>JAKWJD010001762.1:58991437-59591437 GCA_027705065.1 Solanum peruvianum | reverse complement strand
ATATACACATTATCAATTATCTCATTCAACTTGGTATTTATTATTTTAGGGAAAATTACAAGGTTAAACAAACATATACTAGTTAATTAGTCTTCATAGTTATAGTTTTAGTTAATTACCACTCAGGATCAACATTAGTGATATACCAAACCGTAAATTATATAAACGAGACAACTTAAACCGCAACTACAACCCTTGTACAATTAAGTTTATTATAGCGATTATTTACGAAAATAGGTGAAATAATTTAATTTACGAACAAAACGAGAGGATGCTTCAAGTTGACGCTAAATCATCGAAGTAATTGAACCAATAAACTATAATAGCTCTATAGAAAATGAAAAAAAAGTAAGATTAAAGAATACACAAGTGGACAATAAAAAATATTGAAGTATTGATTATTTTATATATAATATATAGTCGTGATTATTTTTGCTAAAGATAATCAGAACCTAGTTAACAGGAGTTTTACAGTATTATAATGAACGGACTTTAAATAAATGTTATAGGATAACAATGACTAAAATAAATAGTTCGAATGTCCAATGCGTTAGCTAGGTGTTCGCACTAATAAGCATATATGTTATTTAATTATGATTAGGTAATATATATTTTCACTATATTTAATCAAAAATCATAGTAAATTGAAGTAATTTAACGTAATAAAAACTTGATTTAATTTAAATAAAAATCTACGATAAAAGAAAAAGTTATATATTAAAGAAGAGAAAGTACATAATTACTCTATCAAATTTATACATTTTTTTGAAATAGACACCTTAAGTTTGTGAGGGTCCTATTATTTCAGGAAACTATTTTTAACCATGATAAATACAGCATTTTAATCCATTTTTAGAGCATGTGCGATCTCAAGTTTGAGAGACGCGTGAATGAGACAAAATTAATCCCTAAGCCAGTGTTTGAGTGTCATGAGATGTCATTTTGAGATGTCACTATGAAGTTCTCCAATGATAGAGCTTCTTCTATTGATTACTGTTAAAGTTCTACAAATATCTGCAATGAAATTTCTAAATTTTTACAATAATTGAGAATGTCATCTTCGTAAAGATTTATTTACAAAAATTTTAAGAAAAAAAAATAAAGTTGGTCAATAATTTGAGCGTGTATGGATTTTACTCAACCCGTTACTAAAGAATCAGGAAAAAATAAGTTTACATTGTTTTAGTTGGGGGTGAGACATACACGCTCACAATGAGACTGCAGATGCGGTTAAAAGGTGTATTTATCATGGTTAAAAATAGTTTTACAAAGTAATAGAACCCTCGCAAATTTAAAATATTTGTTTCAAAAAATAATATAAGTTCCATGGGTTAATTACGTATTTTTTCTCATTAAAGAATAACACCAAACTTCTCATAAAGTCATCCATCTTAGTGGAATCCAACACGTTGGTTGGTGATAATAATGTATATAATTGCCTCCTATCAAGTAAACAACTTATCAAATTGGTCAAAAGTTGGAGAGTTTTTTTAATCACGATCAATAGTTGAGGAGGTATGGAAATATTTATTAGATGAAGAAAATCTATAGTCGGGTAATATTTTAATTTTTGTTATGGAAATATTTATTAGATGAAGAAAATCTATAGTCGGGTAATATTTTAATTTTTGTAACGACTGATTTGGTGTGATCATGTTGTTATTTCAATATTTCCTTTTCACTTAGTCTTTATTAACTGTTTAATAATAGTCATATTTTATTTTATATCTTACCTTTTTATGATAGCTCTCGCTGTAGCTTACTTTTCTTATAGATTTATCGTTTAAATTATAAGTATGACACGTTTAGATACGATATAATATAATATAATATAATAATATACATGTCCCAAAAACAAATACACATGACATGTTAGAAAGAGGACCCCTTAGTGACATGTTTGTCAAAAAGAGGACCCTTAGTGACATGTTAGTTAAAAAAGAGGACCCCCTATTGTGTTGAAGATGGAAGAAATAGGGATTATTTGAGTACTATAAAATCCTCCCATTACTCTTCTTCCTTCACAAACCCAAATTTTTAATTTCCTTTTGTTAAATTATCATTTCAATCAAACAACTCTTTAATTTCTTTCAAGCTTCACATAGGTCTGTAACATGGCCACAATTACTGTAGAAGTTATGAATAAAATGTGGTTACAATGAGTGTGCTACTGGTTCTGACAAATCAAAATTCTCAATCGACCTTGTCACTCATTTCTTTTTTTCTTTGGAAATTATTAATTCCGATAAGATCTAAGTTTCCAAAGACTTTAATGTTACTCGTCAAGTAAGTGGTGATGAGTTGGTAATGTTAAGGTTTTTGGAATCTTGGATTTTATCGGAGTTAATGACTTTTGAAGGAAAGAAATGAGTGGCTAAGTCGATGGAGAATTTTGATTTTTCAGAACCAGTAACACTCATTATGACTACATTTTGTTCGCAGATACTACAGTGATTGTAGCCATTTTATGGACTCATGTGGGGTTAGAGCATTTTATATCTATACGGAGGAGGTGGTTGGCGAGGCGGATCCAAAATGTTAGCTACTAATACATAGGAATTTAGCAATTTTTGCTCGTATCTCTCGTATTTATATTAAAATATTTATAAGTATCTAATTGTGAAGTTTGTTATTATTAGAACGCGATAATACTACTCCTATTATTTCTGTTTTATGATCATAGAAACTGGCTTGTATGAAATTGATGATTTTCATATCATATATATGTATTTGACCTTGTCATTGAAATGAGGAATTCCAGTTGATCTAATCTGTTTTTTTTTAACGAAAAGAGGATACTTACATACTCAATCTTAGTAGCTCAATTGCTTGACTAACTACACAACAACGATAATAAATGAAAAATATCGTTTGTGAAACTTATTTTCCAAAAGAAAACACGTTTCAGTTCTTGTAAGTTCACCCAGACAGTAAACATCTCCAGTAAAAAATAACAAAATGATGTTAGACTACAACTTTTGAGATTCAGAATGAATTATTCAAAAACCTGACCTGCTTGAAAATGAAACCGGAAACAAAAATATCAGGGTCTCTTTACGCATCTATCTACATGCTTTTCAAAGAAAAGTTTTGGCAAATATGGGAACGACTTGAAAAGGTTATGATAAATATTTTTACAACCAAGCTTCAAATCGCTCATCTCACATACAAAAATTTTTAAATCGCGACATCAGCTGCTCTTTGAAACTATGTGCTGCATCCAAGTGAAAACCAGTGCAAGAGTTGGAAGAGGAAACATCGAGGTGTGGAGCGTCAAATATCAGTTTCAACCTGAGTTTTACTATTTCCAAGAAATCCAAGCAGCAAATGTTATAAAAAAAACTTCAATGCCTCCCAACTCTGGTCTGTCAACAAAAAGCCACATCCAGCAAAAGGGATACATGTTTTGTCACATTTTCATCTCCTGGCAAGCCTCCTGCTTCTTCTCACTCCCCTTGAAGTGTGTGCAGGAGAAACAACTCCAGTGAATACAGCTGGTGAGGGGATTTCCTCGTCTTCACTGGTATCATCAGACCTCCACCTTGGTCCACCATTAGTTTCTAGATGCACGGTGGAAGGATCCTTTTCTTCATGGCTTTTTAAGTGACCATCAGGGTAATAAAACAAAATTAGATCAAAGTTCAGATGGCAACTAAACGTATGACAATTAAATCTGCCGCCTAAAACAGAAGAGATTTGAAAAATAAGGTTTACCTCCAGCTTACATCCATTGAATCATTTAATGGTAACATCCGTGATCTATCAGCAGCATCTGACAGTTGACGTTTACCAGGATAACTCATGTATGAATCTTCAACTGAATGTTTTAATATGCCTCTGTTGCTATTAAGAGAATTTACATTGTTGCCGGCAGTCTGGTCAAAAATATAAGATTCCTTTGGAAACCCATTCTGAGACTTCTCAGGCGAAACTCTATATGTTTGAGAATTGCGAAGTCGACTAATAGAAGGTTCCACTGACGAATTCCTGCTGATCTTCATGACAGGAGCAGGAGGATTAACACGACGACTTGCAGGAGTCAAAATCTCATCAAATTTCAATTTTTTCCCAAGGATACTTTCAGGTTTCAACACTCCAGCATCATTAAAAAAAGCTGGGGAGCTGGGAGAACTATAATGCCCAACTTTAAAGCTCGACAGATTTAATGATCCCCCAAGTACAGATGGAGCGTCAAGAACAGAAGGTTTAACAACATCAACTCGCTGAATGAGGCCAGAAACGGTGGGAGGATTAACCAATAAACTGGTCATGATAGGTTCTTGGGCTACAGCATTGGACCTCTCAGAGATGTTGACTGTGTCATTGCAAGTAACAACCAGTTCAGGCAACTTCCCTGTCCTTATTTGTTGTTGTAAGATATCTGGTAACAACTCTACTCCCTTGTCCTAAAACAATTAAACTTTTTTTAGAACACTACAAACGTACATTGCAACACCATCAAAATAAGTAGTTGTAATAAATAACAACTGCCGTTTAACCAAGTAACCCAGTCAAAGAAAAGCTGAAAAATGATCCAAGAGATAACAAGAAAGCAAAATGAGAAGTCCGCTACTTATCACCATTGAATCTATAAAATGACATTAAGTAGAAAAGGACCTCATGATCAGTGACCAACACAGCTCTGCGTCACAATTCAACTAGTTAATCCCTATCTTCTTAATCAGTACTGTAGCTTCAACTTCTATTGTGATACTTCTACGTATATTAACTCTTAATAGTTTGTCTGGAAAGCAGGGTAGAGGATTGTGAAGCACTACACAACCATTTCAACCTTTGATATGAAGCTGCCTATCTGAAACCTCAGTTATCACACGATTCGACTTTTTGAAATAGGCATCTACAAATAACTTCAACAGATAATGAAATATTCAAGGTTTCCCAAGATTTCATGCTCAGCCAAACTAGATAACATACTGGTCCAAGCATCCAATGAGATACAATCAGTAGTGGAACAATTAAAATTTATGACATAAGAAAGAAATCAATTTATGCATAGCAGTCCATATAATCTATTCGAATGAAAACATGAGATTTCATTTAGGCAGTGGTGTGCAACAAACCAGCGTATGATCTGGATATTAAAAAATGAAAAGAAAAGAGGACCATGATTCATAAGAACAAAAATAATACTATCAACTCTACCAATTTACGATTTGAACACCAAAACATGACACAAGTAAATATCCAAATCCTTTATATGCATATGGAAAACAACCAATCAAAATGTTAAAGTTCACTCACAACCAAACAAGTCCTCCAATGATTTATTGATCTGACCCTCGCTAAGACTTCTTCACTGACAGAATTTTGAGAAATGAAGTTCTCCTCCATGCTCTGAAGCTTCTGATCAACTTGGTATGCTTCAACATATCTATGACGCTTTACAAAAAGACATCAGTAGTACAATTGTTAGGCAACTATATGAAATCCCTATCGAGATGGATAGATTACAGGGTACCAAAAGTAATCATGAAATCATTTCCAGCAAGGACATAATGTGTAAAGTCAAGGACTTAGGTCTATAATAAACATGTTTATTTCTTTTGAAACTTCTATATTAAACATGTTTATCACTGCCAAAATGGCTCGGTTTAGTCCCTGTACCTGTATCCATACCCCCAAGTCTAAAAATTCAGATGATGAAGGATCCGACTTCCAGATCCACACCCATATCAGACCCCTGTACCTGAGTCCAAGAAAATTAGATAATACTTATTCCCAGAAGTTAGTTATAGCTGTCAGGATGCCCTGAGTCCTGACATATGTTAATTCCCTCTTTTATATCTGTACTCTTAAATACCATCCACATGTCCATCACTGACTGTCCTAAATAAGTCATAACTAGGCAAGTGCAAATAGACCTGGGATAAAAGTTGACTAATCCAATTTTATCTATTTCACAATGTTTCTCAAATGTCACTCATCTGGATGGAATCTGATGAATTTATTAACCTACCTACCTATCAATGTTTCCTTGCAAATTCATAGTCTTCAACAAATATCTTTCAGAATGCACAGGGTGTTCAAAGAAAGAAGATATATTTGGAATCTCTTCTGACAGGGATGAACAACATTCCTTTCAACCTCTTCCTGTTACCAGAGGTATCTGGTTATGGCTACCAACTTCAATGGCTCTTACCCAGGTTTTGCAGAGTCAAAAAAAAAAAAAACTCAGAGGGAAACAAAATTCTAAGTCAATAGTCCAGTAACTGCCGGTAGGTTGCCAGTGAAAAATCAAGTGCAATATGACGAAAGTCTCGTCACTGGTGGCTAATGCCAAAAGGACTATTCAACGACACTTATTTCTTATTCTTATCATTAATAGGTAATAACTAGTAAATGAGTTCAAATGAAAGTGAGAACATGTAAGTGGGTTAATAAGCTGCCAACATAAACAAGTTTTCTGAGTGCAACAGCAAGTCTGAGAAAATTGCAGAATAGAAGAACATGAAACCTGGATGTAGAAGGAAGTACCTGCAAGTAGAAAACTACAAGAAGACTTCCTATGGGCGTTGAAGGATCCTCGGCAGCAAAATCCAGCAGACATTTATGAAGGTGCTTCTCCTCATCAGCAGTCCATGGCAGTTCTATCATGCGGTCAACTAAGTTCCTTCTAATGCACAGACAACAAATTTCAGTGACAAGGGTCTCCAACCAGAGACCCCACGACCTGCATTGGTCCTCTACTTCAGCAGAAGCACTCTGAAACTGTTCATCCCTCAACTTTTTTTCCTTGATCTTAGCACAGATAAGCCTCTGATACGTGAATGCTTCAGTCAAAAGTCCACATTCTACCCGCACACGGACAGCAGTTACAGCCTCACGAAGTGAAATTAGCTGTGCGCCATCTTGTCCAGACCACCTCAGAACCATGAGAGCTGCATCAGGGTTTCCCCGCTCCAACAGAACCTGAGCAACCTTCGGGTGGATTGTTGGGCTTGATATTTCTGGGAGAAGTTGACAGGCTTCCTGGAGTTACCAGTAACTGATTATCAGCATAGACACCAGTCCAAAGACCATATCATTGCTGAAGAAGGCTCACAATGATGATTTCTTTATTTTAAAAAGGACAAAGTGAAGATACAATAACCAAGTCTATTCACGTTGTGGAAATGACAAAAGTTAAAACAACTCATAGGATCCCCAGGGAAAAACTATAAAGCAGAATTAGTTTCATCACATAAACTCTGGCACATGTTACAACTCATTAGAGAGCATATCAGAGATTAAATTAAAAATAACAGATATGAGATTATGATAAGATGACTCATACTACAACACAATGCTTTCAACAGCTATAATTGAAACAGCATATCCATCCTTACCTTCAGAGCCGGAACACCTTCATCATCTAAGAGGAAAAATGTAAAGGACTCCAATAGCGAGTGCCTGGTCACACCAAAAGTGGCAGCAAAATCATCAATGATGTGTCTCCACTCATCATCAGGTACTGTCCATTGCCGGTCAAACATAAAATACAAGAACTTTGAAGGATGAAGGAAAAGAAAAGGGAACATTCTCATGAAAAAACACTAAAATCAGCTACTTATCCCAAAAAAAAACAATAAACTAGGTATTCTATTACAAAAGGATACAATTGCTTGTTTTGCAACTACCAAGTCTGAACTTCCACGTAAAAAGAGAATGTCAGCAGCAGCCCGCAAACTTTCAAATGGATAGCATCCAGCCATTCCCTCTATTTTTGACCGTGAGTATAAAGAGCCCTCATCTTTCTGTAAATAGGCAAGTGTTAACTCTTCTTCATGATCATCCAAGTCTCCCTGTTCGGCTGCTTCAATATTCGATAGAGCATCTTCAATAAAGAGTGTTGAAGCATTGTATTCATCAGAATGATTTACTATATCGGGCCATGCCCGTTTAATTGCAGCAGATTTCCTTTCACGGCCCAAAGCTCGCCACGATGCATAATTTTTATGCCTAGACTTCACATTCTCCAAGAACTCATGTCTTATACACCAAATCATTATCTCCATGTGCTGCAGATTGGCACAGTACTTCAAATCTCATAAAATGCTATCAAGAAGTTGTCATACCAGCAAGATACAACACTAAAAAACAAATCAGCAAGTTACAAAAAAACGCTCTTTTGACACAAATTCAGAAAACACCTGTTGGAACCAAAGTTTTTCAATCGATATGCATGTGGTGACAATCACTAGCTCATCACACCAACCAGGATCCCTAGTTAATGCAAGTAGCACAGAGAAATAGTAAATCTACTCAATTTCATTTTGTGTTGATACATATGAGTTTCTTCCCCACTTGTGGGACTACATTGGGTATGTTGTTTTTGTACATACGTGTCTCTTAGAAAAAGCAACCAATAAATAAAACACGTAAAAATAAGAAATGAGGAAACGGTAGCTTGGGTCCACTTGACAAGAATCAGGAAAGCTTACCTGTTTTGTCTTTAAGATGCTCTCTTGAAGGTGGTGCAAATCATGAAGCTTTGCAGAAAGAGAACCTTTAAATGATGATTCCAAGACATCAATAACGTTAGAGATACCACCTAACTTCACAGAGAACTTGAGAAACAAAGTCAAGTTCTCTTTCAGTGCAGTCATGGTTAGATTATCTATAATCAAATCAAGGGAACATTAACCAATCATTATTTCCCTTTGATAAGGAATTACAAATACAGTTTAAGTAAAATAATTAGGATACACATCACTTGAATCTCGGTCAGAATATTGTTGAACGTCCTCTTGCACCAATCTTTGACCACCACTTCATCAAGCAAGAAGGCAATGATGGGATCACTTGACACAGCACTTTCATCCATACAAACATCTGTCACATCTGTTTGCTGCTGTTAAGACAACATAATAAATCATATAACCAGCTACTAAGAAGTTAAGAGGCTCTACTTTCTTAAGAAAGAAAAGAACCACACAACCAACCACCCATTTATTCCTTTTATGGTTATCTTCTGACTATGCATCAGTAATCCTTCCTTTCACAAGAAATTAACAGAACAACAAAGAAAAATGATTCAAAAGCTTTTAAACTCATTTCTTTGCAAGAAAAATATCCGCAACTCGGAGGATGTTAGTCCCCCACAGGTCTTAGTATGAAAAGGATACAGTGGCATATTAGAGAAACCAGACTGTTTTCCAGTGCCACATCAAACAAAGCATAAAGACGCTGGATATCAGCAACCAGTTGCTTATCACTGTCCTCTTTCTCTTGTAATCTGTCATCACACCTCTTGGAGATGAGACCTGCCTCAATGCACTCGTAGTATAGGCGTAGTCGAAGTCTATTAGCATCTTTTGGCAAAGAGATCCTACATATAGGGCAAACTTCACATCTCTGACTGCATTCCTCGCATAAAGAGGCATGACCACATGAATTCAACACACTCTGTACATGTCGTCCACAACTTCTTAGATCTCTAGTTGCTCGGCAGTGCTCTACTTTGGCCTCATCACATAATTCCAGTGGATCAATTGATGCTAAATGCTTCAATGCTCCCTGTAATGAGATCCAGCTATGAGTAATTCCATAAAAACTGGAAAGATTGTCCATCATTTAACATAATATTAGCAAAAGGAAGGCACTAGGCAGCTGTAAGCCCTGATCATAGCAAAACTACTAATGGAGCAAATGGTGCTAGTAGGGGAGGGGAGGGGGAGAATGGACTTCCTTGGTAAGTTGCTGATCGTCAGGATACTAATAGACCACCACCAAAAGATACTTGTCAAATTTACTCAACAGAAAGATCGACCCAAAGTCATATAGTAAGGAACCACTTTTTGTACCATTAAAGCAGCTGGTATATTGAACACAGCACAGTGCACTTCCCTTTCAGCAGAAAGAAAAAAACTCAAGGACGTGTGCTTGGTGTGACCGAAAATACTTTCACTTTTGGCTAAACGAATATATTTTTCCGAGGAAAACATTTTCCATCAGAAAGGGGAGACTCCTCTCACTAATGAGCGGAATTCATTTTCCTTTATAACTACCACAATTATTACCCCATATCCTAGCTCCGAATAGCAATTAGACATTATTACCAATCTGTAATACTAAAATGAAACATTAAGCACTATCCATTTTAGAAAAAAAATTCCACTAACCAACCAAACACTGAAAATAAGTGAGAAAGCCATTTATTTTCTAAATGACTTATTTTCCAAAAAAAGAACATTTCCCTTCATACAAAACACACAAAGGGAAAGAAAACCAGCAGTGGTAGCTTGCTTAAGAGAAACTCAAAAACTAATTTATTTTTTTATTTGAAACTGGTAAATTAAATTGAATAACTAACATATATTCTCAACAAATGAATCATCTTATTCTTGTTAGTAAATGCAAGTGTTGCTCACAGCTGATATAAAGAAGCTTAAAAGATGAGAGATTTGGACTTTTTGGAATAGTTACAGATTTCCCGACGGCAACCTTATGCATGTAATTTTACATGCAGATAACCACAAAGATGCTTAACAAAAGGCAGTTTTTTATGAAATGGTTGGGTACAAAATAAACGATCACAGTAAGTATTCCCAAACAAAGCCTAAAGGAAAATAGAGAGGCAATGATGTATAAGAGAGAAGAGCTCCATGAATATAAGCTATACTCAATGTGATATTTGGCTCTTTAGCAGAAACCCCCTATGTCAAACGAAATCTTAATGAGAAAAGCTTTTCAGTAATAAATCTCCAGTTTTGTTTTTTAAAGCCGTATCTCCATTTGCCCTGTTTCAGCATACATACCATACACAATCAGGGTTCCAACAAGAACATCTAACCAGAAAATCCTCCTTATGCGACTAGAACGCCCAACTGCAATAGACCTAGTTGGCTAACTGAACCCACACTACCTAGACAAAGCTTGCAAAGGAGTAACATTGCAAAATAGAGTCAAAATGAATATTGAGAATACTATTCAAGGTAACTTCAAGACACTTATTATTGCCCACAGCCCCCTTTCTTTCTAAATCCTCGCCCCCTGGTAGAAACTTTGAACTCTTTAACAACAACCAAAAAAAAAACAGTGTCATCTCACAAGTTTGGGTCTGGGGAGTGTACGCAAAGCTTGTCCTTACCCTGCCTCGGAAGTCCAAAACAAGCATGACAAAACACACTGAAATAAAAAGAAACAAAAACTACAACGAAATAGTGTGATAATCAAATCACAGAAGATAGTAGATGATAATTAGAACTCCTTTAAGTCCCCCCCCCCCAAAAAAAAAAAAAAATTCTCCTTACTTCAGTATTCCTAATTTTAACTATACATACAGCAAAAACATTAGGAACATCTTAATCTCAAACTAGTTAGGGTCAGCGACAGGAATCATCTATATCCATTAATTCTAATTGGATTCATGTCATCACAGTACGCAACAATTATCCTTACAAAACATAAACTAGATTCCTCTAAACCAGAAGTTCTCTAAATCAAACAAAATCCAGTGTAACAGGGAAGTCCACACTTCCCAACCATATCTATACTATAGCACATTTCAACACAAAAAGAATGAAAACAATCTAAATTAAGCTATATAAGCAGAAAAAACGAAGCAAGCAGAACATAGATTTAGCTTAACTAGTGAAACTAAAGGTGAGAGCTGTAAATGAAAATGAGGTGTGTGAATACTGTACCTGTACACGATGACAAGTGTAGTTCGGAGGGCAAGGTGGAGGAGAATACCGGAGACCGGAACCGCCGGTAACAGAGTGAGGAAGTAGTGAGGATTCGTCGAATCTTCTTCTCTCCATTAGTTGAGAAATTTCTTTAGCCCAAACCTAATGGCCGTTGTACACAAGTGAGATTCCGAAGCGTAACTTACAGAGTTTCAGAGCAACGCCGCCGTCGTTGCCGGTGACGGGAGGAGGAGAAGGGTAGAGAGGGAGGGTTTTTGAAACACTTTTCAAGTGTGACTTCGTTTTTTTTTTTTCCTCCTTCCGCTTCCTGTTTTTACTTCTTTTTTAATTTTAATCTTTTTTTTCACAATTTTTCGGCTCCATGAGGTAATGACAATCTTGGGATAAAAAATTATTCAAAACTTAAAAAGGGTTGAAAAATAATTCTCCCAAAAAACACATCATATTTTATTTGTGAACACCTAATATTTTGTGTATTCAATTATCCAGAATATTAGCATTTTTCATGTTTTATTCATGTTAAATAAAATTAGCATTATATATGGCTAGTTTTTCAATGTTTGCGTAAATCTTAATATCGTTTATTCGTTATTTAGTTATTATTTGTCTTATTAATGTGGGAGAATCTCTTAATGCGTTGTTTGTCAATTTATTATATAGTATTTTGTAAGATAAAATGAAATACGAGCACTAGTAATGCATGATTTAAAACCAAAAAAAATTGCATGATTTAAAACAACAAAAATAATTAAAATAACTCTAAACAATTTATAAAAATAGAACACATCTTTAAAATTATATTGTATAAAAAAATTTACTCGGGTAATTATCTCTCCTTATTTGTTAGAATCTCAACCTAATTTATTAGTCAATTTTAAGAAGTAACTAATTATAATAAACTTTAAAAAATTTAAAACCTCTTTTGTAAATACTACTTTATAGTGACAAGTTGTATGTTAATTGTTAATTTAATGCAACTTTTTAAAACTGAGATATGACAATATGAGCAAATTTATTTAAACAAAGCTTTATAGAGTTTAGAATCGAAAAAATCACTTCTCCTAACTAAAATGTATAAGGGGACACGTTTTTTTTAATTTAACCAAAATGACAAATCACTTGGGAAATTTCATAGCAAATAATAGATGTAAAACTCTAGCGCAAAAATTGATGAACTTCGTTGACACACTTGATCAACTAATCTTGAAATCAACTTTAGAATGAATTTATTTATAAAATTATCGTATAACTTATATTGCGATTAGTTAAGATCGTATAACTTATATTGCAATTAGTTAAGATTGTAGTTTTATTTTTATCTCATATCGAAAGTGGAATAACAACCCCAAAATAACTGATTTCAAAATAGTTAGATTAATTTTTTCTTAAAAGCTTAGGTTACTCAAAGGGAAATTAGCCACCGATGACTTATCACTATCAAACTCGGTCAATGGAGCCTAAAATATTATTGTTATACAGAAGAAGTCAATGAAATTATTTTTTTTTAAAAAAATGAGATGAAATTTTCTTTTGATCAAGTGTATTCTGTTAATCGTTATTACTATTTTTTTATTCTTTTTTTTGTTAATCGTTATTACTAGTATAGTAATATATATTGAAAAACAAAAAAAATATCAGTATATACTGCGTACATCCTAACCTTTCCCAGACCCCACTTATAAGAAAATTACGCTGGATATGTTGTTGTTAAAGTACAACTAAAGGTCCCCAAAGTAAGTCAAGATATATCTTCAATGAAAAGGTCAAGAGAACATACCTCTCTTACCAAGGCAAGTGAGATGTAACCAAAGATTAAATGAAAGATATAAAGTGGCATAAACATTCTATGTTTTCCAAGAGGTTCAAAACTACCATTTCTGTCCCTCTATAACCAACAATGAACTGCCTAATTGAGGGCAAAAAGAATGCTGATATAGTATGTGCATCCAGCAGACTCAACTTGCTTCGATAACTCAGTCCTCAATAAAGTGTTTTTTTGAAGCTCCCTTGAAATGCAATGATAGTCTGGTGAAATACAACGATAGTAAACCGAAATGTGAGCAAGGACCTACGCACATACATAGATGTTCTTTGTATTCCTTTCCTGGTCTTGCCTCTGTTCTAACAGAATCCAATATGTTCTATAAACAATATTGGTATGCTAGAGAACATACATGCAAGCTTTTATTCAAGTGTGACCGACAATATGTTATCCGATAAATCAATATGCACTAAGTTGGGAAAAAGAAATTCAATTCTTTCCAAGGAGATGGAGCAAACGAAACACAGAAATCAAGGATGAAGAAGTGCTTAAAACCATAGATCAAGCAGAGACTCTAACGCACATTTTCTGCACTTCATCGTCAAGTGTAAGACAGTCTTAAAGTAAAGTTTAATACACCCCACCATATATTGTCAGATGCATTAAGACTGAAAAATATATGGCTAAATTTAACTCCCTTTCGAGAACATCTAGCAATCAATTGACCAAATACTGCACTCGACAATCTATAAACAAATATATATAACTTCTTGATTTCTATGACTTCTGTATAGTTGCATCATATGATTGCCAAAGAACTTTATAACAAGAGCAAAAACAGTATGGATATACATTCTTTTGAGGGCAAGAAACGTCACAAGGCAACATGAACATGATATCTTTTCGACAAAAGATTATATACCTGCCCTTCTTGTGCAGTATCCAAAAGTGAAAAATTTACCAAGCATAAGATAGTTACCGACTCAAGAAGGTATCCTCGAGTCTTATCATGACTCATAGAAATCAAGTAACATGTACAGAAAACACATAAATAGTTCAACCTTTGTCATGTTCACCTCCATTGACATTCATGGAACTGCAACCAGTTCGCGAAAATAACAAAACCTATTCATCCATATCTCAAGTTCCATCCTTTACATATATTAGGTTACCATTGCAACCAAAATCTTTCCAAATATATCTATATATGCTACTAATTAAAACAAAACTAGATATAATTCCAAGATACTATCCTATTCCCTTTATGTAATTCAATACATTATACCTCCTACAGTCGAGGCATGAATGCAGCCGTCCTCAAAGCTCTAAGCTTTCCCCCATTTGTGTTCCTCAATCCTTGCAAAATCTGCAAAACCATTAATAATTCTAAAACACTCAATTCCAAAAATTACGAAACAATTAAGGATCAACATGGAGTTATAGAACCATATATAACACACCTTCTCCACAGTAGCGAAAATTTGGATACACCAGCTATATCATATCTACTTCTGCAACAAATATATGATTCTTAATCCTATCTTTAACTCATATAAAGCAGATTAACATCATATAAAACACGAACACACAACGCGAATCGAGCTTATACCGTAGTATCATTGACTCTGAATGAATCAGCGGTGACGCCTACTAAATACAACCCAGGGAAAACATTCTGTAAACATATTAAGCAGAATATAAGAACAAACAGAGAAAGCATAAAACAAACATAAAGATGCTGAAGTTTTTTTTACATACATCGAGCTGTTTCTGAATTGTCTTGGATCGCTTTTTGGGTCTTCTAGCGGGTCTTGACCCGGTCATAGAATACACATCTTCTTCAATCTCTTCCCTTGACAGAGAGATCCATAGTTTCTTCTTCCCCTTTTTACCCGACCCGACTCCATTTCCATCCGCGTTATCTTTCAACCTCTGCGACCTCTGCATATGATTACTGCTTTCAACTCGCATTTCAACGTTCTTCAACGACGTCGTCTCAACCTTCGTAACACCCCTTCTTGGCCTTAGATTCCATAACTTCACCTCCCCTTCTTCACAACCCACTTCTTCTTCTTCTTCTTCTTTAACCTCTTTTTCATGCTCGTCTCCTCCTTGTAAAGACGAAAACCCATTAGGGTATGCATCTGCCTCCGATCGGGGTTGAACCTTCTCAGAGTCAGACCCACCGTCCACGTCGGCGGTTTGGGTTGGGTTATCTCCATTAGACGGCGGAGAATCACGGCGGCGGAAACGGTGGTTAGCATTTGTGTTACTTTTGTTACCCCACTTCAATTGTGGTAGAGAGAAATAGTGCAGAGGCTGAGACTTGACCGGTGCTGTTGCCATTACAAAACAGAGGACTGATAAAATCACCCTTTTGGCTCAAATATATGACGAAAACAAGAAGAAAAGGTACTGCGTATAGAAGAATTATGGGGTCTCTGGAGAAGAGAAATGACGACGACGGCGCCGGTGGTAAACAAGAGAGGTTTTTTGTAGGAGAAATGGTTGCCTTGTTATTGTGGGCACTGTGAAATGGAATGAAGAAGCAAGTTAAGAGGGATTATATATGTGATGTAAAAGGGATGGGATAGAGTATATACGTATAAAATGTGCATTATGTAACCATAGGGTGGGTGGTTAAACTATTTATTTCATGACTCAATTTACGTGATAGTGTTTGAACGATAAAAAAATAAAATATAATAAATTATTTTTAAAAGAGACTATTTTAAAAATTTGTGATTTAAAATAAAAATGTATAGTTACAAATTGGTTTATAAAGAGTTAAATAAAATATTTGAAGTTAAAATATTACTAAATATGAAAAGATATTATTTTCTTTGTCTCAATTTATGTGATATAATTTGAATTCAAGAATTAAGCAATCTAATTTTGATCCTAAATCCGTACATGAAGTCTTTTGAAATAAAATTTACGTATTTAAAAGCTATGTAAAAAATAAATAATTGATTATTAATAGTTCACGATATGTAAAAGATACAGAGGTGTATGCACGAGGGAGGTCATTGAGTTCACGCGACATACGCCCCTCGTGAAATCATATGGAGTAGAGCTAATATTTTTATTTTTTTTGTTAAGTATAGATGTGGGAATACGTAATCAAATAATCGTATAATACAATGATAATTATGTGTGCCTATCTAGTAGAAGTTTGAATTTTATATTTATTTTGCAAGTATTACTTTTCTTTCTAAAATTAGGTAAATAAATTTAAAATTTTACTTGATTTCAATTATATTAATTTAAATATTAAACCGATTAAATCTGCCTTTTCACAATAGTGCAATAACATTCTAAAATTCCATATACACTTTTGAAATATATATATAATTAAATTTAAAACTTAAAAGGCGTCATATATTATATATATTAAGACGAATAAATATTCTTTTTTAAATAAATTATAAAATATAGCACATAAATTGACTGCTCTAAGAGCTTCTTGCACTCGTTTATCAAAAAGAAGAAAAAATATATAATTTAATTAATTAAAGAGTAAGAAAGATTTAACTCTATAGAAGAATTAATGTGGGAGATTCAAACATTGTGAATTACCATCGGTGAGTTTATATCCATAAACTTACACATATTGAGTATTTCTTTTATATTGTTTATTGTTTAATTATGATAAAATATAGGGCAACTTTCACATATAGCAAATAAAAAAATCATATTTGTATAATATAACAAACTTTGCATAATTGCGCTCCATAGCAAACATAAACTGTATAATTCGCTATACATATAAAAGTGTATAATTCGCTGGCCTAAATTGTATAATTCGCTGGCCTATTTTGCTGCAATTGTATAATTAGCTTTGCATACAGTTGAATCGAATTAAAATGTATGTATATTGCATAATTATAAGTGTATAGCAAGAAGATATATGTTTTTCTCGCTTTATACAAAAACAGAAACACAATATATACACTTCTGTTGTATAAAGCTAGAAAAAATTGTATTTCACTGCAATTGTATAATTCACAATTGTATAATTCTTTGGCCTTTTTCTCTGCAATATTTGAAGTAAAATGTTTGTAAATTATATAATTAAGTGTATAACACGAAGATATACATTTTTGCATGTGTATGTACAATTTTCTCTCGCTTTATACAAAAACAGAAACAGAAATTATACACTTCTGTGTATAAAGCGAGAGAGGCGAGAATGGGAGAGTGGCGAGCGAGACTTCTGGGAGAGAGACGCCTGGCAATTTTTTGCCAAGGTTTGCTATGGAGCACAATTAAATCAAACCCTAGCTATTCCATTTAATTTAGGTTATTAGTTTGCTATTATACACATTTTCCCTAAAATATATTTTATATTTTGGGTAAACACACAACTTAGGCTTGAGTGAAGAGAATTGAAAAAATTTGAATCTCTAATTAGGGTGTGCATGCGATTTTTCATTTTAAAAAAAATTGGAATTAATTCGAATTAAAATAAACATGTTTTAGTTTAATTTTTCTTTTTTGATTTGACTATTCAGTTATTTCAATAATTAAAATACAATCAAAGTGTGTGTATATATGTACTTTCTAATAATCAAAGTAATAATATTAAATCTCTTAAATATACTTTCTAATAATCACAAGTAAAACGTAAAACACAATATTTAAAAGTATATTAATTATAGATGTTCAAACATAAATATAAACTAAAACATAATGAAAGACAATAACAGGTTAAAACGAATAAAAGTGGTTTATATATAATTTCGATTTTTTCTATTTTTATCTTTCTAAATCAGAAACTAAACAAAAAAAAAACAATCCAAATTAGAATTTGATATATATATATATATGTTCTTTATATATCATCAAATTTTACAAGAAAAGCTAACTTAAAGTGTGCAAAAATTATTTTATAAGATGTGTCTTGACTCGACTATAACGCACGACATTGAATCGAGAGGAGAGATAGATTTTATACTACCATATCTATTATCACAATCGGCCTTCGATTGATCGTTAATTTTACCTTAAAAAATAACTTAAAGAAAAATATTCGTCAAATTACTTGGTATGAATTATCCTGAAGCTCTTTCGAGACTCAAGTGTAATGAAGTCCGAATAACAATATTTTGATAAAGAAATTAATTTATATTTCAACAACAACATTATATAAAAGTTATTTTTTAAAAAGTTTGAAGAAGGTAAAATGTATTTGATCTTATTTATATCATAAAGGCAAAGAAGTTGTTTTTAATAGACCTTCGACACGAGGATAACATTTCAAAGCAATTTGTAAAAAAATACAAGAATTAACAGCAACAGCAACAACAACGACAACAATATGATCTTGTCAACCTCCCACATCTTGCATCCCCTTTACATATCAAAATCATTCCAACCTTGCTTCCTCATCTTGTCTACCACGGAGGTTATTTCTATTTTATCTTGAATGCTTTCATCTTAATTTTATTTTTTCTACTATACTGTATACACATATTTATTTTAACATAATTACTATATACGACATAATTACTCAAGCAAACACAACATAAAACTCACCTTCAAGTTTCAATGATATATTCTTATCATACAAAACTCAAATACAAACGTCCATTTCATCTAATCCCCACACCAATACTAGAATTACCCTCTTCTTCTGACCTAATTCCATTAGGCTCTGGCCATTTCCCAAAAAAAAAAAAAAAAAAAGAAGATAAAACAAAAAAAATACTCTTGTAAACTTTTGATGCCAACGTGGAGATTGCCTGCATGGTGCTCTTTTGGACTTACTTTTATTCAACAAGTTTACTAGGATACAAAGTTCTAAATTAATTTCGATATACTCCGTTTAAAAATAAAATGATTTGATTTAACTTGACGTAAAATTTTAAAAAATAAAAAAGACTTTTGATCTTATAGTCCTAAATTAAAGTTATGTCAAATGTACTAAATTACTCTTCAATCTTGTGGCTTTAAACATGTCACTTAATAAACTGAAATTAAAATATTACAAAAATAGGAAAAAAAAATCATTCTTTTTTAAACAGACTAAAAATAATTAAATCTTTCTTTTTAAAATGGAGAAAGTATATAAATATATCGTTTTAACTCGATCTTAATAAATATTTATATCAATCGGCTTTTAATAAGTATAACTTGATGTGTAAATTTATATGAAGTTTAAATAAATATATATATTTATACTATATGATATAATCACGTAAAATAATATAAATAATGCACATAAAATATCTAGTAAGTAATATATACATGTCTATTTATTCAGCCCGTATAAATTTAAACATTTACTTATAAATGTCTATAATTTAATTAATAAAATTGAATTAAAATAGATATTTATATATTATATCTAAAAATACGTAATTCGTTGTTGTATCTTGGTTTTGGGTTCATATGAAGACATGATGCCTAGTAAGTCAGCCGATAGATTATGGAAAGGCAATAAGAAGAAAAAAATATTAAAAGGTTTATAATTAGCCCACAGATTGCATTAGCTTTCTGTATTTCACAGAAATTAACAAAATTCAATCTTACTAAAAAACAAAAATAAACATAATATGTAATTACTTAAATAATTTTATTTAATAAATGTTTTCTAAAAAATAACATTATTATAAAGATAAAGTATAAAAGTATCATCGAAAAAGTAATATTTATTTTTGTCTTTCGTTGCAATGAAGATACTTATTTTAAGATAATTTATTTTACTAAGATGATATTTATTTTGAGACGAAGGAAGGTTAAGGATTGTTATTTTGGTAGATGTTACATAAATATCGTATTTTAGATTGATGACACTTGTTCAATCTGTAAAGTGAATTTAGAAATTTTGAAAGAGCCAATTTCAAGAGGAGATGCTCACATTGAAAGAGTTAAATAAGACTTTAAAATAGACATAACTAATATGAATAGACTTGAACTAGCTTTTTCAATCATAGAAGTTCTAGGTGAAATCTCTGAACTAGCTCTTTCAGTCATAAAACTAGCTCTTTCAGTCATAGTGTTGCATGTGTTTTCGGAAGCACCTTCTCTCTTCTTGTTCAGGGTCTTGTAGAATCACTAAATGGAGTTAGATCATTCTACTCACACGACTAGTGGTCAAAACTATTGTAACTTTACCTAATTTTGTCAGTTTGACGTTTTGCAAGCACAAATCCTAACTCAATGGGGCAATTCAAGAAAGAGAACAAAGTTAGTTGAGTACATCTTAAGGTCGACTAATAGTACAATTGTATGATTGAAAATTGATGTTTATACTATTCGGGGCTTTGAGGTCTAACTGATTTCTTCTATCCACCAACTGATTCAATCAATGTTAAGTTTTTGTATATATAGTAATTGCTCATTCTCTCTTGTATTGAGTTATTTTCATATTGTTTATGTAATGCTCCCTTTGTTCAACAATAGTTCTCTACTATTAACGTTGTACATATTATTTTTTATTTTTTGACTTTATTAAATTTAATGTTTTGAAAAATATGTGAAATGATAAATGTTAGTATTTAATAATAAGAGTAAATTAAACACAATAGATAAATTATTTCTTAATTTTCTAATCTGAATAAATATTGTTGGATAATTATTTTTAATATAATGGACAATTGTCGTTACATATCAAATGTATGATTATCAGCCCTTTTGGATTGATTTATAAGTTGGTCAAACTTCCTTTAAGTAAGTTTTTATTTTTGAAAGTGTTTGACAAATATAAAAAATAACTTAAAATAAGTTACGAAATTTTTGATAAAGTAAGAAAATAATTTAGAATAAATTAGAAATCAAAAGTAAATCTCTCCTAACTTTTATTTTGTAACTTGAAAGTCATTTCAATTTAATTTTTTTTTTAATTTAAAAATTAATTTTTTTTAAGTTAATTCAAACAAACTCTATATCATTTCGAATGATAAAAATTATAAAAAGTTATGAAAAAATTCATTACTACCATTAATGTAGTGTATTTATAACTTCTCTTTCCTTGTGCCGGTTTTTTTTATATATATAATTTCGTTGTCATTTTCCATGTGCATAATTTTTTTATTTTATTAGAATCCAATTAAAGTCCTCTTAAATCATATTTCCTCCTTCAAAGTAATACTTGTTCATTCTATAAAATTAAGAATTATTTTAAAATGGTTAGTTTATAATTTAATTTTATTGTTAAGTATATTATATTGTATTTAAAGTATAATATAATAAAAATTATTTTTATATTGATAAAAAGAATATACAAAGTCAATAATAAATAAATATTATTAGTTTATTTTTACTTAGTCACATTTTAACTTAATACACTATTAAAAATATAATTATTTAGTATTTTATCAAACTAGATAACCGATATATTAAAAATAAATATTTAATACTAAGGATAAAATATAAAAAAATTATTATGAAAAAATATTTAATTTCTTTATTTATTTGACCGGTCGATTACTTGCATATAATTATAAATTGATAAAAGAAAATCACTAAGGTTTAATAATTATTCTTTGATTACTTGTTGATAAGTCTATATTTGACCGGTCGATACACGTTTTATAAATTAATAAACAAACCTTGGTCCATCTATGAAAAGTCAAAATGTCAGCAATTTTTCAGTTCCTCTATATAAATAATATTAAATCTCTAAATTTCCCCCAAAAAATAATCAAGTAGTTAAACAACGATTTAGGTTATGTGTAATAAATTTATATTATTTTATTAGTGTATTTCCTTCGGGCTATAACAAGTTATTTAGCATGTTTTGTACGTTATTTGTCCCATGTCGAGGGTAAATCACTTTCTTCATATTTAAGAGGGCTCAAACTCGAGATCTCTTAGTTAAGCATTAAAAAATACATATCACTTTATCACAACACAATGTTTGTAATAATTCTTAAAGTGATGTTATAATATAACAAATTCTTTATATATTTACGTATAGTTTTTGAACTTTGACGTAAATAGAGCTCGAGAAAAAAAAGATGCGACACAGATATCATCAAATTTTATTGTCTAAAGAGAAAGAATAAGAAAAACTCTCTCATTGACATTCTAACCTTTTTGAGAAAATTTTTGGTCTTTTATTTTTTAGAACAGGTTTTAAATAGTCATTCATGTATCTATTTAACAGATTCAGTCCTTGAAATTAGTTATTTAACACTTTTAATTGACAAACGCGATGTGAAAGACACTGCAACATAATCCGATGATGTAAAAGATATGTTAATAACTAGCCAATTATGTTTTCTAACGAGGTGAATGCATGACGTGAAAATTAAACAATATAATATAAATATTTGAAATTTGTCTAACCCTTTAAATGTCACCATCGCTAAAGCTTAACATTTATTCATTTGAGAAAGTATAAAACCTTGTAGCCTAGTGGCTGGGGACCTCCCTTTTAGCCATCAAGGCAAAGGGCCTCATATTAGTCCCACAGAATTTAGGAAGAAATGGACATGATACTCAATTTTCTAAAATATAATATTTAGAAATTATTTAACGTTTGGTCGTAATTGAATGTGATTTTATAAATGGGAGAAAAGTATCTTTAATTAAAATGCCGAATTTTAAGATTTTAATTATGGTATTTAAAATTGTCCGAGTTTAAATACCATTAAAGCTATCGCAATTTAAATTTTCCTACTTTGTTTCAATTGTTTATCTGGTTTGACTTGCTACTAATTTTAAGAAATTGAAGAGGAATTTAAAATTTTGTTATTTTAAATTAAATATAAGTAATTGTATCATAATGTCCTTCGGTCTTTTAGTCTAAAAATGTCAAAGAATTGCCAAGAAATAGTAAAGACATTCATTTTAAAACCGAATAAAAAGAAAAATAACACTAACAAATTCAAATTTTATTTTCGCAACAATATTCTATGATATTTTCAGCTGCATTTCAAATATTGGTTATAATCAGAATATTTAGTCCAAAAAGTGGTTAGCCTATTAAACTTACGAAATTTTGGGCTTCTAAATTCCAGCCAGTGCCCGGTCATGGGCCGTTGCCACTTGTAAATGGGCCATTGGGCAAGTGTAATTGTGTGTACATACATGTCTATTATCTTCAGAGTGTAATCAACACATAAAATAAAAAATAATTGAAAAAATTGCATGAATACACAAACTTAAGATATAGATATGATAATCTCTAAAATTTATACATTAAATAAATTACAAAAAGCTTCCTCTCGAATACATTCCTATTCTCTCTCGAACACATCCTTATTCATTGTCAGATACATCTCTTTTATTGAGTAATATATCGTTTACAATCCATGAGCTATCTATCCACAAATTTTCTGATTTATCCGAGATCCTATAATTTTAGGAATTTTTTCATTTGAAAAATAATAAAAATATAATGTAATTAGCTATTAACACTATGAAATTTATGTATTCATTTGGATAGTTGTTCATAGATCTCGTTAATTAATTCAATCCCTTGTATATTATTCATGATCACATATCTTTACTCTTTTTCCGTTGATTAGATGGAAATTATCGCACAACAACTTAAAGTCTAATTCGAAAATCTCTCTTTTATCTTCACAAAACTTCCTGTGTCCTTCTCATAGTCTTGACTTGACCTTATGCTATTGTCGATATTGTCAACCTAAAGAGTGCGACTCATAATTAATATAACTTAGTTAGATAGCTATTGCTATCTGTTAGAGAATTGTTAAATATATATATATATATAATATTATATTTGTAGGAAAATATTATTGAAAGAATGTATTCAGTAGTTCGATCAGTATTAAACGCCATTGATATATAATAACAAAAAAAACAAAATCATGTGCTTAATTTTTTATATTATAAGATATAGAAATTAATATGTATTTTATGATAGGCATACAAGATGCACATATCTATGTATCTCAAAATTTTAGTAGTGAGCAGTGAGCACCCTCTCAATAGAAGACAGTAATAAATATTTGACATATATATATATATATATATATATATTCACTCATACGTATAATATAAGCTTTGTATATTATATACGTATAACATGCATACACATACATCTAGCTTCTGTTTTGGAAACACATACATTTAAAATTTGATATTTGATTCGCTCGATTTCAGTTAGGATTAGTCGATTAGATATTATAAGCTCACGAATACAATATATTTTGTCGAGTTTAAAAGAAAATGTTGCTATATTTGTTTATTTGCTTAAAAATTATTGCAAAAACGAACACTAATAACCCTATTTGTGAAATCTTTTTACTTGATAGCTCCACTATATAAGAGTTGTTTGCCAGGTTCTTTAGGTGTACTGTTAAAGAATGACAAAAGTCTCACATCAGTGGTTAATGAGTTGGGTGAACTCGTTATAAGGCTTGGGCAATCCTCCTCCCTTTGACCCAGCTTTTAGGGTGTGAGTTAGGCCTAAAACCTAAATTTCACATGTACATTCTATAGAAGTCAACTTGTTCTGGATAGATCTGATCAGGTGTTCATAAAATATAGCAAAAGAATCAATAAACTAAAAATAAGATACCTCGCTAAACTACGACCCAAAAGTTTTGCCTCAAAGGCATGAATTTGGTCTGGACCATAGTAAAATGCCAGGCCTGTCTATACACAAGTATTGGGCCCATCATCAAGCCCAAATTTTCTTTTCTATTTTTTTCTTCTCCTTTCAAAATTTCTTGCATAAAGGTCATTTAAAAAAAAAAAAAAACTCATATTTATGATTTAAGAAAAACATTTGAGATACATAGACAGATAAACTAGAAATTTAATAATGATAATCCTTTTTAAATCTTAACCTAACAATGTTTGGCACCTAGAAAGACAATGAAAATTATTTTTAAGTAAGAACCACAAGACCTTTTTTTTTATTTGTACCAAAAAGATTAATTAGTGGATATAATTTATTTGACGGCAACCTACTAAACTATATATACTTGTAGATTACAAAAAAATTCAATCAACTCAAGTACTACTTTTTTTTAATTATATACATAGACCTCTAGAAGTAAATTACAATTTTTAACTCTTCAAATATTGACAAGAGAATCATCTATCAATCAATATTATTGTCCAAAACTATTCTGATTGTCACAATCAAAATTTATAACCAATTAGCATAGTTTGGTCTTATTGTAACGTAATCACATGTGGTTGTTAGCTAAAGATGTTAAAAAGGTGAACAAAGAGTTTTTGATTGCTATGAATTACACTAATAAGGAAAAAAATATGTATATTCTCGGTATATATAAGATAAACTATTATGAATATTGGTCAATCAACTGAACAATTGAAAGAACCTCAATTTTAGAACCCTATATAAGATTTTCATTTCATACGACTCTTCCTTTACATACATAATGAGAAAAATACAAGAAATTGAAAAAGAATTCAACAATAAAATATTGTCATTTTTGAACTAATATTAATATGAATAGACACTAGTGCATGATTTACAAAAAATATCTAGCTCAATCCTAAAATAATTGCATCAATATCTTTTAGTGGTTGATATAAGTTTCAAACTAATTAATCAACTTGTCATATGAAATGATGTGTTAGAAATTAAGTGGAGAAAGAAGATGCTCATGTTAATGGAAGCACCATTGCTAATTTTTTGCAAACATAGGATAAAAAATGCAATCTTTTATCTCCAACATTATCTCAAAGTTTGATTAGACACCTTGTCATACTCATACTACCAATTTTTGTATCATACTCCAAAAATTTGAAGATGATCCTAAATTCATGTTTCAATAATTTTTTCAAAGAATATAGCATTTTGTATTTAGGCATAGTTAGAAAAAAGATTTTGTAATCTTGAGAATATGATATAGAATTATAGATTGTTTATTTAAACACAAATATTCGTAACTAACTTTATGACTTAAAAAAATCATAATTTATAGATCACAAGAAAATAACTTTATTGTTCCTCTAATAATCTCTTCAAAAATTAACTTATTGGTAATGAAGCAAATATAGAGAACCAATGGTATAATCATCAAAGCATAGATTGATAAAAAAGATATAACCTTTTTATTGCAAATCAACTATCTGATATTACTATGCTAATTTAAACATAACATATAGTAATGAGAATATTATTAATCAAAATGGGACCTTGACTACTCTTTTAGTCTGGATGGTGTTAAACTCCTTAATCAGAGATCTCGAGTTCGAATTTAAAATAAGAAAAAAATGATATAAGAAATACTTTTCCTTTGAATGGGGCCCTACATGATATGACGTGAATCTAAATTAGTCGGACTTCTATATTATTATCAGATATTATATGAAAAAGAACATCACAATGTTTGAACAAAGATCATATCACTCCCTTTTTCTTCTTTTTTTCATTGTGGAACATGGTTCATTTTTTTACGTGAGAGTGATAACTTCGATGTCTCTCTCAAAAGAAGAAATTAAAACAGTAAAGTAAAATCATTATTAATTAAACATAGATTTAATCACTCAAATTATGTTTCACTAACTTTATGTAACAAGGAACAGCCCATGATTTGAAAGTAGAAATAAAGCATTTGTTACTTAAGGCCCACTTTACTAGTAATTTCAAAAGTTGACTCTTTTCTATAATCGCTCCGTTTATTTTTATTTATCAGATTATATTGAATATTCACTATTACTTTCACAAATTTAAAAAATCATGTGATAATATATCATTTATCTATATTTTACCCTTCTATTGTTACATGCTATTAGTTTTCCAACATTATAAATGAGTTACGATAATAATTAAGAATGATATAATAAGTCGATATTAAATATGAACTAGTAAATATGGATGATTGAAGTATATTATAGTTGCAAAATTAATTCAGGCGTGCGTGTAAAAAAGCAGAATTTTAGTGGGTGAATTACACATAAAGTGAGACAAAATTGCCTTTGAGTGAATGAAAGAGGTTATATTTAATTTGTTATATAAAAGATGGTTACCATTAAAAGGATCAATTTTCAAGATTAAAGGCTTTCTTTTAATCTTCTTTCAAACTTCATCATGAACTTTACTTGAAGTGATGTCTATGATATAATTAGATGAATTATAAACATAGGAGGATAAAGTAACTATTATAAAATCATAAATAATAATTAAAGATAAAATGAGGATAAAATACTTAGTTAATGTGATGACATCGAATTAATCGTTATTCACTATAAAACAAGGTAAATTACATCGGGATCTTCTAGTATGAGAATTCGCAGGAAACTTATTTTCTTGCAAATTTTCATACTAATTCTTAGGATAATTCTCATGTGATTCACGTTTTTCTTTTATTGATTAACTATATATTTAAACGATACGATAAAATAAAATTTAAATAATAATCAAAATAAATATTATATTTAAACTAACGATACAACCGATAACAATCCCTAAACAAGGTGTAAATTCATTAGTATTTGGCCTATTACATAGAGATGCAAAATCGAAAAAACCCATAAATATAAGTGTAATAGACGTACTTAAAAATAATGTAGAATAATAATAAAATTGTACTTAGTTGAGATAGCTTCTCATCATTTGAATCAATAATATAATTAGGTAAAAAGTATATAATCCCATAATCTTTCAAATTAATATTAAATGATACAACCATGATGGGTGCTTCAATAATTAATCACTCACAATTATTGTTTTCTTACCAAATAATTATTTGCCAACCCAAACATGCTCCCTTTGAAATTCCTTCTCCCTTCTCTTATCTCTAAATTACCCTCACAATTCAACAATAATTAACATGTACTACTCAGAAATAAACAAGGGTAAACTTGGAATTTCACAAGGTTGCATATATTCTCCGTACACATCCACACGTGCAACCCAACTTTTTTTAATTAATTAACAAGAAACTAAACAGTGTAATTAACTGAAATAATTAGGGAATTTGTAACGGTTAATCACATGGGCAGATAAGCTTATCACATGGGCCAGATATGTAAGGCCCACAAACTTCACTATTTCTGGGCAATTGTTTCACATGCACCATTGCACGTGTGGGAATCCCCTTGATTAACGGCTAATGATTGCATTTAATCTTGATTAACGGTTGTGATGAAATCCTTACTATTGTTCCACGTATGAGAATAAATAGATAATAGGTAATTATCGATAAGAGTCATGTCGGAGTGGTAAGTATTTATTCGATTTTTAATCAGAATTCTCGTATTTGAGTTTTCTGAAGTATTTAGTTGTCTTTCTTACGAAGCATTTCACGCACATTTTATGATTAAGATTTGGTACACACATTAAAATTCGATTAAATTTAAATCTACGAAAAAAAGTTTGGGAGGGGGGCAGTGGTGCTTACCGTTGACTGGATCGAGCAGAAACAAAAGGGTGTTTGACTAAAAGTAGTGCACGTGTGGGTACAGGCATGTTGTTGCTGTACTTTGGCTGTTGAATGGGAATGATGGTGTGCCACGTAGGAATCACATGAACTTGCTTAATCATATATCTTCAACTTGATATTTTAAATATTGAGTGAATTCAAATTTTGAAATTTATAATTTTCTATGTAAAATCTTTCAAGTTAATAATTTATCGTAAAATCAAAGCAAATAAAAATATAAAGAAAGACAAGAGAAGAAAGTATAGATCAAATTCCTTTTTTTAGTTACATGTGTTTGAGTTTGTACGATATAAAATTTTATTTCTTTATTTTGGGAAAAGGTTACGAAGGAGTCAAAGTTAATATCATAATAGTGAGAAGTAGTAGGAGATTTATTTTTAGATGAAAATTTTAGTAATTTTTGTGAAGATCTTTGACTGAACACAAAATTTTAGAACATTACGTTATTAGCTAGCTTTATTTTGATGATTTTCTGATCATCAAAGCATATTCAAAAGCTCTATTATACTGTGAAACTAACATTTACATTGATGGAATATTTCAAAGTATAAGAAACATGCTTATCTTTCACGTTCGTTTGATGCAAATAAATATTTATTGAATACATTCGTAATAACATATAGGTTTCACTCAACCAGACATTTGGTTGCAAATACAAATACTGTAGAGTATACCTTATCAAATATTTCGTTTCTCATAATACAAAAAATACATTGATTTTAAATTAGTTTCAAACATTTATTACTTATTATCATTGAATGTGGTTTAATTAGTTATACATCAATTATATATTGTTCGTCTTAATTCAAGTAATATTATTCTTGGTAGTATCATGATACTAATAATTATCAAACAATGTATATATAATAATAATTACTATTAATCATGTATTGTAATCAAAATTCCGACATTATTATGAGCTTCATATCATTTTAATGGTTTTATGTCTTGTGAGTATATTTTTTAAAATTATTTTGTATAAATATATGTATTTCCTGGAAATGTTGAAAACTCAAAAAAGGTAAGCCAGTTGAGATTATTTTATAATTATCATGGAATAGTACATATAATGGAGTCGTTGCCAACTTACAATAACTAAAAAATTACATATTTGTTAATTAATTAAAGAATTCATCTATGCTATACACATGAAAATATGGAATAAAGTTACTAATCAGAAATTGTCTGTCTAAATCATGCTATTGTCGGAAAACAAATCCTATAAATTTGTTTCACAGCTCATCATTTTCTTGTAGTTCATTAATATTTTTATTTTAAAATTAAACTCGTTAAAAACATCAAATTGTAATAATTAAATATAAAACTCTTTAATATTATAAAGGTGACCTAGAAATTAGTAGACACACGTTCTATAGCAATAAGCAATTTACAAACATGCATGCGATACTTTAGCCGATAATAAAGGTACTACTATTACAAAATGATAAATGAAGTTACCATTAATTTTATTATTTTCATGGTTATTATATCAACTATTTTATATAAGGTTAAATGTTGGTTAGATAAAAATTTCATCATATTTTAAGAAGATTAAGCTAACAGAAATAAGGATGCATAGGTAATTGTATAGACATATTAAAAAAGATAAAATTAGAGATATGAAGATATATGTACGCGATAAAAAATTAATAATTTTAATGATAAATAAAATGTGGGAAGCGAATTTAAATGATTTAGATATATAAAGAGAAGAATAAATATCTAAGTGAGGAGTTGTGAGAAGTCGAAAATGATAGGTTAAAGAAAGGTAAAGTTTGATCGGAAAAAAAAAAATAGGAATATGTGATTAGACTTATTGAAAATAATAGCCCTATGCTTTAAAGATAGTTAATAGTAATACTCGTATACATTTCACTTTTTTCAGATTCAACTTGTAAAAATTTACTGATTCTGTAATTATTTATTTTGTTAAATTTCGATTGTTGCTTCTTATATATTTTTTCTTATTTGTAATGTTAGCAAATCATTGATTTTATGAACAAGTTGATGATTGTGTGATTTAGCTACCCTAAGCATCAAATCTTGCAATTTTAACAACTTGACACTTAATTAGTTATATTAATTAAAGCTCCTCTACCTACGATTCTCTTTGAAGAGATTGCACATGATTAAGTATTAGCGAAAGAATAATAAACAAACACAGCTAATCAAGATTGAAGTACTTAACGTTGAAAAATATAATATTTGAAAAGTTAATTAATTTTTTATGCAAAATAAAACACAATCAAATGATTATTTTTCTTTTCTTTTAAGTTAAACTTTTTTAAGTCACATTTCACATCAAATTTTTACCTAGAAGATCTTTCGATAAATCTTCATATAAAATAATATAATTTTCAATTGTTATTTTTTACGATTAAACTATAAATATTTATGAAAGGCCTGTCATAATTAGTAGCAATATAAAATTTATTTCACTTTTCTTCCCATTAAAGCAGTGGATTCAGCATTATTGCTACATATCCATGAATGTTCCCAATGTATTGCTCGTAAGATAAATCAAATAAATTAAAATATTACACGCAGCAGAAACAATGTATATAAAAAACTAATGATTATCACCAGTGGTATATTTTGTGCCATTGAATAGATCAATCTTCTCACAAACCTAGAAATTAAAATAAAGTTATTATCACCAGTGGTATATTTTGATAGTTTGACGTTTATTTAAAATAATTTATATTAATGATGGGTAAATGAAAAATTTTATCAAGGGTGTTCAAGAATAATACTATAGTTGTTAAAATAAAACAAAAATAAAAATGTTGTGCTCTCACTAAAATAAGATTTAAATTGCGAGGATTAAAATTACATGTTGCGACAGTCAATAACCCTCACAATTTATTGTTACAACAGTTGCAAAACACCCCTACAATTAGATTTGCCATAATTAAGTCGCTGGAGCTTTTCACCAACCCCGTATACCATTAGCAAAGGGTTAACACAGTTAATGACCCCCACAAATTGCTTATAAATTGCAGGGGTTACTTAAACATCCGTAATTAAATGCTATGTAATACTATGTACGAAAGTTATATTTATCTCTGTAATAAAACCTCAATAATTTAAGAGGTTTTTGATAGTGTATTGAGCTTCGAACTTGAAACTCCTTCATTCACAAATGGACACCCAACATCACAGTACCATAACTTTTACAAGGGTCTCCAACTTTAAATATATAACCTTTAAATATAGATCCTGACACGTATATATGCGTAACATAATTTTCTGATAAATATGTCTAATTTAACATCCTGGGGTGACTAGCTTATATACATCTGATATAAGAATAAAGTCTAAATAACTATACATTCTATAAAATCTATTTTTATAAATTATACTGAATATATAATTGTTTTTAAAGCGATGAGCCGGAAAAAATAGAAGGAGGAGAAATCAATGATTGGATGGGAAGAAGAGTGGGTCAAGTTCACGTGCAGCTCACATGGAGAAGGAGCCTCGTACGGACCCCAGAAATGGGAAGGTGATGATGATAATAATGATTCATGAACTAAACGAAGAGGGATTGTCGGAAAGAAGATCTATTATTGGCCTTTGTGTTAACACGTGGGGACAACTACAACCCCACCATTGCCGACATCTTGTCGCCACTAATTATTTAATTAATCATACCACCAAAAATATATTGAAAAATAAATGTTTAATAGAGTCAATTTTCTCTAACTATAAATATTTGACAGATACATTAAAAATAGATGTTCAAAATTAATTGTCAATTTAAACAGTTTAGAAGTAATTAATTTTTTTTTTCAATTTTATCCTTAATAATTACTCTATTTGTTTAATAAAAAAGTTATGTAGATTTTTTATATTTTTGATATAATAGAATTATATTAGTCAAATTATATATTATAGTAAATTTTCTTGAGGGAATATATCACCTTACTCTGATAAATAATTGTAGACGGAGAGAGTATTAATGTATTTTTGATCTATTATGTATTATTTTTTTAAAGCATGAATCTTACTAGTAAGCAAAATAATTGTCACATGATATTCAGTTTGTTCGCTTACTCCATTGATTTCAAAATAAGTCAATTATTGATCCATTTTTCTTAGTTCAAAATATGTGAATTATTAAGTTTTTTCTGTCAAAAGTACTAAATAATGGATTGTTCAAATTTTAAAAAGTTATTAATTCTTTTTATTTTCATCTCTCATTTATATTTACAAGAAAGATAATAGTTTATATTTATGATTTTTCTTTCAATAAATACGTCTTCCTTTTTTTTTTAACAATTACTTAATTCTAAGATTATAAAATTAAGAAAATGTGTATATATTCTACATATGTTTTAAAGGATTTTTTTTAAAAAATAAAAAATAAAATGTGTTTACTTTGTACATTTTTTAGAAGAAAAGAATCTATAAGATGGTGCAGGCAATAATTGTTTTTGCAATATGATTTATTTTTCCCAATAATAGTATGATTTGGCTGGATTTTTGTTGACTATTATTTTGGCCCCACGTCTCTAATTGCTAATTAGGGTTTTGCTAACTTTGTGAGTTGTTATCATCCCATTTTTAATTAACTCGATATTAGACTCATATAATAAACTGTCCATACTTAGAAGCATCACCATTATTGTCCTTTAAAATTATTTTAATATGTAGTAAAAAGAGGGTGATCAATGAATTGTCTCTGTGAGATAATTATAATAAAATGCGTATAGGCTTTGGTAGATTAATTAGCTAATACTAATAATTAGGTGTCCACGAGTTGGTAGTTTTTATTGTATGAAGTGTATAATATATTAATTTATAGGAATCATAGTGTCATAATTAAATTAAATACTTGAATAATGCGTAGAGCTATAAAAATTAAGGAAACACTAATGATTAGGTCATGTTTAATGGCTTCTAGCTTGTTGAACTTCACGTGGACAGCCACCTCCCATAATTGCTAAATTCCAAAGCAAAATGGAAATAATCAAATAATTATGTCATTAATTACTACTTAAGGGTTCAACAACATGCATATTACACGCCTGGATTTTAGGATACCACACGCTCATTTTGTCTAAATTATTCAACTCCGTTCGTATTTCTGCATAACGTATAAATATGCTCTTCTATTTGATTTTAACTTATATCGGGCATGAATAAACTGAACTTTATTCATTTTGCAAATGATGACGTTCTATATGAAATATTTCTGTTTAACATGGCGGTTTACGTACATTATATCATATAGGATAAGTGTATATTTATTTGTTTAAATTTATACAATTTTAAGTGTATATTTATAGACATACAAAGTAGGATGACATAAATGACAGTTGAAATCAAGATAAAATAACATATTTCTGTACATATTTTGCCTTTATATTTCTTGATCTCGGCGCCATTGATGTCGTGAGAAGAGTTTAATTTTGAAAATTCTCTATGACTCACTAGAGTTTTTTTAATTATATATAAACGTCAACTAAAAATCAAACAAAGAGACTATTATTGTAAAAAAGAAAATGAATGTGTGACTAGTTAGATGACTTTTTAATATTTTTAGGAAGAAATAAATCTCTTCTCTTTGCATTTTCATTAATGTGGTCAATTTTTATTTTATTTTAAAAAATAGTAGGCGTTTATCTAAAATCTTTTTCAAAAACTATGTTATTTAGAAATTGATAAGTTAGAATTATAGACTGAAAAGTGAAGTAGCTTATTTTCTAAATTTTATTAATACAAATTTCACTAGTATTTTTTTTTGTTAAATTTTTATTTTTACTTCTTCTTTTAGTCACAAAGAATAAGAAAAAAGAAAAAAGAAAATGAAAATAGGTAGTTGTGGTTGAAGAACACGCGCGAGAACATCACGTGAGAAATGTTAAGGATTAGCAGATGAGTTCAAATGATTGTAGGTAGAGTTCTTGTCGGGTAATAGGGGGACAAGAAGACACGCACGAGCTGTATGGGAAGTGCGACCCCACCAATTATGCTTTGTTGTTACTCCGTTTGTTTCGATTTATGTGATACATTTCGTTTGTGTGTATTTGATTAAGAACGTAAATTATATATTTATAAACTACGTAAAATTATTACAAGTCACCATATATAATAATTCCAAATATATAAAGAACAATTAAAAAATTATAATCAAATATAAATTTAATTAAATCTAAAAATCTAAAATATATTATATAAATTGGAACAGAAATAATATTTTTTCCATCTTAATCGTCTATTTTTATTCATTAATTATTTTAAAAATTGATGTATATTTACTTAATATAGGATAATTTTAATTTATAACTTTCTTCACATTCATAATATGAGATAATAATAATACTCCTTTATTAATTAATTGAATTGTTGAGGTGTTTTACACTTTTTAAGTAAATAAGATTAACATATAAATTAGGCATAATTTATTGTCAAATTTAAATTAAAATAACTAAATATTGATTAATAACTAATTTAAAACAATTAATGAAGTGTAAAATTAAAAAAATATCTAAAAGTTATTTAAAAAATTAAACAATTTAATTAATTTAAAAAATAAAAAATATCTTAATAATTTAATTAATTTGAGATGAAGAAAATAATAAAAAAATTGAGTGATTAATTTTGAAATAATTTATTTCTTGATTTTGTAAAATTTTAATAAATTTCTTAAGAGGTACGTTAGTAAAATAAAATCCATATTTTTGCTTTATTAAATAAAAAGAGGAAATGGAGTGATACGTGAAACCACGTGTCTACCAGCACGACATGGTTGGGGTATGAAGCACGTGAGTTCTGGGATTTTAAGGGTGTTTTACTTTCTTTGACCCACGTGATCACCACCCTTCCTTGTCTCCCACCCCCACTACCCCTCGTCAGAAGCGAATTCAGAATTTTCGATAAAACGTTCAAAATTTGAAATAATGACACATGAAATAGTTGAAGAAGATGATATTTACTATATAAATTTAAAAAATTATTTCAATCATATAAAAAATAATATACCTTTTTGTTAAGGGGGAGTTCGGATGAACCCCTAAAAATAAGATGGCTCCGTACTTATTTAATTATGCAAATATTAATAATATCGATAAACTATGACTATGAGTGAATTTATATTTTATTTCATATACATATTAGGTATGTAAGCGTGATTGTTTCACCTTCTATATAAGGCATACATTACTTTATAATAATTTATATATGTGTAGTTATAGAAATTGTAAATTATTAACTAATTTTATATTAATATTATATTATAGTAACTTATTTTCTATTCACGTATCAAATATTGTGTAAGTTATAAAAAAAGTAATAGAGAAAAAAATATTTTTTTATCTATCTACAGAACGACTTACTAATATTTGTATAAGTCTACTCTAAATTAGCTTCATTCAAAGCCAAGTTATTCGATCTTTAGATTATAAATTAAAATATTTTATTTCACTTTTTCGATTGAAATACAAAATTTCATCATATCAATTTTTAGAAGTACAAAAATTGACTCCTTTTCTCATCAATTCATGTATTTAAGTGACAAAAACATGTGAATTGGTTTAATTATTTATAGAGTGAAAATGTCTATTTCTTGATATAACATTTCGTTTTTTGCTTCAATGGCCACATCCATCTTAGTTGTCCCTAATTGCGACCTTTGTTCTAAAAACTCATAAGTATGTCAAATTATTTGATTGAGACTTTCTAGCAAACTCTAATATATGGTTCCATAAAGTTGCCTTAGTATGTACAATTATTGGTCACATATAGTTATATATAATAGTTCACTTACTAGCACTTGTAGATTCATTTGGTAGTATATCTCATTATACCACCAAATATATTTATTACGTGGTAAATCAATACTTATATATCCTCAATCACATGTCTCAAATTATTATTTTTTTTAAATATAAGAGAAGATATGGCACTAAAAGTTGTAGAGCTGGTCGTCTTTCATATCGAGCCATTGAAGCAGCGCGTCGTGCTATAATCGGACACTTCCATCGTGCTATGAGCGGACAATTCCGAAGAAATGGTAAGATATGGGTAAGAGTTCTCGCAGATATCCCTATTACTGGGAAACCTACAGAAGTAAGAATGGGAAGCAATGAAAAAGGCTATTGAATTAACAGAATAAGCGGATACAAAAGGAATTCAAATACAAATTGCGGGGCGTATCGACGGAAAAGAAATTGCACGTGTCGAATGGATCAGAGAAGGCAGGGTTCCCCTACAAACGATTCGAGCTACAATTTTATTTAATCAGAAGTCATAAAAAAAACTAATCTTTATAGGTTGATTTCAAAGAACATATTTTTCAAATAAGTTATTCTTTTATAAGATCAATAAAAATTATTTACATAATATGATTATTAAATGAGTACAAAATTTCTTTTCACAAATAAATGACTAAAGAGTGGAGCCTTAAGGAGATGGTTGTAGGGACAGATTCAAATGGGCAAATGGCAATTGAGGTTGGGTATGTTGGCCAAGAAAAAAAGGTTGTCTATTAATTGCAATCATATATTAATTTACCAATGTGCATTTCCCTTTCATTATTATTCATTTGATTTGCACCATTATTGGCTATTTGTTTTAATCTTATTGGGCAAGGATATTGTTGCACATAATTCATTTCATATCCTCTAGTGCTTGTGGGTCATTTTCTTGTTTTCTATGGGTGTTCATAGCATCTTTTTTAACCAATTATAATTATGGGGTCAATATTTATAAATAATTGTAAAATAATATAGTTAGAATTTTTAGAAGTAAATTTAAAAAAATGAAAAAATAAATGTACGAAGGAATTAAGGAAATTCAGTATGTACTATTTCATCATTCGAGATTTTTTTAAACTAACATATACAATGTATTTTTGTATTGAGGGGATTTGTTTGTCCCTCTCATCAAAGAGATAGATTTGGTCCGACTCGATTTCAAATGTTAGCTCATGAATATAGGATTGTCCAACGCTTTATACGAAGACCATTTATTATTTTTTCATTCAATGTGTGACTCTTGAACCTCGAGTCCGTGCTTGACATCTTATGAGCCAATAATTTAATATAGGACCAAGATTGGTACATAATAATTGGATGGACCATGCTATGCTACAATGTCAAGAAATAGATCTTGAACCTATCTAATCTAATCTTAGGGTTCTCACTCGATCTGACGTGTGATAAGTTTCATTAACTATTCATCCCAGTAAATCCTTGTTCATATATCTTTTATCGAATATTTCACTATCTGATCCAATAATGCACGTCAGACTCAATAAATATAACCCTGATATCGTATAAAAAAATCATAACTTTTACTTTAAAATTCATCAAAGTAAAATAAAACAGGAATTTTACATTTTATATTTTGCTTGTTAAATAAACAAAAAATAAAGGTTGCACGGGTATAAAAGAACTTAACCATGTGATGTATGAAAAAGAAATATTTCCAAATAAATCATAAGACCTAAATAAAGTCGATTCTTTTTCTTTTTTTAGCAGAAAAAGAAGCCCCTTTACCCAGGTCACAGAAAAAGATAAAAAGAAAAAAACTTGAAAATAAAAAAAAGATGAAAAGAAGTAGAAAAAGATATTCAATCAGCCAATACCATTAAATGGTTTTCTTCGATACCGGTCAATGGTCAAACACTAGAGGATTGTTAAAAAAGAGAACACTCCTGCTATTATCTTCTCGTTCTATTTTTAATTGTCATAATTTATTTTTTAAAATTAAATTATTAAAATTTTAAATTTTATTTAACAATATAGATTTTCATTTATTATTTATATTACTTTTTTTTGTATAATTTTTAAATATCTATTTTTAATATAAAATATTAAATTAATATAATTTCATTTCAATTTTAAAAATAAGACAAGTAACTTTTAAAAAGCGTAACATAACAATTTATAAGTAGATGGAGGAAGTATTACATTATACCACTTTTATTTTTTTATTGTATTAAAAATGAATGTATATTTTAATTGATCACGTAGTTTTTAATTTTATATTACTACATTTGTCCCTAATTACTTGTTCAATTTTTTTTTAGTTATCAATTTTTAAATTGACACATTTATTAAGAAAAACAATTATTAGCATAACGAGTTTGTTATTTACATCTATTAATTATAAAGTTAAAATTTGTTTTCAAATGATTCTAGATTTTTCAAAGTAATTAATTAAAAATATAACAGGTAAAAAGAATTCTTTTTTCTTAATTTATCAAAATAAATATATAATTAGAAATATCTAATAAATGAACAAATAATTAAATACGTGAAAGAATAATAGAGTACTCAATTAGATACTAAGATATATTTAATCAAAACAAAAATTAGTTTGAGCATGTAACCAAAATATTCTAATAAAATGAAAAAAATACCCATTAAATACACATACTCCAAAGTCCCAAACACATCATTGAGAACAAAACTTTCTTCTATCATTGATTATTTGCATCTTCTTCCTTTCACATTTACCACAGCCATAAATAACAATTCAAGTGTCTCTTGGGAACAAGGAATGGGTCCTCTCTTCCTAAAGAAAAGTGGGAAAAAAATGGAGGTAATTATTTAGAGGAGGCAAAAGTTATGATTTGTGATAATTGGTACCCCTTCTCTGACACTCCTTTGTCATCATTTGACCCTTTGTGCAATAACCCACTACTACTATTCAACTATTCACGTGAGTTCTGATAGAATGATCGAGATTCCTCTAATATATTTAAATAAAAAAAATTAAACACAAATCATCTTACTAGAAATGTTAATTATAAAATAAATTGTATAATTTGTGATTTTAAATTCAATGAACTTCAATATTTAACATATAAAATCGGAAAAAAAATACGTTATTCATCTCATTAATATATAATATAATTTGACCAACACAAAATTTCTTTTAAAAAGTTTTTTTTTTGAAACTTATAATCTAAGAGGAGTGATAGATATTATTTTGTATACAAAGATAACTAAAAAGAAAAGTAAATCGTATAAATTATGACAGACAGAGTGGTTTTTTAAAAATAATTTTATTAAAAGTAAAAAGGGGAATTTTTTTTGCATTGTATCCTTTCTATATAAGTCCTTCTCATTTGCACTTCCTACTCATATCACTCTCCAAAGTTTCTTTTCTTTTTTTCTCTCTAAATCAACAACTCCCCATTAATTCTCCTCATCTTTCTTACCTGAAAAAAAATAAATAAATTCTTTTCACATCACTGCTCTTTTTCTTTTAGCTCTATTTTTCTTCAAGAAATCCCAAAAAAAAGAAAAGCAAACAAAAATGATGGTTGAAAAAGAAGATTTGGGGTTAAGCCTTAGCCTTAGTTTTCCAGATAACAATAATAATAACAACAAGAAGAATACTCAGCTCAATCTTTCACCTTTCAATCTCATTCAGAAAACTTCTTGGACTGATTCCTTATTCCCTTCTTCAGGTAATTAATTTTATATCTTACATTTTACTTTCAGATCTGATTGAAATCTCGTGCATTAAGCTTTCGTTATGCTGTATTGGACCGGGCCATGGGCTTTTTCCAAGCCCAAATAAAAAAGGATGTTTATTTTTTACGTGAACATTACCATCGCTATCATGTGTAATTATTTTTTTAAAGTGATCCAATTGTGTAAATATTTTTTTTTTAACAGATCGGAACATTGAGACATGTAGAGTGGAGACCAGGACTTTTTTGAAGGGAATAGATGTGAATCGGCTGCCGGCGACGGGAGACGCCGACGAAGAAGCCGGCGTTTCGTCGCCGAACAGTACGATTTCGAGTGTGAGTGGAAACAAGAGAAGTGAAAGAGAAGGTAATAATTGTGATCAAGAGGAACATGAAATGGAAAGAGGTGGTTCTGATGAAGAAGATGGAGAAACTTCTAGAAAGAAATTAAGGCTATCAAAAGACCAATCTGCCATTCTTGAAGAAAGTTTCAAAGAACACAACACACTCAATCCAGTAAGTTTGATAAAAAAAAATTGTTTTTGAGGGTTATTTTGGTCATTCTATGTTTTTGCTTACAGATTTGTTTGTTTTTTTTGTGTAGAAACAAAAGCTGGCTTTGGCTAAAAGACTGGGATTGAGGCCTAGGCAAGTTGAGGTGTGGTTTCAGAATAGGAGGGCAAGGTGAGATATTTTTAGTAATTTTGTATTGTTTTCAAGGGTATTTATGGTATTTTATTTCACTGCTATAATTATAATAAGAATAATGATCATCATGATTATTGAAAATGATAGGAGTGATAATAATGATAATAATAATGACTTAAAGATTATAACAGCATGTCTCATGTGAGTGTATGAGACCAAATCATATGCTATTTTGGTCTTTACTTAGACATTTAGGAACCCCCACAATGAGTAATTGTCTCCTCATCAAACTTTATTGATTGGCTCCATTCTATTGGTCCATCACAATCATTTATGGATCGTTTAATATGCGGGGTAAGATAGCGATATTATCGAATTAGGATAAAACTTTATACTATCTATTAAACATATACTTTGGATCGTGAATATTCAACTTTGTTCCATTTTCAAAATAAGATGAATTAGTTCAAGAAGTATAATCTCAAATAATTTAATATATAGATCAAAAGATCCTTAGTATTATTATTTCTAGAAGTGATCAATAGTAATAAATGAAGTTGTTGGAGTCACACATATCTAGATCCATCGAAATTTAGCGTCTAACGAAGAATTTTTATATTATTAGATCAGTAAAATAATTATTCAGGTTAAGGTGATACAAATGATTGCTTCAATTTAACCACTTTTATGTACACTAACATCTCAATTAAGTACATGTAAAAGGTCTATACATGACATATAACTTAAATTCATTTGAAAGTTGTTTCTTTTTGCTATGACAACATTTTTAGATCGTTAAATCTACGTATTCTTTTCGTTCTTTTTCTTATGGAGATGTGATTTTTGTAAACAGAACAAAGTTGAAGCAAACAGAAGTTGACTGTGAGTTCTTGAAAAGATGTTGTGAGAATTTGACAGAGGAAAACAGGAGATTACAAAAAGAAGTTCAAGAGTTGAGGGCATTAAAGCTTTCACCTCAATTCTACATGCAAATGACCCCTCCCACCACCCTCACCATGTGCCCTTCATGTGAGCGTGTCGCGGGCCCACCGCCATCCTCATCTGGGCCCACATCCACTCCAATGGGCCAGGCCCAACCCAGGCCCATGCCATTTAACCTATGGGCCAATGCACTACATCCGAGATCATGATTTTGCAAGAAGGGCAATTTGGTCAAATGAAAGTGACAAGACAAACTTGTAATAGAGTACCATAATGTTTTGTGTATGAAAAAATATGAATATTTATGGTCTAAGATATGGTTGTTGGGACTTGAAAATGGGGGATTTGGTGGGTCAAAGAATCTTTGATTTCTATTATTGACTATATCTTTTTCTTGTATTTACAAATTAGGGTTATTAGTCTTTTTTACTATATTTGGTAGTAAGTACTAATAGTTTGCTTTTTCCCCCCCATTTTGAGGTTATTGGTAGGGTAAGAGGAAAAGGACTATTTAGATGTAAAGTTATGAAGGATATCAACTATTTTTGTTATAGATTTACTTGCACAAGTTTTAAAGTTTGTCTTTTGATCATATTTTTGTATTTCTAACTTTTTGCTAATTGCTTGTCCTATCAAATAACTTTCCTTAGTTGCTAAGTTATAAATCAAAAAGAGAAAATGTTAACAATAACAACAACAAATTAATGGCGTAATTTTATAAGTGGAGTTTGACCTATATAACATGTACATAAATTTTAGTTATATTAGATTGAAATTATTTTCAATAGACCTTTCGCTCAAAATATGTAAAATAAAAGAGACCATGTCTTAGGAACAACATTTTTTGGTTTGGTTCATCAAGTTCAGTGTCTTGAAGCTGTTTCTTGTCCCTTTGTCATTGTCTAGTCATTAGGAATATAAAATAGTTTCTAATTATTGATTTAATTGCTCATGATTGCTTGAATAGTTTAACAATTTTTTATATCACAATTATGTATACTTATGATATCTTGTATAAGTAGGAAAATAATAACTCAGAAGTTTGAACTACGAAAAAAGGTAATAAGTATTATTTCATTCTTTTAAGTATCTGATACAGAATATATGAATAAGATTTTTCCGATACGATTAAGATTTATCGAACTTTAGAGCATAGAAAATAAAATTGTAAATTGGAGTGTGAATGATTATATAACAAGTCATCATAGCGTAATCAGTACATAATGTGCAATTATAGTCCACAAAAAGGCCCAAGACGTTAGTTTGCATAGATAGCCAATTTGGGTGGAAGTTATTTAACATGTAGCCATAATTCATAACTATTTAAAGCTTTAATCGCTTCAGACCTATGAGACTGAAGTTTAATTCTTTATACTTGTCATTTCATAAAATCAATGTATAAATAACATTATTCTTCCTATTTTACCCTTGAGAATTATTAGCCTTCAAAGTATGAATTTGATCAATATAGAAAACTAAACGATTAATTAACATATATTCACTGATCAATTTAATTAATCTAAAGTAAATTAACTTATTACTTGTGTTCATTTATTGAAAACTTGACTTCAAGTTCAAGGGAACAGTAAATGAGGATACAATAATAAACTTACCTAATTATATACCAAGGCCCCAAGATAGGTGTTCCAACTTCCAAGCAGCCCATACATTATATGTAACTTGTTCAACAACGTTTAAATGATCAACAACCAATTTTTTTTTCACTTCTTTTTGGCGTTATATATTTTAAATTACAAATTGTTTTGTAGTAATATAGGAAAACACTAGGGGTGGAGTGGGGGGTTGGGGTGCCAAGCGGTAGATCCAATCAATCTCGCGATGAAGAGAAATTTTTTGATGTTGAAATATATCATGATGACAAGTATTCAATTTATTCAGTAAACTACTCAGAATATTTACATAATCCTTTATAAAAAGCTTTTACATTTTTTTGATCTTTTGATAATTCGAACTTATAATCTAACTATTGAAAGCGGAGAAATGATATTTAACACTTGAGCAAAGTTGCCTACCTCTTTAGTTATATAACATAAAAAGAGGAAAGGTGCTTCCGAAGTCTTAATTCATGCTACAAATATTGCTATAATAAAATACTACGAGTATTATTGAAAAATTAATTTATTCAAAAGTCTTGTAAATTGTAAATAATAATAACAATAACATATTATCGAATAATTTCACATAATATGATTTGATCTGAAGAAAGTAAAATATACGTAGACAATACTCTGTCTTTTGGATAGCTAGACCAATAGACCCTCATCTAAATTGTGTTTTAAAATCCTCTAGTAATAAAGTAGCAACTTGAAATGATGTTAGATTATGATAATGGGACACATAAGCTATATTAAGTGCAAATCAAGTTGATATATAAATTTGTTATCAAGCTATATTAAGTGCAAATCAAGTTGATATACAAATTTGTTATCAGTACAATTCCATTCTTTTCCAGATATTACAGAATAGAGTATTAGTATAAATTTAAAGGATTGTAGTTATATATATCGACACTAGAAGTACAATTAACCCTTGCTTTGGTTATCGTTAGGAGTGGATATTTGGTTTTTCGATTCGATTTAATTAAATTTTAGTTTGAGTCTTCGGTATTTTATTTTAAAAAGTTTGTATCATATTTCAAATCAAACTAAATTGGTTTGGTTCGTTCGATTTTTTCTACTTCGATTCAATTTAATTCGGTGTTTTTAAATCGATTTCTTGGTGTTAATAAAAATAAAGAGAGAATATGATAAAGTAACAACTATTATTCACTTCACACTTCGAACTTCAAAGTAACAACTAACAGTCTAACAATAAAAGGTAAAAACATTAATTTGTTGTTCACACTTCAAAGTAACAATATAAAATGATAAAATCATAAAGTAAAAATTAGAAAGTAAAAACAACAAGTTGCGGCTCAAACTTAAATTTAATTGACTTTTGTTTTCTTTAGACTTTATGGCTTGAGGGTTTACTATTTTATTATTTAGATTTTTGCTATTTAAGTTTAGACTCTAAATATAAAAATTAGAATGAGCCAAGTAAAGTTAAAAATTAAGTAGTATAATAAATATTTGAAGATTTATTTAACAAAACTTCGGACCGTAGTTTCGAAACCCTTGCACCGAACTCCGAACCAAAGAATCGAAACTCCGAAAAAAAGAACCGACACCAAAAATTTTTAGTTCGATTCGATTTTCTGGTATTTATGCCCACCCCTAATTATCGTACTATTTGCTTTTTTCCGTCATATGTTTTCCTCACTATATAGTATTTACTTTTCATGCTGATTTTGATATGTTTTACCTGTTCCAAGAGTCTACCGAAAACAACTTTCTCTACTTTCACTCGGGGTAAGACCGCATACACATCACTCTCCCTAGACCTCGTTTGTGGGATTATGTGATCTTGTTGTTGTTAAGAAAGTGTTTGGATAATGAAAAGATTTTCATTCCAGATATTGTCATCATAAGAAGCCTCATGGTTAACAAATGAATTATAGTAGATGAGGCAGGGATAATTAATTACAATATGTTTAAAAATCTCTGTATAACAGAAAACTGAACAAGTATAATTAGGTTATCTTACAAGTTTTCTTGTAGTTTGCCCTGCTGATCTTCTTATGGATTCAATTCTCTGAAGCCTAATTTGCTCCCTAAACTTTGCGATAAACTCATCAGCTTTCTTATCAACATCTGGTCCTTCATGATCACTCTGAGTTTCAGTTTCTGTTTTCTCCGCCTTTTCTTCAAAGTAATCATAATCTTCACTACCACTCTCTGAGTCCTCTTGATCACTTTCCACAAGGAATTTCTCAACATATTCTTTCTTCTCTTCATTTGGGAATTCCATAAATCTTGATCTTGTCGAAAAGTTGTGATTTTCATGCATCATTTTATCAGTTGTTCCTATAAATGCTTCTTCAGGACATGTGAATTCTTTTGTTCCAATGAATGGCCTTAACTCTGTTGTTGTTGCTGAATATGTTTTTCTTGGTGTTTGGACCTTTTCACCCATTGGCACACTCCTTATGCTTCTCCTCAATTCCTTATCAGATGACATTACATTGTCATTTGTAACACTAGAGGTTGATCTCATCTTATACAAGAAATGTGGTGGTGGTGGTGGTGGAGGTGGATTCGATTTACGAAAGCTTTTCTTTCTCACTACATCTTCATTAACAATCTTGGATTGTGATTCTGGTGAAAAGGACAATTTTCTTGATTGTGAAGGAGAAAGAGTTCTTGGTGATGAAGAGGAATTACAAATTGAGTTATTACTATTCTTAGGTAATCTAAAAGATTGAGACCTTAAAGAAAAAGGTTCAATCTTTTTAACTAAATCACCATCTTCTTTCATTTCCATGTTTCTTGCTGATCTTGATCGCCATGGAATAGGCGATGGACGAACAACATTTTCCTCTAAACTCTCCACCAATTTCTTAGGACTCGACAATACAAAATCCCCATTTCTTGATTTTGAACTTAATCCATTAGTTTCTCCCGAATGATCATCAAGAACACGCGATTTCAAGCTACGAATAGGTAAAAGAAGAGGCTTTTCGCCAATTCTTGAATTAGTAGCTCTCTGTTCATTAAGGCTATGGTTTTCTACTACAACAGGATTTTTACCTCTATGGTACTGATTATTCCAAGTTTGAACTTTGTTTTCATCATGATTATCGGTATCATCATCATCGAAAACAGATGAGACATGAAGTAATCCTGATACATAGGATTGAGCATTATCAAACTTTGTGTTGTGTTGTTCCTTGTCTGTTTCATCACTTTTTTTGCTAAAAAGTCCATAGGAAACAGCTATGCCAACAAATATAAGCTGAAGAACTTCCCAACTTCTTGTTTGAAGAGTTTGGTTGATGAAATCAGGAGCTTCTGAGGTGAAAAGTGGAAGCACAACAAAAAAAATCACAAGAAGTGAGGCTTTGAAGAGAAAATGGTTATAAAACTTAGTATGTATTGCATGGTTTTGTGGAACTTCAGTGTCTTTTTTCTGTTTTTTGGAGGTGTTAGGAGATGTGTTGTCTCCCATTGAAGAAAAAAAGAGGAAGTTTTGGTTTGTTTTTGGATGTTTGTTTTATGTTGCAAAATGTGAAAAGAAGATGAAATGATGGATGAGGAGAAGTCTTAATGGTAAGGAAAAGTATAGAGAGTGATGAAGAAAGTTTTTGGAATGAGTGATTTGATTTCAAGCTATATGCTTTAATTTCTTTATCTTTAAAAAGATTCCACTCTTATGACATTCTTGTCCTCCTATTTTGTCAATTCACCACTACGTGAAAACGCTAGGAAATACTCTTATTGTTAGACCGTCCAAACTCATGACACATATTATCTGCTTTGGATCAACCAGTCTTTGAGATATGTTCGTTGAGCCACGTCATCAATGACCTCAAAAACGTCTGTAACATATCATGTGAACTTGTGTTATCATTAATTTTTTTTGAGGGGGGGGGGGGGGGGGGGTGTTGAAGGGTATTTTGGGAATAGAGAAAAATGAGGGGACCAAGAGGTTGCGTGGGGAATGGTTAGGATTCTTTCTTTTGGAATGGGTACGCTAGCTTTGTATGTGGGAATTGGGATATGATGAGTTTTTTGCATTAAACTTTAATTTGGAAGGCTATGCTTTTCTTTCTATATTGTCTACCCTCCCCACTTTCATCTAATATTAAACTTTGTTTGGAGTTTATGCTCTATGCTTTTTAAGGACCACCAAGTGACAAAATTGGTGATACATCATTTAAATATTATTAGTTGAAAACAAAAAGGTATTTAATTAATTAATTAATTTGTTGCCCCACCAAAGATAATATTTCTTATGCCCTATTTGTTTTTAGTAATAGAGTTATATGATATTTATTCTATTAAAAAGTCGCATGAAAAATAGATAATGTCGTATCAGTTAAATTTAGCATTATTTACATCAATAATCAGATAGATTATGCACTTGTTATACACATATTATACATGTTATTCATTGTCTACTTTTTATTTAAGTGAATGGGTTGGTATTTAGAAATTCTTTCTTATTCCTTATTCTCTTTTTCATTCTTGATTATTATTAGTATTATATATGAGTGTAATATCAAGAGATTAGACAATATTCTTAGAGGTTTAATGCATGACGTCCATTTCTTAATGTGAATGCAAGGTATTTTGTCTTCTTAATAATTGTTGTATTCCATGCTATCTTATTATTCTTTTGTAAAAAGCTTTATCATTTTGATGCAATACCAAGTCATCAATATATCTACAGCTTGATATATGATTCTAGATAAAGTTCCAAGATTCCCTAGGTCAAAATCAGAATGATCAAACTACAACAAAAGAAAAAGAGACATTTAACGATAATAAAATATTCTTCCATAATAAATTATAAAAGAGACATTTACGATAATAAATATCCTTCCATAATTATATTTGTTATCGTAACTGAGTTAATAATATTATATTCAAAATATACTTAAATATAAGTAACAATAACTATATTTTTATCGATAAATAACTGTTCCAAATAGTGGTATTTTGATTTGTATTTTCTAGAACATAAGCATATATGATATTTTTTTTAGTATCCCAATTTCAACATATAAATAAATAATAATTAAGCTAAGATTTGGTAGTGAGGAATAAGTTGAATAATGGTCTTATTTTGCGTGTTACCTCAGTAGACATACTTTCCACCCAAGCATTTTCATGATAATTCTGAGTAAAAGAAAAGTATGTATAGCGTTGCCACAATTAGTTTTGTCTCCTATTACCAATGACTTTAGTAACTTCAAGATAAGCATACATTCAGATTTTGAATATGAAATTTTTGATTTAATAATTTTTATGATCTCGAATTAGAAGCTATAAAGTATTTACGATAAATTAGTTATCTCAATGTATAAATTCCCCATTTACATTATAATCATCCAGGTAAAATATTTATGCAAGCATGAAGTATGTGTGACGATATTATTTATGTATTTGGTATGAAGAAAGATGTTTTAACAATTAATCCGAATTGCTATTATATATGCCTTTCTTCAAGTTGTCTTGTCAATTTTGTGATTAAGAATCTTAAAAAAGGGTTATTTTGATTCTTCAGAGGGTAATTAGGAGAAATCAAAAGTTAATGGGAGATTATCTCTTTGATTAAAGGTAAAAAATATTCAAAAGATATGTGCCATTAACAACATGTTAACGTATCAGATTCTATCTTAATCAAACCTCCTTTTCAACTTTGAATTGCACAACAACCCTCTTTACATATCCTCATTGTGTGTATTGTCCCCACTTTTTTTTTCTAAAAAAAATAATCTTTTCCCTTCAATCTTTCGATATTATACTTGTTCATTTTATACTCTCTTTAATTATAATTATAAAATCACAACGTAGTATCGAGTTAATATCTTATATGATCACTTAACTATCTACGTGAATAGTATAATATGTGTATATCGAGTTAATATCATGAAAGAGTAAAGGTGATTTTTGAATCATTTGATCTTACTCTAAAAATATGTATAATATGTGTAACAAGTTACTCAACTATTTACTATTCTCTTTAAAATTCTCTTTAATTTTAATTTTCATTTATAATATGTTTAGTTGTTTATCCTAAATATTTGTATAAGATTTATAAAAAAAATCATAATAAATTACCCTATTTGTATATTGACAAGCGAAATATACAAACAGAGTTTCTGAAAATTCCTAAATATATAAATACATAATTTGTATATACTTATCCTATTTGTATATTCACAAACGAAATATAAAGCCGCAATTCCATAGCAAACAAAATTATAACTATCGAGCGCAATTATCAAAACTATAACTTAAGCCTTATTATGTTTATTATGTTTGCTATTTCTGAAATATTTTTTTTTTTATAAAATACCAATTACAAACAATTTTAAATGGGGAAAATTATATATAATAGCAAACTAATAACCTAAATTAAATGGAATAGCTAGAGTTTGATTTAATTGTGCTCCATAACAAACATTAGCTAAAATTTGCCAGCGTCTCTCTCCCAAAAATCTCGCTCGCCACTCTCCATTCTCGCTCGCCTCTCTCGCTTTATACACAGAAGTGTATAATTCTGTTTCTGTTTTGTATAAAGCGAGAGAAAATTGTATATACACATGCAAAAATGTATATCTTCGTGTTATACCCTTAATTGTACAATTTACAAACATTTTACTTCAAATATTGCAGAGAAAAAGGCCAACGAATTATACAATTGCGAATTATGCAATTGCAGTGAAATACAATTTTCTCTAGCTTTATAGAATAGAAGTGTATATATTGTGTTTCTGTTTTTGTATAAAGCAAGAAAAACATATATCTTCTTGTTATACACTTATAATTATGCAATATACATACATTTTAATTCGATTCAACTGTATGCAAAACAAATTATACAATTGCAGCGAAATAGGCCAGCGAATTATACAATTGTATATGTATAGCAAATTATACAGTTTTATGTTTGCTATGGAGCGCAATTATGCAAAGTTTGATATAACATACAAATATGAATTTTTTGTTTGCTATATGTGAAAGTTGCCCTTTTAAATGATCAGATTCGATCCATAAGGCCCCGGTTGTACTCACAAGCCCAAATCTAGCTGAAATGGAATATTTGGGCCCAACTCTGGCCCATATTGTTTTCTTCGGCCGCTAACTTACGCCTCCCCAATCTCTTCCCAAGTGCGGCAGTTACCGGCGTCTTTCCCATCGGTGCCTCTTTCTCCGGCGAAAAAACAAGTAACAGGTTCCCGTCTTCATTTCTATTGCTCTATCATTCCATATCTTTCAATTTTCTCGCTATACAAAATACAGCATATCTAGAATTCATTTTCTTATGAGAAAATTATGTATCTTCCATCAATTTCTCGCCTATTCGCCGATTGTAAATCACTCAATAAACCATTTTTTTCACTCAAATTGGTACATTTACTCAGCACTTCTTCATCATCAGCTGGAGAATACTTAAGTCATTTGCTGAAAAATAAAAATGTATCGGGTATGGAGAGAACATTGAGCTCAGTTAGGTCTAAGCTAGATGCTCGATGTGTTGATGAAGTATTAGAGAAATGCGCTGTTGATGATCCCCAAATGAGTCTGAGATTCTTCATTTGGGCTGGTCTTCAATCCAGCTATAGACATAGTAGCTACATGTACAGTAGAGCTTATAAACTGCTTGGAGTGGATCGTAAGCCGCAAATTATTCGAGATGTAATTGAGGCTTATAGGCTGCATAAATATGTCACAAGTGCTAAGATGTTTAAAGTTGTGTTGAATTTGTGTAGAGAGGGAAAAGATGCAATCTTGGGCTTGTGGGTGTTGAGGAAAATGAAAGAGTTGAATTGTTGCCCTGATACGACTATGTATAATGTTGTTATTCGATTATTATGTGAGAAGGGAGATATGGATGAAGCAATGGGTTTGTTGAGAGAGATGGACCTGATTGATGTTCATCCTGATATGATCACCTATGTTGTGATGATTAAGGGGTTGTCTGAGGTGGGTAGGTTGGAAGAAGCTTGTGGATTAACCAAAGCTATGAGGGAACATGGATGTATACCAAATACGGTTACCTATTCAGCTCTTCTTGATGGGATTTGTAGGTTCGGGAGTTTGGAAAGGGCACTTGAGTTATTGAGAGAAATGGAAAAAGATGGTGGGCAGTGTAAGCCTAACGTCGTTACATATACTACCGTGGTTCAAAATTTTGTTGAGAAATGTCAGTCAATTGAGGCATTAAGTATTTTGGACCAAATGATGGATTTTGGGTGTAAACCAAATAGGGTACTTATCTCTACTTTGATTCACGGTCTTTGCAAAGAGGGGCATGTGGAGGAAGCTCATAAAGTTATTGACAGAGTAGCTAAGAGTGGAATTTCATATGATTCTTGCTATAGCTCTTTAGTTTTATCGTTGTTTCGGATTGGAAAAGTCGAGGACGCAGAAATGTTCTTTAGGAGAATGTTGACTGGTGGCTTAAAGCCTGATAGCTACACCTCAAGCACAATAATACGATGGCTTTGTCAGCAAAATCGGATACTTGATGGATATCACTTGATTGAGCAGTCTGCAAGTGTATCTTCTATAGATTCTGATATTTATTCTGTTCTTATGGCTGGACTATGCGATGCAAATCATCTTGTGGAAGCTGCTAGTCTTGCTCATCTGATGGTAGAGAAAAGAATTCAGCTCAAAGGTCCTGTTAAGAATGTAATTGAATGTCTTAGACGTTGTGGGAAAGAAGATTTAGCTTCAAGTATTGGTAACGTTAAGAGCTGATGAATGTTGCGATTACCATTAATACGTTGATCCTACTTGTGCACCAAAAGAGTGCCCTCGTCAGTTATATGGAATTTTCGACATAATTGAATTCTTCTTCAGTTTGTGCAATCAAATAAATGTTGGTACTATGTGCACAAAACTCGGTCATCCTTCTTATTCTGTTAGTTGTTGAGGCTATGCATGAGCGGTTTAGTGCTTGTTTTTCCCTTATATTCCTCTATATTAGTCCTCACATTGTTCATTTCTTCGTTTGGAGCTTTCTATCAAGCCGTATATACAGAATTGAACTTTTCCCTACTATTTATTTTACTGGGACTTTGAACACTGTGCTTCGGAAGTGGAACAGTCTAAAAAGTTGACGAAAAGCCAATGATCTTTCACCAGAATCACTCTGTGTGAATGAATGTGAAGAGGAAGAGTTCTTGAATCTGATAAGAAGGAAAAGAGGGAAATGGGATTTCAATAATTAAGGGAAAAATATCTCTATGTACACTTCATTAGTTTAGCCCATGTTACTGCTTGAACAGTTAGTACTTGACTCAATGTAATATGAGTTCTGGGTAAGAATTGTCTCTCACTTACAAAATTTGATGACATTCAAGCATGAATGTTCTCATTTGCAATAATCAGATGTGCTGCTGGCTATTACCTATAGTTTTCCTCATTACATTTGTGTATGGCTATAGTTTTCAATCGAGCTCATTGCAATATGCTTGTTGTATTGGTAAAATCAGTCAAAAGAAAAATCGAGCCAAACCCATCAATGACCGGACCAAGGAGTGAAGTCCAACTCATAAGAGTCCCAATATTCTCAATGTCCAGCGTGCGATCAAAAAGTTAGTGCTCAAGTGGAAGACTAGAAGGGATTCGAAACCTATAAAATGGATTACCTAAGTTTATTCGATTAAAAGACTTATTTATGCGATATTTTATAACTAAGATCAATTTAACTAACGTGCCCATAAATTATAAAAACAATTATCTCAAACATAATACACTATTAGCATAAGATATGGGATAACAACGAGGTCATCCAATCAAATAAAAGGGCCTTAAATGTGATTCGTAAATTGTAGTTTGGGTTTTGCACGTCACAGTCTCCTATAAAATTTACTTTAATTAATTTTATATTTATAATAACGTACGAAATTTCGTGGCACACATATACAAAGGGGACAATCTGAATTCTCAAGTAGAGTATTGTCTAGGGTTCTTCAATTCCAAGCTGTCTCCACTCTTTTACCGATTCCGATTCAATTGTTTTTGCAAATCGAGGGTCTCAACTGTCTCCGCCAGATCTTTGCCGTCAGATTGATACCTTTTTCTCTTAATATGGTCGAAATTTGCAAGCCCTATATTGATTTCAATCAAAGTTCGAACCTTTGTTGCAATTTCAGCGACTCAGATCCGTTTCATAGATAATTTGCCTAATTTTGAGAGAAGGGTGGGTTTGTTTGTATGTTGATTTTGAAGAGTCGTTTCTTAGTTTGAAATTTTAGGTGCAAGATTGTGGAATTTGCACTTTGTTTATCAGTGCGTTGTGTAAATTTTCTTTAGAGAGTGTGTTCTGCATCGTGTTTTTCCTCTTGTTTTTGATCAGTGGGTTGTATATAATATTTTTTTTGGTCTTCCAAGTATTATGATGTATATAGAGGAAGAGAAGGGAGGAGGGTTGGAGACTGAGAAGGAGGAGGTGGTGGTGGGTGGAGTGATAGAGAAGGCAGAGAAATCATCTAAGGTGTTGTGTTCTAGTGGTAGTAGTGGCAAAAATGCTATTGTTGTGTTGGATGTAAGGAGGGTGATGGTTGGAGTTGGGGCTCGGGCCTTGTTTTACCCGACACTTCTCTACAATGTTGTTAGGAACAAGATTCAGTTAGAGTTTCGCTGGTGGGACTGGATTGATGAGGTATAATAACCTGTTCGTGTATTGCTTTTGACACTTTTTTGTGGTCCTGGATATACTGTATAAACTTGTAATGAATGCCTTGTTGTTATTGTTGTTTCCCCTTTAATGTATCTGTTGTCTTTATATGGATCTATGTCAATGTGAAAATGATGTCAGTATGTTTCAATAGTTGTTTAGTAAATTGGAATTTTTTTGCTTATAATGTGCAACCTATTGCATATCCAAACGTTAACTCATGTAATGTACTGGTAAAGTTTGAACTAGTTATATTAGACATTGATTCTAATTAATTGACATTCAAGGCAGGATAGGTCTTTCTGAAAGGCTTTGGAAATGTCAGTTTCGTTAAAGTTGATTACTTTGATTGCCAATGTTTAACTGTTATAACATCTTGCTGAACTTCTTAGTCATGAATAACGAATAATAGTAGTATATGCATGGTTATTAGAAAGTTGGGTGGAACTGAATTTTGTAGAAATATCAATCTTAATTTCTATCTGGGCATGCTTTCTATCATAAAAAAAAGGAATATACTAAGATGAATACACTACTCTGTATCAAACACATTAGCAAGATGACTAAACTAGTCTGTCCTAGGAATGACAAGACAATGACACATGGGAACTAATACTTTTTCTGTGGTGATCTGCTCAAAGAAATTTGCCTCTAATCACTAATCTGTGACAAGTGGCAAAGGATGCATAGTTATCCCGGAATATGGACAAATTTTAAACTTGTTCAGCTCTTCTTTTCTTTTCACTGCTATAAAGTTAGTTACTCTCACTAGTATCATCCCAGATTAACTCTTACATTTCCTGCAATTTTTTTTTGAATGTCGTACAATCTTCTCCACCAGTTACTTACTTATAGGGATATTAAAGAATGTGCTTACATCTTTAACTCACATTATATAAGCTGAAATGCATTTCTTGTAATTCCATATGCATCTATCTTCACATTGGAGATTAAGTTTGCGTGTATGCATGACCATCTTGGAAGATCCCATAGGTTGATTGATGTTCATTCTTTCAAATTCTTTTTTAGTGAATAGTTAGTTAGTAGTTTGTACTTCAATATTTTGCGGTATAACAAGATTGTAGTACTGACTTAATATCCTGTTTAGTTTGTGTTATTAGGTGCTGTCCCTTTCCAATCTGATGTGAAAAGGCTAAAGGAGCTTGGTGTCTCCGGTGTTGTCACCCTAAATGAGCCATATGAGACTTTAGTTCCGACATCTTTATATGAGGTTAGTTCTTGAACTTCTGATATTTGTTTTATTCTTTCTGTTATGCTTCACTCAAAAGATAAGGTCAGTCTTTCCTTATCTATAACAACCCCCCTCCACACACACCCAAAAAAAAAAGAAAAAGGAAGTCAGTCATCATTCAAGTTTAACCTTCAGGACCCTTCTCCTTATTTATTCTGTACCCCTTTGCTTGATCTTTCTGTTATGCTTCCCTTAAAATTTAAGTGGGTCATTCCTCATCTAATTTGAAAGAAATGAAAGTCAGGCTTCATTCAAGCTTCTCCTTCCTCTTATTTCTTTTGTATCCCTATGAAATTGTAATACACGAATTAAGTATGTTTGAGTAACATCGCACTTGCTGAGGAGGCTGTACATGCACCAAACATGTGTTTGATGAAACAGTCCAACTGTCCATAGTGACCCTTTTTCAGGACCTTATTTACTGTTTGTGTTCTGATCTTCTTCATGGTATTACCATTAGTATTAATTATACAAATGGGATACAGTAGTTGTTTCCTTCCTACCTTACCCCAGTACAGAAGTCTTTCACTTCTTAATTCCCACGTTTTACTTTTCACTATTAACTAATTGTCTCGTTCAAATACTTTTAAATTATGGATCTGTTATTTAAATTTGCTTCCCATTACATGATCAAGTTTTCTTTTTCTTCACATTATTGTTATCTATTACTTCTTGCAGGCTCATGGTATTCGTCATTTGGTTCTCCCAACAAGAGATTACTTATTTGCCCCATCTCTGAATAATATATGTCAAGCAGTAGAATTCATCCACGGTTCGTACCTTCGCAGCCCTTTGGCTCCCTTTTTTAATTAGTTTGTTGATTTCACAGTAATGTCAACATTCTTGACCTCAATTCCTGGATGCTTTTGGTATTTTGTCACAACATCACAGTCATTACCATCTTGAGATTCATCTAATTTTTTCAACTCTGGAACTATGAGCAGTTTCCATCATTTCAAACATGACAGTCTGAGGGTTAAAGTGTCCAATTCTTGGTTGACAAGGATTCTTCGATAATCAAATTTTATGTTTTGAGACTAAGACAAAAAGTACCTTAAACTACATGTTAAATATTTTACTAATTCAAATGTCATTGTTAAGTAAAAGTCAACAATACTGATCCAATCAAATATTTGTTGAGTCACTAAATTGTGATTATGAAACTTAAAAATGGGATTGGGCTACATTTGTTAAGTTGCTGGTCTTCTATTTGGATATAGTACTTTTTGAGGTGGCTGTCCCTTTGTTTGATGGCTTGTTTTCTGTTTTGTTGCTTTTATGGAAACAAATAAGGGTAAGTACAAAGTTCCATTAAATTAGCCCTGGTTTAGTAATTTTCTATGCTTTTCCTCTTGTATTCTCTCCTTTTCCTTCCTACCTCATCAAGATTGAACCTCTAAACCTTTTCCCCCGGGCAGAAACTATAGAAATATCCAAAAGATCACTTAAAGTACTGCCAGAGGAGAGTTTACTAGTAGGTTAAGCCTTTTATATAAATTTTTCTTGTTTGTCTTTGAAGAAAATGCTTCCAATGGACAAAGTACATACGTGCACTGCAAGGCTGGTCGAGGACGTAGCACGACCATTGTCTTATGCTACTTGGTGGGTAAACTAAGACTTATTTAATGGATTGTTTAAAGATCACTTTACCCATTTTCTTTCTAAAGTTTCTTTCGTTTTGTAGGTTAAGTACAAGCAGATGACACCAAATGATGCATATAACTACGTGAAGTCAATTCGTCCAAGGGTGCTTTTGGCCTCTACACAACGACAGGTGTCTCGAGATTTACCTCATATTTATATCCTTTTTCTCTAATATGCATTATTTTTCTCCTTATTTATATCCTTTTTCTCTAATATGAGATTTGATGGTAGATATTCCAATGACTTGGTTTTTATTTTTTTGGCTATTGTTGCTGATTCTATTTCCCCACTGATTATCAGGCTGTCCAGGATTTTTACCATCTCATGGTGAAAAAGTCGTACAGTTCCACCCCCTCGACTAGTATGATCCCACGGAGCTCAATCTTCTCCAGACGGAATTTGCTAGCCTTCGATGATGGTGCTGTAGTTGTGATAACCGAAACAGATCTAGATGGATATAATTCAAGCCTCGACTCTAGGGTTGCTGGATCTGAGCTCTGGGCTGATTTGAATTTGATTTACAGGGTTCGAGTTGCTGGTGGGGCAGCCTTAGCAAGACTCTCCTGTATGTGGTTACATTGTCACACCGACCAGAAGATTCCGAATCAGAAGCTGACTCCAGAGAGCAAGCAGCTGGAAAGTTTTACTGTAGATATACATGTGTTTTCTTAAGTTAATAAGTTTGTACATATATTTCCTCTGTATATATATAAAGATGCTATGGTGTCTACTGTTTCAGCTTTCTCTACCAAAAAACCTCGACGACGTTCGTAGTTCTCTATGTAAATACGAAATACTATTTACTTCTCAAAGTTGCAAATGAGAAGTTTTAGTATATGTATATATAGCTTTATGCCAAATACCATATTTTCAGGTGGGTGCAAGATAGGATTTATCGTATTTGATCGAGACAGACTTGTTTGGTATTGAGGCATAGTTAGCCCCAAAATGTGAAACAGCTCAATAATCAATTATTAAGTAGTAGTTTTTTTTATTTTCCATTTGAACACTACAAGATTATTTTTTTTTTGAAAAAAATCAATGTACCACTTGAGCATCAGCTTTATTCTTTAGTGCTCCATCAATCAAATATGGTACAATATTTTGTTGCATTTCCTGAATATCCATTACTAAGTGATATCCTGGTAACTTTATGAACTTCACTTTTCCAGCTTTATCCAATGTTTGTAATCCAAATGTATCCTCTAAATAAAGATTAGTCTGCCAAAAAAATAAAAAAAAATATCTCTTATTTTTTAAAATTACTTGTTTCTGATAGATCTTCGATGGAATTTAAAATTTAAGAGGGAAATAATGTTTTACCTGTTGTGGTGGCAAAATTTGAGAATTGGTTCCATCTTGATAAAAGCCAAACCAAGAACTTTCTTTTGGAGTTATTACACCATCATTTTCAAACTGTAAAGATATTAAAAATAAAATAGTACTAATTATTTAGTAAGTAAATCTTTAAATTAATTTTCATTTTTATTTTATTAAAAAAAGAGTAAAATGTACCATGATAAGAACAAGGTTCTGCAAGCTAGTGAAACGTTCCTTATAAATTGGATTAGTTGCGTTAGGAATTTCATTATTAAGCTTTGGCAAATATCTACAACCTCTTAAATATCCAGCAATATCCTGAGAAAAAAAAAATATTTTTGAAGAATATTAAAATTTAAATAATAATAATAAAAAGGAATAAAACAAAGAAACACGAATTACTCACATTTGGAAGCTTGATATAGCCACTAGGAGCATAATGAGTCTAAGATTTGCATATTAATTAAAAAAAAAACTGATGTGTTAGAAAATAATCAGTTGAAAAAACATTATAATAAAATAAAAAATAAATTAATTAAGAGTAACATTTGAAGATAAATATACTTGAACATAGTCAGAATATAGTCCAATTCCAAAAATACCACCAGCTCCATCACACCAAGGGTTACCCTGTCAATTTATAATAAAAAAATATTTTTGCTAGTTAGTATTTTTAAGTGATACATGCGATTATTGTTTTCTTTTTCATTATTTGTTTGCAAAAAAAAATTGATATCCGACTAAGTCTATATCATGTTAGTAAGGCCCGTTTGGATGGGCTAATAAAAGCAGCTTAAAAAAAGTACTTTTGAAGTGCTGTGAAAATTATTTTTAAAATAAGCAGTATGCGTTTGGATAAAAGTGCTGAAGTTGTTATGCCAAACGTGAAAAGGGAAAAATAGAAGAAAGAGATGTTAGGGTTATATGGATAATTTGGAGATTGTATAAAAATATTAAGGGAAAAAACATAAAAATGTGGTCAACTTAAAACAGCTTATAAGCTAAAAAAAAAAAGCACCCCTACCCCAGCTTTTAACTTTTGGCTTAAAATAAGTTTTTTTTTAACTTAAAATAAGCTGTTTTGAGTATTGTCAAACAGCTAAATAAGGGCCCGTTTGGATGGGCTTAATAAAAGCAGCTTTAAAAAAGTACTTTTGAAAGTGCTGAAACTTATTTTTAAAATAAGCAGTTATGCGTTTGGATAAAAGTGCTGATGAAGTTGTTATGCCAAACGTTGAAAAGGGAAAAATAGAAGAAAGAGATGTTAGAGTTATATGGATAATGGAGATTGTATAAAAATATTAAGGGAAAAAACATAAAAATGTGGTCAACTTAAAACAGCTTATAAGCTAAAAAAAAAAAAGCACCCCTACCCCAGCTTTTAACTTTTGGCTTAAAATAAGTTTTTTTTTAGCTTAAAAAAAGCTGTTTTGAGTATTGCCAAACAGTCAAATAAGTCAAAAACCAGCTTTTAAGTCAGTTTGACCAGCTTTTAAGCTGAGCCAAACAGGCTCTAAATCATATTCAAGATTTTGATTCGAAATCTCTGATTATAATTAATATTAATATTGTAACAAAATTACATATCATAGAGTCATGTGATTATTGTTCTTTTTTATTTGTTTGTAAAAGAAATTTAATACCCGATTAAATCTATATTCATATCGAAAAATCATATTAATCTGAGACCTTACTATTGATATTAATATTGTAACAAAATTACATACAGTGCAAGCAGGAGCAGAAGCAATGCCAGCATTAGGTCCACCAATTGAGATAAAGTTATTGACCTGTGGCACAATTTTAGTTACAAAAAAAAATGATAAAATAAATAATGTAAATAACAAGATAAATATATTAATAAAATTCTTACTCGAGGTGCTTCATCACAAAACTCTATAAGTCCTCTGGCTACCATATTTCCCTGGAAAAATAAACATGAATATATAAATAAAATATAGATTGACATATCTTTATTTATTTATTTATAAATTAAAAAAGTAATCGAGAGTTATAAGGTCTTAGGTTCAAATTTCAGTGCAGATATAAATAGAGTGATTCTTCCTATTTATTATAATCTTGATGAACAAAGTTACCTGATATCTATCAATGTCAATTATAGAAAGTATTAATATATCGCAAAATTAATCGAGACGCACGAAAATTAGTAGAGATACCAGAATCAGAGACAAATTTATGATTATAGATGAATTTACCTGTGAAAGACCAACTATATTGTAACCTTGTTGAAGTTCCTTCATTCCCTTCACCTGTAATTCAATTCACATTCAGATTTCTCTTTTTCATTAATTATTTATTTCCCCGTCCAACATTAATAGTCCACTATTAACTTGACATAACTCTTAAGAAACAAAAAATAATATAGGAGTAATATTATTGTTCGACTTTATTAAATTCAATGCTTTAAGAATGTTAAATAGTCGCAAAAGTAAATTATCCTTTGATTTTCTAAATAAAACAAATATTATTACACTTATTTTTAATATAGTGGACTATTATTATTGGACTGGAGCATTATTTTATTAACTAAAAGAAGATAAAAGAATAATCCAGTGGATGTTCAATACCTTTTCACAAGCAATTTGAACCTACAAGTACAGCATGGGCCAAAAAAGAGAAAGGCACAGATTACAATTCACAAGAATTTTAATATGCAATTAATAATCCAATCAAAATAATGAGAATCACTACTTTTTTTTTAATCAATTGTTACCTGATTTTCTAGAGGCATATAGTAAGAACTATACACTCCATCTCCAATTTCTCTGCCAAAAAAGAAAAAAGAATCCAAACATTCATAAATCATACTAGTTAAAACAATAGTAATATACGAAAATATCATATATGTCAATAAATAATCATAGTTACGAAAATTTAACTTATATATACTGACAATTATAATAAATTTGAAGTAGTTGCGAAAATATGGATTTTAGACTATTGGTTAATTTCATGCATGAGAAGAGGCCATTTTGGAATGAAAAAATAATAATAAGTATTCGAAGTTATAATTGAAAAAGAATAAAAATAATAATAAACACATTTCGTGTAATCATCTCTATCTGTGTGAGGTAAAAAGATAGTTTTTCTGATACATACTAAATTCAAAAGAAAAATTTTCAAAAAGAATTACAAAAAAGAAAAACATAACAGCAAAAATAACAAAATACAAAACAATAAATATTAATACACTTTTTGAAAAATAAAGAGACTATACTATTACAAAATAATATGTTACAAATAAGGAAAAAAAAATTTGAAAAACGTACAAGCAGTAACCATTGGATTTTGACAAGAGACTGAGTTGTGACGTGTAAAATGTACTTCCTGCATCGTTGCAAGACTCTCCTAGTCCTGCAATCAACCAAAAAAAATAGTTTTTCAAACGATAATAACATATTCAGTATTTTTCACGAAGTGTGTTTTCGAGAGAATATAGTATATTCAAATCTTAATTTTATATCAAAAGTAGAAAAATTATTTCTAATAAACTCTCGACACAAGAAAAAATAATCTAAAGCAGTATGAAATAACATAATAACAAAATAATAGATAGTAACTGTTAACAACAAAATAAAATGATAATCGACGTAAGAAAAACATGTAGTTACAAAAATGACGATATATATACAAATAAAGATTACCATGCAATACTATGAAAGGAATAGAAGAAGAAAAACATATGGAAGAGAAGATTAAAATGATAAAGATGAAATTTTGTGAGCATAAATAAGCCATTTGAAATTTTATTTAAAGCTTTTAATGGAGAAAATGTGCGGCGAAAGCTTTTGGTTCTTTTAAACTGGATATATATAGTACTATAGTGTATATATAAAAAAATTCAAATTTACTTTATTTGTTTTTATAATTGTTTCAATTTTATATTTTTGGATGAGTTTGATTTGGCAATTTTTGTTTTCCATTAATCTACTTGATTTTTACCTTATATATAGTAATCATATCTAATTATTAAGGATAAACTTTTTTTTGTCATCACGTTTATATTTTTTCCTTCTTTTTGGCAAATCAAGATTAAAAAAAAAGAACAAAAATGTTTGATGTCATATATGTGCTTTTTTTTTACGGAGGTCTATTGAAAGAGTTTCTCTATCTTTGTAACATTTACTTATGAAGTAAGATTACGTATACATTATATCCTTTTCAGATTCCACCTATAAAATTATAATATTGTTATCGTTAAAAACATATCCTTTTTCGATATTAAACTAGGTTGTGTGACCTGTTGATGCATGTCAATATGGTATGAACATAGAAATAATTATATTTTATTTTCACTCAAATACTGATATATTTGCTTTATTTATTTTGAAAATTGATATTTTACTTAGGTGCAAGATAATAGTTCCAGCAAATTACCTTTTGGCCACTTTCTCCAATTTTTTTTAAAAAAATATTAGTCAATTCCACATTAATAATTGTCAAGTTAAAGAGCCAAATATTGTGTACCATTTTCTAAAGAAGTTGACGTTAATAATGTATTCAATTTAATAGAATTCGTTAATCATGAGTCTAATCCCTGAATAAAAGTAATTATCTTAAATCCTAAAGGCAATATGTATTTTTCAGATTGAGTTTAGTTACTGATTATTGATATTTTGATCATAACAAGATTTATGAGTTAATTAAATTGATATGTAAACATTGTTTTCCAATTGATAAAAAGATTATTTAGGAATCTCCTTGATTTGTTCAATTTTTCACAACTAAATATCACAAGAAAAAATAAGAAAGATCAATGTTTTGATTCTCGATTCTAATATTAAACGAGAGGGTATACCTAATAGTATTTGATATTTCCTCTGTTCCAATTTATACGATTCACTAGCTTGTACTTTGATATCCATATATACCAATAGAGGACCAAGAAACTACTCGACCCTGTACATTTGTAATAGGACAATGGTATTAATTAAACTTGCTTGGTATTCTACATGCATCCTTACGTGAACCGATACGTTCAGAATAAGTGAATTTAAGTTCTATGCATTAACATCGTAAAAATAAATTTGACACAAAATTATAGTAAGGCAGCATAATTGCTAACAATGCTATCTGATATTAGTACATCTTTTTGGAAGAGTTTTGAATATTTTGGCACATACATTTACATACAGAGTCAACAAGACAACATAAAGCTTCCAATCAAAGCCAAGCCATGATATATATAATGAAGTTGTATATCGTGGTCATCAACTATCAACAACCAAATCAAGCGTCAATAGACCGTTGATCTATGGTCAAGCCAAGTAGTTCCGCGAAGAAGGTATTGACAGGTTCAGGCCATTTATAAGATGATGAACCTTCAAAAGTAAAAACACTTGATGCATCGTCTTGCAAATCCTGTAATGCCATGCGTTGCACGTTTGAGAAGCTCCCGTCTGTTGATGATGCATTCCCTGCCAAGTATGGAACAACATGCTTTTTCATATCTCTGGAAGAAATTTGGAGATGATTCCCGGCTACTTTGACATATTTCACCTTCCCAGCATCGTCCAAGGTTTTCAAACCGATCCAATCCTCAGTATACAGCTGAGTCTGCCAAGCAAAAGGAAAAATCTCACTTGGTTGAGCTTCAAGCAAAATGTACAGGAAAACAAAGTATCTTTTCAAATATTGTCAAGCATAATTTTCGCGAACCTGAAATGTGCTTAACTACTAGGATCATGTGGTACAGGGTAAAATGTATGGACTAGAACTATTGGAAAAAGAATGGGGTGCAGGAGAGATGAAACACTTGGTCACAGTTGATTAGCAAGAAACACAAGAGCAGACTCCACCAGGAAGTTGAACCAATTATTTCCGTTAATCATTAAATATAAAAAGAAAACAGGATGTGTAATATTACAGAATAGAAACTCTAGAGGCAACTCCTTGGACTGACGCTACCCTGCCGACATAATTGAACCTATAAAGGCCTAGTTCTAGATCAAAATCAATAAATGATTCTAGTTTGATACATGTTGAATTGAAATAGTGAGGTTTTTGTACGTCTAATAGAGCTTACATGAATAAGTTAATGTTCTCTCTGGTAGCTTCAAGTGGTTTACTTGCATTTAGTGTAAAATATGCAAATGCAAGACATAAATGGAAGAAAGACTTGATTAAAACAATATAGAGGAGAAGAAAGGTCATGAAATTTTTTATCTTTGAATTGTTAATATATTGATCTCGAGCTTTCCATATTTGTTCTGGAATCACAATAAAACATATTTTAAGTATCAATGAAGCTGAATCTCAAAGTCAAAGCCATGCATAGTATATTCAGGTTGAGCCAAGATTAACTAGATCTTAAAGCATGGCCTGGTTCACGTCTACCTAATTGCACAGAATCCAATCCTATGGAACTCTTTGCTAAACACATTGATGGCAATTGTAAAAACACTTCAACGCCCTCGCCCCCCTGGTTTTGACATTAATTATAAGTAGAAAAGAAAAAGTAGCAAACACGACCTCTACATAGTAAGTTTTCTTCTACCTAGATAGTCTGTTCAGAAACACAAGACATACTTATCCAATTCTCAATGGTCACAGAATACGATCCTACAAACTAGAACAAGTAACCAATGTTAGATTATGGTATTTGCAGTATCCTCGGTACTGTTGCAGGATAACGGAGGTAAAGAATACGAGAGGAGGAGAGTGGGAGAGGGAGAGTGAACAAAGAAATTGATCACAGGTGAAAACAGTGTTTTTGGATTGGATAAGACGGAGATTTAATCCCCTAAAATGATAAGTGATACAGGCATGGTTACTGATATGACTAATTGCAGGTTGGAGGTATGTAATTGTCAGAATATGACGTAAGTATACCAAGTAAGGTGATAGTGTTTATTTTGAAGACTTGGGAGAACAGTGAGAAGCAAGGAGGTGGCGGTGTAATCCAGAAGTAGATATGTTGCCATCATCGGAACATTTAAGTAACCCATACATTTGGTTGTCATATTAACATTTTTCTCTGAAGCATGTCAAACCACAGTGAAAACAGTACTGGTGAAAAACATTGTCAACAAGGAAAAGGTCTCGCTCTTTCGCGGAATGAAGCATATTGACATCTCATTTGAACTTGTTGAGGAAGGAACAGGAAATACAGTATGAAAATAGTGCATTTGTCAAGGAAATGTTATATATACAGATACACAATGCACGCATTTGGTTCTTCTTGGATATCATACATATGGAAAAAAAATTGAGAGGGTGTCTTGTTTGCTGAAATGGCAGCAAAAATAATATAAATTGAACATTTCTCTTAACTAAATTCCACATCATACCTTCTGTGCTGGCAAAATAGGTTCAAAGGCCCCATCTGGATAGTATCCAAACCATGAAGTCTCCTTTGGTATCAAAACAGTATCATGTTCAAACTGTGAATAAGAAAGCAAAAGAACACAGGAAAGAAGAGTGTGATGTTACCATAGCTGCTGCAACTTGTGGTCATTTGACACAAACCAAAAGAAAAATAGAATGCAATGGCAGGACTGACAAACCATGATAAGGACAAGATTCTCCAAGCTGCTGAACCGTTTCTTATATGTGGAATTTCTATGACTGGGGATTTCATTGTTAAGCTTAGGGAGAAACCGACAGCTTTTCATGTACCCAGGAATATTCTGTGAAGAGAGAAATACAAGTTAAGCTTCCAAACCTGAAAGATTGGTAAATAAATTTGCACCTACCTACCCCTTTACGGATAAAACGTCTCCAGGAGAAAAAATAGTCATACGAAGTTTCAACTTCCAAAGAAGGAAAAGCAGATTAATTTACTTTTGATACCCTAATTTTTAACACTCAGAACTTGATATTTTTGTGGCACTCACAGTGGCAGTGCCATCGCCTTCTTTTAGCATGTCTTTCTACATCCAACTGCACTATTCTTTGATTTCACTTAAGAAGTACAAATACATTTCAAATGAAATGGAAATCACAAAATAAAACAAACAAGAATTAGTTAATCAATGGTTCTAATATTCATTTCCCTTGTCTTTGCTTCATCCACAACCTACCTAAAGTCCCAAAAGGCAGCAGCCACTAGCTGCCTCACCCTCCTTTATACCAGCACATGTGCATACAGATAGTCAAAAGCACCTATTCACAAGTAGTCCTCCCCACTCCATCTGTCTCTATCACTACGTCTTAATCACACACAGAGATCACAACCAAGAGCATAGAAAATGCAGAGGAATCGTATTGACAATTTTCTTCTGATAAAAGCACATCTGAAGTTTCTACCTTCCCTATGAATCCCATTCACTCCTATCCCTTATCCATTCAAACCACAACCGATGCAGTTAACTCCTCTGTATCCTTCGATGAACTTACATACAACCACTTGTTAACTCCTCTCTATCCTTCGATGAACTTACATACAACCACTTGTTAACTCCTCTCTATCATTCGATGAACTTACATACAACCACCTCTTTCTCTTCAAACAATACGTGTTATAAAATAGAGAAACAGAGAACAAGAGATCTAGAACAGATAGGATGAGCGTTATAAATTTTGAAGCAATCAGCTTTGTCCCTTATCAAAGTTGTGATCTTTTTACTGCCACAAGTCTTTATGCATATTTGAATACGATTTTACACAGTCCACTTCCATTGAAATGCAGAGAAGAAGCAAATTTATGAAATTGATTTTACACTCCACTCCCACAAAATGCAGAGAAGAAGCTATTGTGAAGCCACTAGTGGGGAATGCAGTAATAATGCCACTTACATTTGGAAGCTTGAGATACCCACTAGGAGCCAAGTGAGCCTGCAATTTAATTATTTATCATTTCAAGGAAGCCTGTCGAACATCCCTCGGTAAATAAAACAAAATCAGAACCTCGAAATACCTGGACAAAATCAGAGTATATCTCTGACTTGATTAGATTATCAGCAATTATGCAAAAAATGCCAGACTGCAAAATGAATAATGAGATCAACAACAATGCAAAAACACATCAAGGGGAATTTACATGATTTGGTGGTCAACTTTGTCACCCCCTGCTAAAGCATACTTTGTTCGTATTTCCCCTCAATAATCATCATCAAGAAGCTAGAACACAGTCTAGGATGCTACTATTGAATTTTCCCAAAGTAAGAAGGAAGAGGACCTCACGAAAGAACAGTGCTAGCTCAAAGAACAATGCTAGCAACAGTAAGAAGATAACCAGAAAGAAGCCTTACACAATTGTCTGATCCAGCACCGAAAAATTACCAAATAAACTTGTCTTATTGAAGGATAAATAGCAAATGATGGTACAAAATATACAAACACTTACACCACAGAGAGGAACTGAGGCAGTGCCAGCATGAGGTCCTCCTAAGGAAATCAAATTCTTAACCTGTCGTGGCAACGAGCACAAATATTTATTATTGAAATTTCTCAAGTACAGCAAACATAAGGACTAGACGGACGACAACAGTAACATATGGAATCAATAATATAAAGAAAAGCCAAGTGCACACTAAGAAATTAAACGTTTCTCTCCTGGATTTGTCCTATTTCCTTCTTTGGAAAACCTAAATCCAAAACTTCCCATTCAACATAAATTCCAGAGAGAATGCAGATTAAAAGGTTGGAAAGCTACACATTTGACCCTCTCATCCCTTTGGGGAGTCGATACAATATATCAATTCATTCCACCAACTATGGTAAACAGGTAGATGAAGACTACTAGTGTTCCTCGGCGTCTTTTTTTCTTCACTGTCCATATGCATTTCCCATCACACGAGTAGGGAACCTTTACTTAACCAACAATTAGAGGTTGTGTTATAGACTAAATAGGAGAGCCCAACCCAAAAGAGTGACCTAATTAGGTGGTAGCCCATTTAACCAATAAACCCATTAGTATTTATCTTTTTAATCAATGAGGCACAATTGGCACACTACAGGTTGAAGGGATGACAGGCTAATGGCATGTTAGGTATCGAAAGAAAGACTGGATCAAACTTCTGACTCTGAGCAACGTATGTACTGGAATTTCTCCAAACACGAAAAGAAATTCATCAGGCAACAAATTAAGAATTGTTTCCAGAAGTGATGGTTGGCAGCAAATTCAGAAGAATGACTTTTAGTGATGGTGGAGAGCATTGAAGTGCTACATGGCTGTTGTTTTAGAGAAGGAAGACATGTGAAGAGATATTGTTTTGAATGTGTTGATAATCTACCAAAAAACCTTGGTAGGATTGAGAAATAAAAGGGGAACTGGAAAACTAAGATTCTGAGGAGCTTTGAGCCTAAAATTCTTTGTTTTTCCAAAGAACATTTTTTATGACAGTGGTGTTTGGGCCAACTTTTGAGCACCTCGACTATTCAACTGGATACCTGCTACTTCTAGCGCAAATTTTCAATGAACATTATTAGATTTGACAAGTGAGCCCAAAGGGTCGTTGTTCCCACAGTTCTTCACTTTCAATATTCCACTGACCTGTTATAAGTAATGAACTTACTGCAAAGAGATAATTCCATGGTTCATAGGCTGATTTAAACTAATACAGTGGCTAACATATATCACACAGAGATGCACATCCACATATGTAGTAAGAGCTGGGTTGAAAACTTGAAATGACTAGACTAAGAAAGATCTGACTTTGTCTTCAAGAAGCAAATAAAATCGGAAGTCATCTTTATCAGATGCATATCAATTTGCATGCAATTCGGTGAAATCCTGCTTTAAGCTTTTTTCCCCTACCTGTGGTCCTCCCTCACAATATTCCACAACAGCTCGGCCTATTAGGTTACCCTGTAATATAAGCAGATGAATAGTGAATATGCTGTCCATGCAACCATAAACCAATTGAATCCAAAATATTACATTACATAATATGCATTTACTTTCCAAGTGAACGGTACTGTTATGATACCATGTGTCTTGCATAATTCAAAAGCTATTAGTTTCGGTTTGCTATGAGCTAGGTCAGTTTGGTCACTTGCAGTGTTAAGGATCATATTGGTCACCTACAGATTATATGGATAAAATAAATCCAAATGGGATTACTTAAGGATGATTTTGACTTTTGTCATAATATATATATATATATATATATATTTGGTTCAGATTGAGTTCTCACATATTTTTAAGCTTGGGACCTGATCCCCTTAATTTATTCAAATTGAAGCTAAGAAGTGTAAAAATATAGAGCTAATAACGCTCTGATCGACATACAAATATGGTACTAATGATGGAAAGATACACCAATAAAGTAGTGCACAAATTTACAAGATCTAGTTTCTTTAAATAACCTGTGATAGACCAACTATGTTGTAACCATCTTGGAGTTCTTTCATTTTCTTAACCTGTACCCGGAAGTTTGTTTTCGTCAGCGAATAAAACGAATAATACAAGAGATTAGCCACAACAAAACAATTAATTGACAGAGCTCCATCACCTTGCTACACACTACACCAGCCTACACATGAAAAAGGACAGATCAGAACTAGGCTCTGAAAACTTTTTTGCCCAAGACAACTACTAGCATTTAGATTTTAATGAGAGTCATTACCTGATCCTCTAAGGTCATAAACCAGGAGTCCCATGATCCATTTCCAATTTCCCTAGAGAGTAGAGTTCAAAGATAGCACAAGTACAAAGCAAGATAAGTTACATAACCACGCCAAAAAATTAAGCAGTGGTATGTGGATATAAAACAAATAGGTAATTTTGCAGGATATGGTCCATAAAACAGAAGCATATCAACTAAAACTGGGTATGGAAATAGCATGGATTCAGCAAGTACAGTTCAAGAACCCGGACAAAAATAATCGGTTTAAGATCTCTTTTGATGAATAACAAGCCATGGTGACATAATACCTCCGTACCAAACCTATCTCAACTTTGGCTTAACGGACAAACAAACCAAATATTATTAATAATCTTGAAAACAAATATAAATTAACTAGAAACATCCCAAGTCTTTTTATTTCTTTCATTTTACTTTTTCTTTTGGCAGGCGTAGGGGGCAGGGAAGGGCTAGGGATGCCTTTGAGGAAACTTCCTATCCACTTTGCTGATTATCATGCAGCTTTAATCAGGCATCAATCTTTTCCGATAAGTGAAAATAATGTGATCAATTGAACACGATTTAAAAGAACTACCACAATCCAGAACTGATTTAAACTCTGATAGGAAAGATAAACTTCTCTGTTTCAGAATAATAATGGCTAGCTAAAAGTGATGACTGCTAGTATATTACAAGCTTTCTCATGACACAACTAATGATAAATAGAGTGGGCATTGATCAATTATCATAGGTAACATTTTATCAGTTGTTTCCTTATGCGAGTCTCTTATTGAAAAGCTTATTCAAATAACAACAACATAGGCAGTGTAATCCCACAAGTGGGGTCTCAAGAGGGTGGTGTGTATGCAGCCGTACCCCCAACTTATGAAGGTAGAGAGTTTGTTTCAGATAGACCTTCGGCACAGATAAAGCATATCAACATCAAGTATTGAAAGGAAAGCTTATTCAACTAATCAGAATAATAATCATTATCAATTGCATTTTATAAGCTGTTTCCTTAAGCAAGTCGCTTATCGAAAATCTTGCTCAAATAATTAGATGAATAATCATTATCAAAATGCTTAAGCTGTATCAAACAAACACTAACACAACTAACTAAAGTCATAGCAACAGTCACATTTATGCAACCGAACTACTCTCTCCATCCCAAGTTAAACAAAAAGCTCTTCCCATATGCGACATCCAGATATATTTGACACTATACCACAAACAATTATTATTCTATAAAAACTTCACAACTTTTGAGCCGAGCGTCTACCAGAAACAACCGCTCTACCCTACAAAGGTAAGGGTAAGGCCTTCGTACATCCTACCCTACCCTCCCAAGACTCCACTCGTAAGATTACACTGGCTATGTTATTGTTGTTATTGTCAAGCTTCACAACTCTAAACTATTAAAACATTAATTTTGATTATTTTCCTCAACTATAACATACGAATACAGTGTTAGCAAAAATGTTCTACACGCCATATAAGATTATCTCAAATAGTTAAATTAAGTACAGCCACTAAACCAATTTTTAAGAAAGGAATAATTACAAGCAATATCCTTCAGATTTTGACCATTCACTTAGCTCCTCTGTAAATCGTTTGACTCCACGATGCGAACACTGATCTCCAATTCCTATCAATCCAAAAAAAAGATCATATTTTTAAATTAAAACACATCAACAGTTAAAAAAAAAAAACATAAACCAATACCATGGAGAACAATGAAGGGGACTGATAATGATATTGGAATCCCAATAAGAATCAAGATTAAGAAGACTAGCATTGAAGATGAAAATCCACGATAACCCATCAAAATATTTTCTTGAAAAGTTCAGTTTTTTTGGGTCAAAATATTTTCTTGATTTTTTTTTTCACAGAGCCCCTTTTTATCTCCAGAAACTTTTGCTGGAAAACTGGTTAAGTTTAATTGTAGAGTCGTATATGAAGTGATAAAGAAACAAAATAATGAGAAACGGTGGCTAAATTTCCATAGCCACCAATTACAATCCAATAAATAAAAAACATCATCAGGTCATACAGGTGATTTGTCGTTTTCTGTTTTTATTTTTATTTTTCATTCTTCAATAATTAATCGTAGAGTGGTGGACTTTTTTTTTAATAACAAGATAATCCGAAGTCGTGTACACAAAATAAAATCTTTGTCTTTATATAATAGCTTATAAATTTTTTTTATTAAAAAGATAAAAATATTAAATATTAAAATACTTATTATTTAACATGAACGAATTGCGTTTACGTATTTTGTCATGAGAAAATCAATGTATCGTGCAAGATTTCTAGGTATGGAGCTACTTCAAATGTACATGACCTTTTTTCCCATTTTTGATATTGCTAGAAAAATCATTAAAATAGTTAATACGTTATAGGTGTTGAAAATAAAATAAGTACATAAATAGTAATGCATTAGGTTTCTGAAATTAGCAAAACCTAGTGACTAGTTACACGCATTAGTATTTACGTGTGAAAATGTTATAACAAAAATTTTATTAGCGGTTATTTATAACTAGTTTTCGAAATGTGCATCGCATGTTTGTCCCCTAATTGATATTAGAAAACTTTAATTTAAATAGCTAAATTCAAATCTAAGTCTTTTCATATGTAAGTTTAACATAAGAATATAACTCTGCACAAAATATTAAATAAAAATATTCTGTTAGATGTTGGAGATTTGATATATTACTCATAAAAAATAAATATTTTATTTTATCAGAGGAATTAATACATTTTAATAACTAAACACAAGTTTTAATAATCAAAAAAGAATTTGTCTATAAAAAAGATACGTATAAAGAAAAATATTACAAAATGTTTGGGCGGTATACCATCAAATTTATAGAAAAAATTATAATTTCAAACAAAAAAAAAGAGTAAATAAAGACATGACATCCATAATAAAAGACATCACATTAAAATATATAGACAAAAATATTTTCATACTGATTGAATTACATTTTGTTAAAAGTAGACTTACTTTAGACAAAACATGACTTACTCTAGAAGAAACATATCATATGTATAAAAAACTATTACTTAACATGAACAAACTGCGTTTACGTATTTTGTTATGAGAAGATCAAGTAGAATATTAGAGGGAGTATATCGTGCAAGATTTCTAGGTATGGAGCGACTTCAAATGATGGTAGGTAGGAATGTAATGTACATGAAATTTTTTACCATTTTTGATAGTGCTAGAAAAATCGATTAAAATAGTTAATAAGTAATAGGTATTGAAAATAAAATAAGTACATAAATAGTAATGCAGTAGGTGATATGAAATTAGCAAAACTTAGTGATTAGTTACACGCATTAGTATTTACGTGTGAAAATGTTATAACAAAATTTCTATTAGCGTTTATTCAAAATTATATTCATTAGAATATTTTACTTCATTGATTTTGGTTGTTTAGTTATTGTTTTTCCTCAAAAAGTGTTTGTCTAATTGAAAAAATAATAAAGTATAATTTACATAAATTTCATAGTGTAAAGAGTAAATTAGTTCGGATATTATAAAATAAATCAAATTCATAATATATAGCTCGGATACATTAAGTACGTTAGGAGAAAAGTAAGAGATTTTAAAGATTTTTAGAAATAGAAAGAAATACTGAAAATAAGAAAAATATAAAAAGTATATTTCAGTAATTTTTCTAATAATAAATGTGAAATAAAAGTTGGTCTTGTGTGATATTCTATGCGTATGAAAAATGTTAGGTCAAACCCATCGGTGGCCTCTAAACTTGACACCAATTTTCACTTAGACACCTTAATTAGGCGATGTTCATTTTAGACATCTCATGTAGGATTCAACTGTGTCATTTTGACACTTTTCTAACAATAAATAAAAAACTAAAGGAGAGTGTAATACACTCGTTGATGACGTGACAAACAATCAATTGAATAATTACATGTGTTATTTTCAGTTAAAAATAATTATAAAACCTATTTTGTAAATACATTTAAATATTATTCTAAGAAAATCTCTTATTTTATTACACTCAAATCTCTTTTGTGCTTTTCAAGAAAAATATTATTTTCTTTTATTATTTTTCATATTTATTCTTCTTCTTTTTAGTATTGTTTTTTGGAAAGAAAAGAGGGAGAGAAAGAAAGGAGAGAATAAATATGAAATATGGGTGTTGGTATCCATTTTTCCGGCAAAAAATGGAGTGAGGTAATACTAGATTTAGATAAGTAATACAATGAAGAAGAAGAAAATGACTTAAAAACGATTTTGAATAAAAAATTTGACCTCTATTGAAGGAATTTAAGCTCGAAAAAAATAGGGGGTAGTGGCTTGAAAAATGAAGAAGAAAAAATAAAATTAAAAATGGCTAAATTAAGCATTTCACGCGCTATTGCTGAGTGTATCACACTCACTTTGACATATCAGCAAAAAGTGTCAAAATGACACAACAGAACCCTAATGAGGTGTCTAAAATGAACATCGCCTAATTTAGGTGTGTAAGTGAAAGTCGATGTCAAGTTTAGGAGGTCACCGATGAATTTATCCAAAATGTTATAAACAAACTGGCACATCACCAAAGCAAGCTTGAGCAATTAAACAAAATATTTAATTTAAACATTAATGTAAGATTAATTTTATTCATCACATATAATATAATTACTCATCAATAATATATAACACTAACAGATGAAAAAAAAAACATGTCTCATTTTAATTTACATGGAACACTTAATATATAATAGTAATGATGAAAATACAAATAAATTAAGATGCATAAATAATACTACTCCTTTAGTCCAATAAAATAGCACTCGTATATATAAATAATTATTAGAAACTCAAACAATTATTACTCAATTATGATTTTATTCAAATAGATTTTAAAAATTTTAAACTCTAAAATATTAATTTTGAAACTAAAGGGAAGCTTTGTGTTACAAATGAAAACTATTGGGGAGGAATATGTAATTATTTCGAAACAGAGTGAGGGGAGAAGAGAAAAAACCCAAAGAAAGACAGTTAGGAGAAGATTTTGGAAGCCATTTTCTTCCTTCAGTCAAGTAAGTAGAAAAACCCTAGTCTTTTGTGGTTTTCTTCTTTTCATTTCCTTAAATTTATCCAGTTTTATTTGAGTATTTTCAAGAAATTTGTGTATTGCATCAATTTTGTTTCAGTTGATTTCTTGCTTTTGAGTGTTTTGGGTAATCATAGAAAATTGTTTCTTGGGTTTGTTTTTGTATGCAGAAGTTGATAGCATAATAAGCTCTTGAATTGTTGTACAAAGATTCAATTTTTAATGATGAAATTGCTACAAAGATTCAATTTTTAGTGATGGTCTTGCTAAAGATTCAATTTTAATGATGTTGTTGCTATAAAGATTCAATTTTTAATGATGGTCTTGATACAAAGATTAAATTTTTAATGATGTTCTTGCTAATTTATTCTCTCCTTTATAGATTTACGGAGGTTAGTGATCAATTAGGGCTTCGAGGGGTTGTGATGGATAGTCTCGTAGATGCACTGAGCAGTGCATATCAAGACTTTGTTGCAGCATCAGCTGTTGTACTTGAATCAAAGGAGAGTTCTAATGGTCAGAAAACAGCAGCAACTGATGCTGCATTAGAAAACTTTAAGCAAAAGTGGGAGTTGTTCAGGGTTGCGTGTGATCAGGCGGAGGAGTTTGTGGAATCGGTTAAGCAAAGAATTGGCTCCGAGTGTCTCGTGGATGAGGCTACAGGCACTGTTTCAGGGAAGCCTGGGCAACCAGCTGCAAGTGGCCTTCAACCCATTAGTGCTGTTAGGTTGGAGCAGATGAGTAAAGCTGTAAGATGGCTAGTGATAGAACTGCAACATGGTTCTGGAGCGAATAGTGCTTCAGCAGTACATCCCAATCCTTCTGCTCCATTTGATGCCAGATTTTCTGAAGATGCAGCTCAATAGGTATACTGAAATCTTGCTGATACTTCCTGTCCTTGTCGTTTCCGTTGACTGTGTTAAATAATCTGGAAACAAATTTGTATAATTTAATAAACTATTAGTGATAGGCTTTGTATCCTAGACTTGATGATGAAGCAAATAAGTGAACATTCCCTTGGAACTGAAACTGATTCATATATAAGAGCTGCTATTACAAAACCGCTGGTCTTGTATAAATTTCCAGGTTGATAGAAAAGTAGTAGAAGCTAACAAAACCGCTTTTTAGTGGCATCATATGTTCTCTTCCATCAGAACGAATAACTGTGAGTTACCACTAGTTTCTGCAGCAATTATGTACTATCCTTACTTTTTTTATGAAGAATTACTATCCTTACTTATTGACCCAACTTCTTTGTTATGAAGAATTATGTACTATCCTTACTTATTAAGCTGAGTTTGACCCAACACTTCTGACAGACAAATGGAAACTAGAAAAAAAAATGGTTTCGTTTTTTTCTGTTTTCATCGCTGTAAAACAAAGAACTGTTAGTTGTGACTGTTTTCAGGTAACTACAGAGTCTAGTGATCAGCATAGAGAAACAGAAGATCTTCTGTGCCTCAGTGAGCCGCTAAAGTTGATGTTTGATGTATGAAGTCATGTTGTAACGATGTAGAAGAAATGCTTTGGAATGATATTTGTAAACCACCTTTACCGCCTCCCTCCCTCGCCATTTTATGAGAAGATCTGGCAAATTTATATTTGTTTTTTCTAGGCACAGAGATCTACTTTTATCGCAGTATGAGCTACTGCACTGTTAGCGTATTTAGATCTTAAGCATACCAACATATACAAACAGGCTGTATGTTTGTGTCCGCTACGTGTACCTATATTCTCGAGTATTTATGTTTATAATCGATTTTTGTTAGGAAATATATCTCCAATCTTGCAAAGTGGCTTTTTAGTTAGTTGTGTTAACCCTGATGAACTCATTCAGTAGGCTTTGGAGACCTCTGGAATTGTTGCAACAACAGAGTATTATGACGCTTTGAGTGTAGCAGTATTAGTAAATACGCTTTAGCTTACAACTACATCTTGATTGCTACACAAATGCTCAGTATCCATGTCGCTCCATTTAAGCTTATCTCAGTCTAATATTTAGTTGTACTGTATAATAACTTTGAAAACAGAAGGTCTCACTTGTCACTGCACTTGGAAACGTCTTCGTGCGATAACGCAAACTAATACAAGTAAATAAGAGATCTATGATGTAAAAGTTCTGATGGTTATTGAGAATCGTCTGAAGGGATGACAAGCAGAGGCTACTCTATAAAGCTATATATATCAGAAAAAACAACGCTCCCAAGGAGAAATGGTTTTTGAGGCAACATATAATGCTTAAGAGCATCTTCTAAGATAAATTCCATGCAAATATACACACTCAATCAAAGATTGAAAATAATTCTCAGATTTTGTTGCTTTCATCTGCATATACAGGGTGGTGAAGAGAGCATGTGCGATAACAATGGCACAACTAGGCGAGTAGTTACCATGAACAGCACAAGCACTTTATGTTCAAAAGTCATAACTGATCCTATGAGCAATAGATTGACTATTGAGTAGCAGCCTCAAACATACTGTGTAACAACCAACGCTACAAGCAATAGATCATGAGCAACCGCCTCAAACAAACAATCCCTTTACTGGTGAAATCACTTTTTGCAAAACTAAGCTATTATGATCTAAGAAAGCAAAGCTCTTAATCATAAGATGCTCTATTGGTCCCAAGCTCCACATAGGGTTGCTAATTGGGTGGAGTCTTCCCACAGCAATGTGGACAAAAATCATTCACATGGTCAGCAGTCCTCCTGTTCAAGAAGAACATAAACCACTCAGTAGTTGTACCTTCTTCTAACAGGACTCTGCTGGCAGAATTCTGGTCATTCTTCTTGCTTACATCTTCTTTCATCAAAACTCGTTTTTTTCACAGGCTTCAAGTCATTCAGAAGCTTCAGTTCTTCAACCAGCTCTGATGTGAATCGGGGAGCCTAAAGAGCCCTGGACAAACATTAGACATCTTATCTTTAAGCTGATAGGCCAATAGTGATACCAGAATTTTCATCAGCAGCACCTATCCTAATAAGCTTTTCGACTTCAGATGCTTCAGCCATATTTACCAGAGAGGATTATACTGCCTTGGTTCTGGATGAAATTGCATTATCTATTCTGTTTTCAACATTCTGTAATCCAGGATGATGTCTAGATCTGTGGAGTTCCTACATACATACATCATTCTGCTGGTTATTCAAGCATTGATCTAGAGAAGACTCAGCTGCAGCTACACAGAAGCTGTGGTTGCTCGTCCATCGTTGTTGCACAGTCAGCTTTATTCCAGATCCATCTTGAAAACCGTCTAAATTTGCAATGATGCATCTGCGGAAGGAATATTGTTCGTCGTATCCAGCTCCTCATCAATCATGACATCTCCATTCTCAGCAAACACATTGGCTGATGTAATCCCATCAAGAGAAAACAATTGAGTCGCACAAGCGGAGATGGATACTGGGCTGGTTTGCATCTCAACAGAAGGATGTTCCACAGCAGAACCTATATCTGTGCACGTGCCATTTTGAGTAGCTACCCGATCAATCTTGCACCACTCAAATTACCTGTGGCAGAACTTGGATGCTGGAGCTCAGTCAGATCATTTTCCACATTGACTAATGTGTGTGTTCTGTTGCTTGCTGTCACCACACCAGGTTTGGCAGTAGTAAGCTTAAGAGCTTGTCGCTTCGACTGGCCACTTCCAGGACCAAGTTGAGCATTCAACTGCGTCTGCACCCAGACAGCTAGAGAAAGTGCATGATCACGAATCAAAGAATCATGAGCTGGGCAGTGTAACATATCGACCAGAGCCTGCATATACTGGAACATACTGACGGATGGAGTAATAGACCCTTTGTCACGTAGACATTTAATGCTTTTAAGAATATGCTCGCATAAGTTTCCCATTTTCGCCCAATTACAATCACAAAGCGCATATTCGGAAGCTGGATTCCGAACAACATGCACTTTATGTCGATCTTCCTGATCAACAACTTTTGAATAATCACCCTCAATTAACACATCCGAATCTGGAATCTGCAAAGATTTCTGCCAAGCTGTTAAGCCACTCATCCATTCATCCTTCCAGTATCGTGCGAAATCATCCTTCCCTGAGTACTCATCAAGCCAGAAGTAAGAATGCACTGTAGTACCTAGCTTATCCACTAACCAATCAGCACGTTGATATACACATTTTTCCTTCTCATTCAATAACCTAAGCTTTAATTGGTTGTGATAGTATTCCATTGACGAGCACATCTCCTGGCTGGCAAGAGGAAGACTTCTCAGTGCACTAGTCCAGAGCCCTGAGTAAACAAAATCCATCAGCAAGAAAAGCCCCAAAGAGGAACCAACTAATTTATAAAAGTATTTCAAGCATTCTTGAAGAATAATGTGTTTTTCAAAACTAAAAGAATAAGGTCTTTAGTACAAAAACTAGGCTAGCATGTCCTTTTCAATTGAGGACACATAAACGTGAAAGATTGCATGTATGGAGTTCCTCAATCTATAATAATTTAAATGCATAACAACTGAGAAATTGTTATGTAATTGAAAATATGACGGAGTTTTTGGACTTCATGACACCCAATCATAACAACATACCCAGTGACCTCATCTTTGAGCTAATCCCGGGATCCAAAAAAAGACTAACATTTACCACACAGGTGTGTGAAGCATCTTTTTTTTGCAAGGTATGTGAAATGTTGCACAATGTGGACATAGGGAGTGTTAGTTTAAATTCATGCTAGGCCTGGATCTAAATCAGATTATCCATGTGTCAATTGAGTAAGCAAAAAACCTGTTTCAGAGGTGTACTTCAATCTAATTGCAATAACAATCCTATTGGTACCTACAGAGACTGTTTTACTGAATAGTAAAAACTCACCTAGTCTTGGGTACCATATGGCCTTGAAATAGTCCAAAAAATCTGCAGCATCCACAAATTCTTCCATAAATTCTTCAAACAAATCAGCAGTTCCATCCCCTTTGCAGATGCGCTGCACTGCCTGGCCTAGCCTCTTTGCAATTACAGCACAGGTCTCCAGTTCCGAGCATTTCTTAATCAAGTTCTTATGCCATGCATGACGAACTCGCCAAAAGCATATCAATACAGAGCACTGGAACACTTCCCTGAATGATAAGCAAACAATGATTTAATACACCATTCATGCAAGAAAAGTCAAGAAGATGAAGTAGATGACTAGAGGGCACAATATTAATCTGTGCAATCTAGTATACAAAATATATACTCTACAGAACCTCAACTCATGAGTGACTGAAAAAACACAAAAAGAAAAACTAAGAGACATGCCTAAAATTCAGATGAACCTTCCACACACTGAATGAGCAAAGTATTGCAAGTTCCATCATTCAATTTAAAATTTATTACTCTCTCCATCCCAATTTATGTGATGTAATTTGATGATGCACGGAGTTAAGAAATATGGCAAGACTTTGCAAGGTTTCAAAACTAACCTTAATATAAATGCATTTCTAGATAGAAAAATACATCTTTGTGGACTTGTAGCCAAATAAGTGGGACTCAACATGGGTAAAATGTTAATAGTGTCATTATACATTGACCAAATAAGGAAATATGTCATTCTTTTATTCTTCATTAGTTCAAAATATTCAGACCAATCCAACAGAACAACATTGAAATTGCCAGCCTATTTTACATGCATTCATCTACTAATATCATCAATCCACAAGTCTAACATGATAAGTTTCCTGGACTCGAGACTATTGAAGTAAAAGCCTCACCCTGAACCCAAAAGATAGATGCCACTGGTGCAACTCTAATTTGCCATGCTAAAGAGAACCCCCACCTCCATCACGAAAAAGAAAAAAGAGAAAATAACCATGGTCATTGTTTGATATTGGATTACACTATCACTTGATCATGCAAATGAATGTGGAACAAAAACATAGTAAGCAACCTGATTGCAAGGATGTCAGCTGAAGGATCATCCACAATGAATCCAGCCAACTTCCACGTAGGATCTTTCATATGAACTCTGTTATATAGGGCCCTCATCCATCTAAGTGTATCTCCACTTGCAAATCTAGGTGTTATTATCCATGCCACCGGTATAGCCTTGTTGTCTGAGTTGAACACAACAAGACTGCGAATAGGATACTGGAGAATTTTCATAACAGAGAATGTAAGCTTTCAAGTATTCAGGCTATTCTAGTTCTAGAAATTTGGCAACCATATAAGCAAAAAATACCTTTAATTTATTAGTTCCAAACTTCGAATCAGAGGCCAGAAGGCCGTGATTTCCAAACCGAATCAGTTGTTGCAACTGCCATTCTGTTTGAATACCCAAAACAAAAGGGTCGGAATCAGAGAAATTCTCATAAAAGAACACTTGATTCTGGTGACTTTCAACCCACATATTAATGCTGACTGCATCATCTGTGTCAAGTTCATAAGTCGAGCGCCGTATGCTCCTCTCTTGTCTCCGAACATATCTGTGAGTTAAAAGGTCATCTCGGTTGCACGGACCTCCTTGTTTCTCCACTGATTCATTGTGTCTCTGCATGATTGTTTCCACAGACACCCCAACATAGAGCAGGGACAAAACACGGAGACGAAGATCCTCTGAGATGTACGGAGCATACATGGCTCGTGTTCCAGCAGACTTTTTGTCCTGTGGGCCATGACATGGTAATCCTTTCTTATCCACGTGCTTATCTTGGTTATAGATGATAAGTGCTACAGACGGTTCAGCAATTAAGCGTTTGACAATAAAGTGGCAGGTGCACCCCCGCTTTGTATTAGGTCGACCAGAAGGTTTTTTCTTAGGGACGTATGTGGTTCTACTCGGTCGAACGACTCCACCCTTTCTGTGATCATCAGGACCAAACGAGCACCAGTACCTAAAGAATCAAATATAAATTTCTATAAAATGCATTGTTGCAGATAAAAGCAACTGAAACAAGCTAAAGAGATAAAAGTACAGCTTACAGAATATATTCAAGGATGCCGTCAACTTTAGGCTTGTACGTCGACTCTGCAGGCCGACGTCTCCGAGCTTCAACATGAAATCTTGTTGGACATTCTTTATTAGCAGATTCACCCCTAACAAAGTCATCTACTCTAGCAAATGGAATGAGAGCAACTCTGTCTATGTTATCGCGCCAACCTTCTACCTTAGACCACACAAGTTCAGCAGAAGAAAACTCCAAAGTCGGGGGGCTCTGAACAGGAAGAGAAAGAATTTGATCCCATCTAGCCATCTGTAATAATAGAGGGAAAATGATAAGGGAAAGTACAACAGATTACACTAGTAAACACAATATGAGTTGAATCGTAAACATTTACTAATCATCTTTGATTATTCTTCCTTATGACATTTAGTATTTTAAAAAAGTAACACCATGACGCAAGTGTTTTACCGCCCATAAATTTTTGAAATAAACATTATCTCAAACTAATTAGGATCAGCTACATAACTCTTCTGGGCTGATCAAACTCTTTCCACTCAGTATCTACAAAAATATATCATAATTTGACTAATTACAATTGCTAACAAACTATCAGAACTACATACAATACTACAACAACATCATATCCACTGTAATCCCAGAGGTATGGGGAGGGAGGTAAAATTGTGAAAAATTAGTAAAAGTTGTAACATTTTAAAACATAGCAATGAAGTGTTAGAAAATTCATGCAAGCATCAAGTAATACCAACACAAGTCTAAAAATATCATGATATAGCAACCATTAACAACATTACAGCAATTCAAACAATACAGAGAAACATCAAAGATCACTTTTTTTGTTAACAAAGGCGGCTCAACCCTAAAACCACCAAAGCAATTGCTTTATTAAGCCCTAAAATCCCCAAAAGAACCAAAAAGCCCCGAATTCATTTCAAACACACACACACACAATCGAAGACGCCAACTCGCACAGAAAAGAAATAAAAATGAAAAATAAAACAATGGAACACAACTCGAGATTAACCGAAAAGCAGAGCACAGAGACAGTAAAGGCAAAAGAGGAAGAAGATACATACATGGGAAGAGAAAAAAGACACAAAACCAAATAAATCTGATGAAGGCGACGCTGCGCTTGTAAGGGCCAAAATACCTGCTGAAGTTCAAGCCCTTGTATTACAGAGGGGGCATATGCTAATCAGTATAAGCAAAAATAATTAAAATGTAAAGCAAAAATAATTAAAATGTTAAGCGTATTAAAGAGTGTATTACTAATATTATAGATTTTCACTTAATGAAAAGAGATTGAAATACAATATGTATTAGAGAATGTTGTTACTCGTTATATTGTATTAATAAATAAATACAATATTTATTTTGACGGTTACTTACTATAACAGGCATAAAGGCTCATTATTTGTGATGAAGGATCATTACTTTATTATTTCTTTCTTATTTTATCTTTATTGGTTATTTTATAAAAATATTTTATCGTTTACCTTTCCTTTCGTAGTAGCTTTATTATATATTCAATTTTTCTTATACGTTTATATAATGATTATATAATATATTATGATACGATATAATATAATATAATATAATGTGATATATTATGAAACAAGACGTAACAATCATCCAAATAAAGTGTAAATTAGTGTTTTAAAAGACGGGTGTGTGAGTCGAGAAATTTTATGCAGCATGGGATGAAACATAAGCCCCTAGACCGAGTGTAAGTCTTATGAATAATATATTTAATTTATAATTTTATTACTAAGAAAATAAGCAAATGTAAAAAATTTTTAATTATTTTATTAATAGATATTAGTAATAATCTATAATCTATAGAAAAATATTATGATTTTATTTTTGAAAAAGATATTAATAACCAATACCGAAGAAAATGTGTTAGAATTATATTGAGAAATATCATTACACCAAAATAAATAATATGATATAAAGCAAAAAGGGTTTTAAAAAAAACACGCTCGAGACATGCGTTTTTATGCTCGGGGCCTATGTTTTACTTTGAATCTTACGCCTCAAATTTTAGAACTTACCATTATAAATCTACGTATTCAATTTGCACTCGAAACGTTTGTGGTACGAAAGTAAATACTTTTTTACTTACGTATTTGAACCATAAGTAAAACAAAAAATCACTTGTTTCATTAAACAGTATGGAAACATTTTCTTCCTACCTAATATACCCCTAATCCTAAAATAAGATAATTCAATAGCCAACCAAAGTTTCCACATAGATTTGTGACATATTTTGATTCTGAATACTAATATTTTATCACAATTTTGTCCAAAGCTTCATAGTTCCCTAAAATGATAGGTTCCTTGTGATTCACTTTTTCCTCTACTCTCTTAGAATATTGAGATAACTTCAGCAGCATCACCACTATAAACATGAACAAGATAATACACCCCAAGGCTGCAAATAGGATAGAACAAAATTAGGGACTTAACGACATTGTTAAATTTTCAAAACATAATTAAATTGATCGAAGGTTGTGGTAGGTTAACAAATAACCTAGTGATGAAGTCAGAATTTCACTTTAATAAGTTTAAAATATAAAAGAATAAACATACGAAGAAGTCGAAAAATGATTCTATTCTTGAAAATAAAACTGAGTTACGTATATATATTACTTATTAGTCTCTAGTTAGTCAATGTAGACGGTATAATGAATAGGAAAAATTATACAACCGAACCCCAAGAGACCAACTTGAAAATCTATAAATAAATACTTGTTTGATCGTGAAATTTGATGATCTTCGTAGTTCCCTAAAAACTAGGTCAAATCAATTTTTGGGTTTTCGAGACTTGAACTGGAAAAAAAAAACATTTTCCCCAAGTAATATGCATGTTCAAACACAACTTTATAAATTTCAAAAATCACAACTTGAAAAACTCAAATTTTCAGGTTTCAAACGGAGCGTAATCAAATAATATAGCTGGTCAATCAATTAAACTCAGGTGAACTAAAACAAAGAGAAGATGTTGCGGGTCTTGATTCTCTCAAACAATCACTCAACTAATAGAAATCATTCTAACAAAAATCATATTCCTTTGTTTTGTAACAGAAAAGTCACTAAACAAATAAAAATCGCGCAATAAATTCAAATTTCTTTGTTTCGTAAATGAAAAATCACTTTATTTTTTGTGATAAATTACATACCTTTATCATTTGCTATCTCATTGAGTCCTTTAAACTGCCCTGTTGTTACACTATCTTCATGAGAATTTTCCAAGTTCCATGTTAATCCAAGTCCAAAAGTGTTATCAGACAAAAAAGGACTATATGAAAATGGGATTCTTACAGTCTTAACATGGTTACAAAAATCTGGGACAACAAATGATGTTTCCACAACATAAACATGATGTCCATTGCCACTTAGGCAGGGGACTTGAAAAAAAGAAGATGAAATTTCAGCTGAACAATTCAGATACTGATACTCCTTCAAGATATAGTAATAACTAAATGGGGTGTTAGTAAGATTCAGATTCAAGAAAACTTCAGGGACACAGTTTTTCGGATCGATTAATTCGAGTCTCTTGAGATCATAAGAGATGGATTTGATGACTAAATCCCCATATGATGGGAAGTGAAGAATGGTCCTGTTTTGCTTACAGTGTAGCTGAAATTCTTGAAGTTTGAAAGGAAACTGAATGTTGAGACAGTTAATTGGTGAATAACTAGTTGAATTTGCTAGTGCTTTTACATGTATAACAATAATGAACATGGAAATGAAGATCAGAGTATCCATAAAAAAAAGTGGGGGTTTGTAGTTGGAAAAATATAGAGGAGGGAATAGTAGGGAAGAGGTTAAAGATTGTGGACTGGAGACATGAAGTGTTAAATGGGCAAAGTATCGAAGTCACCTTTCAGTTAACTGTTATATATACTGACAGTATAAATAGTTACAGTTCATTTTTATTGTCGGTATATAGAGAATCAAACTCCGTGAGCATAGCGGCTTTCAGGTTATAAAGAGTGGGCATCAAATGGAAGACTTCTAAGTCTTTTAACATTTGTTCCACATATAATAGTCAATCAATGCATTCATTCTATGGTTGCTTTAGAGACTTTAGTCATTGGATGATGACTAAGAGGTATTTGGCACTAAACTTTTTAGGTGCCTTGGTCTAATTAACATCCAAAATGGGTTTGGTGTTGTTGGGGCATATGATTGGTTGGTTCATTCTTTTGTAGGTCAACTGAACAAATAACTTTAACAACTACTACATTAAAAACTCAGAGATCTTACCTATTCCAAAAGTTATTTGGGGTGAAAAAAACAAGGGATTTCATTAAGGTAATGAGTTTTAACTATGATCCTAGATTATATTTTGCCATGCTCTAGAAAACAAAATGGATGTAGAAACATAAATGTCAAAAAATTGTCTTCTGAAAACTGGTGGCTAATTCTGAAGATTGCGTTTTTGGAATTCGAAAATATCATACAAGAACATTCATGTCAAGGTAAACACAATGGGAAAAACACGAAACAGTCGGAGGAAAAAGCAATTCCATTGAATCCTAGTAACACCAGAAGTTGATTGTTCTATGTAAATACGCTACATGAATACAAGTCTTAACGAATATTTGAACATTACAATGTGTTTAAAGGACGGATAAATAGATACACTTGAGAGCGCGCGCACACACAACACACAATTACAATCCAAAGGATCCCAAACAGTAGACTGGATTAATTGGAGGGAAGGGAGAAAAGGAGAAGAAGAAGAAGAAAGATGTTTCAATCAAAGAAGCTCTTTTGCTAGTCTGACTGGTTTTTCATTCAGAAATGCCATATCACTATTTTGTACAGTTAACAACTGATGATCAGAGTCTTCCCCCTCGCTATCTACTGATACAGATGACGCATCAGAATCTGTCCCGTCTTCTACAATTGCAAAGCACTTTGGTTAGTCAAGAATGAAAAAAGTCTATATTAACATGACATGTAAGAACTTCCTTTCATACTTTAAAGTTATTGTATATCTACTAGAGATTAAGACAAAGGTACTTCCTATGTACAGCTACAATCTATACCTGCATCCATACAGCCACACAAAGTGCACAAAAACATTCAGAGAAGATTTGCTAGACAGAATAACATATCTAAATGTAAGCAATATAACCTAGTTCTAAATTTTTACTAGGCTGAAAGGGCTATAACTTTAGTAGTTTTCAGGTTGGTCACTCTGTTATAATCTTCACTACTGGATCATAGCTTTCAGGGCAAGGGGAGAAGCCTTAAGCCGCCGGGTTCATCCAAACCCAATACCTTTAGTTCAAACCCAGTATTTGTATTAAGAAATTCACTAAATATGTCCAAAAATTAAGTTCAGAACACAGTTACTAACACCTGATGTCACTACCTAGAATTATAGAACCCCTAAATATCAAATCCTGGTTGCGCCTCTGTTCAGGGTTCAGTAAGACCATGCTCCATTTTCTCGACATGATATCAGAAGCAGAGGCAAACTTATCACAGATGTTAGGACACACATGTTATATTACTGCATGCTCCAAATATCTATCCGTGTGTGTGTGTTGAGTGTGCTAGAATCCCATATTGGTTAACTATATAGGCTATAGTTTGACAATCATCACTACTTGCACTACTTTATTGGAATTGAGTCAAGCCCATATCCATTTTCTTAATGCAGACTCATATGGAAGGACACTATATAAGAATTCATAAGTTCATTTGAAATTTTTTTTCCTCTCCCATTTCTTTCCATGTGTATTCGTTAATAGAATGTGCCTGAAAAGACATAAGACTTTCCGTGTTCACCACACAAATACACAATCAAACTGCTGCGTCATTTCATCAACCTCTTAGGAAACACCACTTAGCCAGAGTGTTAATTGTTTTATTTGATCAAAGGACATGAAGAAAACAAAAACAACAGAAATTAGCATGGCAGAGGGATGAAAAAGTAATTACTGATTTGAGTATTGTTACTCAGTTGATGTGACTAAGTAATCCGGGTCATGTCCAACTGAGGTTGACTTCAACCTAATTGGCTTAACTTTTGGGACCAAACATATTGGAAACCCCTCATTCACAGACTCCAAAGCAGAGAAATCACCCCCAAAAAAGAAACAGAAAATGAAAGATGGGACAAAAGATATCAAATTCAACAAACGGGGCCGCAACTACAACCGATCCATCATTATACTATTATAGTCAACAAATAATTCCTTTAAGTTGAAATGGTATTCATAAATCTCTAGAGTGTTGACACTGATGAGATTAAAATGTGGAGTAACCAACACTGAGGAAAGATTATGGTATTCATAGCTGTAAAAGTTTCTCTCTCTTTTTTGTTCATCTAGGAGTGCTTCTTTCGTTGGACATATCCACTCATCTTAATTAGTTGGAACAATTAGCTAACCATTTATGTGTAATCATGAGACTTTTACGTGGATCGACAATTGGGAAATACTATTTCTGGGGCCTCACTTTAGGGCTACCAAGTGCTGAGCATGCAAAGGGTAGTTCACCAGAATTGCTTTCTTAACTGAATAAGCTACATTTTTATGTATATATACTCAACATTCAACAAACATGGCTACATGTTTTCTCATATACGACATCAAATATGTGTCATGTACTCATGTGATGACCATCAAATGTAGCTTCAACATTCCCAAACAACAATAGACAAATCAATATATAAAATTTCTGAAGCAATAGATAATCAATTTTAAGTGGTAGGAACATTATCAGACTTATATATCTTACAGATTTTACCTGCTCCGGGTTAGTAATATAAAGTTTTATGCCAGAAACTAAACATTGTACTCCCTCTGTCACATTTTATGTGACACTCTTCCATTTACTCTATCCATAAAAGAACGGAAACGGTCTCAAAATACCTTTGACCTATCGAATTCAATCAAAAACACTCTCTGTTTACCTTTTGGCTCTAAAATGCCCTTGATGTCAACATATTGTCTCTAAATTGCCCTTATTTTACCGCCCTATTTGGAAAAAAAATAATAGATTCTTTTGTTACGTGGCATGTTCCTATTGGCTATTGTTAAAATGAACCTAACTGATTAAATCTCAGCCTAAAACACAGATCCACCATAACCCACACACTCCCCACCTAAAGGTGGTTCCTTTTCTTCATCTTCTTCTATTTCCTTTTTCCTTTTCTAGTGATTTTTATCAAGAGAATAAAGACCGTGAAGGAAAGTTTCTCAAGAAATTGAAGACAATCAAAACAATCGGGTATTTGAAGCCACAAATAGTTCTCAGTTCAACTGCATCAGATGGATATATTCATAATTCATCACCAGAATCTTTCCAATTTCACTGTCACTCTTCACCAACTCGCATCCAGATCCACAAAGATACCAAGAAGAATGTTCAGAGCAGCGTACAAGAGATCAAGAAGCTGAGATTATTGATGTTTCTGAGCTAATTAAGGATCTTGAAGATCAAGAAGTGGAGATCTAAGATAAAGTCGACGATAAAGAAAACGCAAGGTCTGTTAAAGAAGTGAAAATGTCTGAACCTTTCAAAGAAGGTCAGAATTTCAGCTCAATGAAATTTGACCCCTTTTACTGAAATTGATGGGTCAAATTTAGGCGGTCGGACTTGAATTTGATCAGATACCCCTTTCGTCCCAAATCTTCTTGCTGCATTTGAGGAAGTAGCCATGGTTGTTAAAGCTCAAGAAGCAGAGAGAAAAGCCAAGATTGAAGAAAAGATTTTCAAACCATAAGATCAAAAAAAAGGAAAAAGATGAAGATGAAGAAAAAACCACCTTTACGTAGGTGGGTATATCCCGATTTTGGGTTGAGATTTAATTAATTAGCTTACTATTAGCAATAGCCAATAGGAACGTTCCATGTAATAAATGAATCTATTAATTTATTTTTGAAGAAGACTGTCAAAAATTTGGACAAGTTAGAGTCAATACGTTGACGTCGGGGGCATTTTAGAGCCAAGAGGTAAACGGAGTATTTTTGTACCAAATTTGATAATTCAAGCGTATTTTAGGCCCTTCTCTGAAAAAAGAATGATACTTCTCTTTCACCATCCCCATTTTACTCTTAATGACATACTTATTGGGACCCTCACCGCCAGCCATTCTTAATGAAAAGACATGTGAAGCTTTAACAACCGCTCAATTAAAAGGATGGTACTTCGCATATATTTGTCTTACATGTCAAGAGCCTTCTTTTCTTTTGATAAGGTAACCACTATTTGTACTTATAAACAAAACTCAGCTTCCAAAGAGATACTGAGTTGTCAAACTTACAAACATTCAAAAGTATAAGGGGTCTCCTATCAAAAAACTTACAAGCTTATACATTGCCAATTAAATCAACCAATTCTTCTATTCCCCCCACCCCACCCCACCCACCCCAGATTCTGTTCACACCAAAAAAGGAACAAACTAAGAGCCATCTTTAATTTCTTGAACTCCTACCCAGTCAAACACCTCTCACATAAAATGGGCGGAGGGAGAATTAGTAATCTAGATTTTTATCCCATGATTATTTTTTCATATGTGGGACATCAGATTAGCCCTAATGTACTCTTAATTCCTCAAAAAATCATGTTCCGTTGATCAGGATTTCAGGGTAAGCATGTGGTAGCTGAAATATTGTCATTCTGTAATACCAGAGCAGTTTGTTACTCATTGGGAAAAAAAGGTGAAGAGAGATAGGTCAACACCAACCTGAAAGGGCTTGATGATCAGGAAGATGTCTGATTCTTGTAACCTGAATACTTTCTGGTAAAATGCAATTGCAGAATGAGCCTGAAACTTCAAAAATAGTTGTGTGAAACAAGCTAGAAGTTTAGCAAGAATAGCCCAGAAAACATGCTGCAGGATTATTCATACAGCTATTTGTATGGTAGTCACAATTTTATTATAAAGTAATGCAGATAAGAACAAGGAGAATAGACGGAGATGAACACAGGTTCACAATTGAAAGTTGCCCCACAATTAAGACAACTCATCATTCATTCTCACCTACTCGTGCCAGTCGATTCACCCATCCAGGAATTGGCTTTCCCGTGAGATGCGAGCAGACTTCATCAGCAAAATGGTTGCAGTTCTTGGCAATCAAATGATAACTGTCCCCATGATATTTTCCTGAAATATGTTCCATATATGACCGAACTTCTGAACGAGACATGTCTGTGCTGCCCAGGAGCACTGACCGTCTAAAAGTGAAACCCGGACAACTACGTGGCTCCACCTCAAAAATCCCACTAGATGGGTACTCGTGGGCTCCATACCCATACTCTAGACCATGTACTGCATCAAAGCAAGAAAAAAAACAAATGGAAGGAACATTAGTTATAGTAAAAGTAAAAATCATTAATAATCAAACACACCACTTCTTCAAATGGTTTACGGATTATAAGATAACTTTGCGCCCTTTCTGGGATAAAATTGACATAGCAGATTGTTCATGCTCAAAATATAGCTGCACCTAGTATGTTGATGGCAGTCATCTAATTAAGGAGCAAATTCAAGAGATACTTGCATGCAACAAGTACACAGGAGAAAAAAAAAAGGATAGAAAGCACTAAAGAGCAGAAAACCAAGATAACTATTCATAAAACCCCAACTATTAAACTAGCTGAACAAACCTAAGGGCTCTTACTCATAGATCTGCTATTCTTCATAAGCAGAACAGACCGGACAATTTCGAGAAAGAGAAGCCATCATCAATGGTTTACAATGCAATACATAACCCTAGGAGTAATTTAAATTGCATATAAAACAAGAGTTCAGGCATTAGATTGCAATCTTAGTGGCTAAACAATAGTCCTATCAAATTACCAATTTGCTATAAATGGAATTGTCTAATATTCAACAAGCGGGGGCGCATTGGGGAGAGAGAGGTTGATGTAATTCATCTAGACGAAAGCCGCAATTCCTCCTTCCCTAGCTAGAATTCTTACATAAATTTCTTTGTTCTTTTAGGTTAGCATTTTCCTAATGTTATTCTGGTTCAACACATGCATGATCCTGTCAGAACTAAGTGTACACTACGGTAACAAGAAATCAGGAATGATTTGAGAAACCATCTTTTGCTTAATACTACAAGTAAATAAGCAACTTTTTGATAAGGTGGACAAAGAAGCAATTAGAAGACACTTGGCTCTTATGCTCTACATGACAAGCTTCACTGTGATGTTCACTCCATCACCATATTTCCTCTTTCCACCAGCTTGGTCAACAGTATTTACAGACGTATCTCTAATTTATCAACTAATAATGTATGATTATGTCAACTTTTTTTAAGAAATAACATAACTTAACCATTACTGAGCCAGTTCCATTATCCATGCAGGTAAGCACATTTACCTGGTAGGCTACGAGACCGGTTGGTTCCTAATGTAAACTACTTAAGTTGACACCTTCAGAGAAAAACCTTCACCAACTCTCTAAATTGGAACTTTCACCACGGACATAATAGACCTGAAATGGGAGATCCACTGAAAGATTTTTATATGGTGACGAAGAAACCTAATGCTTTTGGTAGAGTTTTGGTTGTGCCATGTGAGGGGTTTGAGATTGACAAGGGGTCTCCTAAAAAGATTAAAAAGAATGGAGAGCTAAACCAAAGTTAAGAGGGAAATCACCTTTATTACAAGGACCCGGCGTGAGGAAAAATATAGGAGGTAAGAATTGAAGAGGCTTGAAAGTACAACTCATTATGACACATGGAAGTGTTAGAACATCAAGTGAATATGTGTCTAGATCAATGCACGTCTAGATTCATTTACTCGAAAAATAAAATCTTATGAATATTCTATTGGGTACCTTAGAATATTCTCATTATAGAATATATACTTATTTCTTAGCTTAGAGTTTGGTTTTCTACCATATTGTACATAACCAACGACTTACTAAGTTGCTCAGACTCGGTGATGATGTCTGCTACGGATATGGATTTAGAGGTCGGATACTTCACGATCTAAATTTTAAGATTTAGGGGTTCATATATGGGGGGGGGGGGGGATCCGGCTAAAACTAATTCAAATATCTAAAAATAAAGTAATGTCTATTTATGAGGCATTATGTGGAAAACATACAAGGTATTTCGAGGAGAAAATATTGATTGAGAGTGATCCCAAAAGGAGATAAAAAGAAAAGGACCGACATAGAACTAGGGGGGGTGCATTCGGTTTTCGGTTCGGTTTTGCACTATTTTGTTTGGATTTTTTGGTTTTTGGTTTTGTAAAAGTGTAACCAATCCGATCCAAAATAAATTTGGTTTGGTTTGGTTTTCCTCTATTAGGTTCGGCCTTTTCAGTTTGGTAATTCGGTTATGTCAATAATTAATAACATAACCAAAGTAATAATATTGAATCCCTAAAATATACTTTCTAATATAAATATGAATGTAATCATCGTGAAAGACAATAACAAAAAAGGGGACAAAAGTGGTTAACTCCAACTTACTTCTAAACCTAAACACACACACATAAATATATATATATATATATATATATATAGAGAGAGAGAGAGAGAGAAATTGTTTTTTTCGGTTTTTTATTTTTTTAAATCCAAAACCTAACAAAAAAAACCAATCCAAATAAAAATTCGTTTTGATTTGGTTAAGTTCTTTGATTTAACCCGAATAGTGCACACCCCTACATAGAACTTTCTATGTACAAATTATTCCATTTTCTTCAGTTTCACCCTAGCTTTTGTCTTAATTACAGCAATCTGTGGCTTCTGGCCAAATTTCTCCGTCGATTTTGGTTAAAGTACCCAAAATCAATTGACCAAATCCAGTATGGATCTCACACCCACACTAACGTCGTGTCGACGCAGGTGTGGCACCTAAAATGAAGGAGTCTGAGCAACTTAGAGAACTTATTTATGAAGCACCTTCTCTTACGTTGTTACTTAATTAAGTCAACAAGTGTTCTATAAAAATTTACACATGGTATTAGAGCCTCCACAATATTGGTAGACTCAAATAGCTTCCACTATCAGCAGGCAGTGCCGACCAATGTAGGTTTCCATCTGGTTGATGATTTCTTCTTTTCTTCTTCCTTTTGATGACAAACAACACTAGTCTCTCTAACGACCAATCCAGAGTCCATATATCTCTGATGACCACACAACTACTTTCTATGTGACTGATGCACTCCTCTAATCCTTGAATTACTTCATTGTTTTGCCAATTCAAGTTAGGCTGATAATGTCCTCGAGTTGCGGAACATCACATCTCTTTCCCCTCATTAAGACGAGATTTCTTTCCTTGTGACTGACAGTCATATAAAGCAAAAGAATAACATACCATGTCAAAGTGGCTAACTTTATTGATTAATATCAAATTATAAGACACTAAACCACTGCGTAATTTCCATCTCAAAATTGGATGTAACAACAATATGCATAACAATACACATTAAAGGAGAACAAAAAAGCTTTAGTACCTTCTATACCAGAATGAAACACTCCGAGGCCGGCCCAGTAGAGATAGTTGTTTACAGGTGTGAGATCGTATACATTAAGATACAACAACGAACGATTTTTCTCTCCATTTATCTGCTCCTTTGATGAACTTGAGCTAGACCTTAACAATCTCATTGTAGTCCACACACCTCGTCCACCTCCACCGCCCCCCTCGCTATGTTTCTCAACAAATCACACTCAATATCCAGGCAGCCGACAGCCAAATTACTAAGCACCTGAACTTCATAAAAACAAATAAATAGATAAAATTCAGTAAAACAAGGATTAGCTTTATCACACACTTGACACACTCAATTTTAACTCATTATACATAACTAACAGAAAATTCAGCTAGTACATAGAGCAAACACAGCTAATTGAGGTTAAAAAAACGCAACGATCAATCGACTCAGACTGTAATTTTAACAAATACCGAAGCTAGAGATAACGGAAGTTCAAAACTGAGCTAAATAGACGCATATACATATACATACAGAAATACGTCTACGGAAGAGAAATTGAGAAATGATGACAGATTTTACCGAGATGCGAGATGAAAATCGGAGACGCTAGTGCTGCGGAGAGAGCAAGGTGGCGGCGGCTTCAGATCGCCACCGTGTACGGCGGAGAGAGAAGGATTGGCGGGGAAAGGATGAGGAAAAGTCAGGTGGGGTGCAGTGGCCGCCGAGTAATATTTTCTGTATTTTCCCACAGCTGCCTCTGTGAAGAGGAATTAGAAAAAGGTTTATATTTGGAAAAGTACAATTGCTTATTCAAATTTTTTATTTTTTTCAAATGTCTTTTATTATCAAACAAATTAACTTTTAAATTATTGACATAATACTAAATTTTAAGTTTCTTAATTTTCTTATTAAGTAACGAACTTGTAGTGAATAAATAATGCCATGTTTTTTTTTTAAAATTTATTTTTAAAAAGTTCATTTTATTTATTTAAATAACTTGTTAATATTTTTTTTTATGAAAGGTAAAATCTTATCGTATCATAGCCTGCAAATTCTATGTAACAGCCGATTCAGAAAACATTAAAAGGAATTCAAGATTGACCCAAACGAACTAAACCACATGAAAAAATACTTATTGACATTTTATAAATATCGTTTTAAATTTTTTTATTTTATATATAAAAGTTTAAAATTGTGAGTCGAAATAAAAAGAGAAATTTGGTTAGTTAAATAAAAAAGCGAATACCGTTGGAAACAAACTAATTATAGGGCAGCTGACTACAGCCTAGCCAGAAACTTAAATAAACTTAATGTGTCACACATGCCCTTTTTCAATCATCACTCATCTTTCCTAATTAAAATATAAAAATATAATATTTTACTACTTCTGAATATTCTTTTAGATTTACAAATATCTTATAACAAGAAATGGGAATAATTTGAATACGCAGTCAACAACTATATCTACGTAAAATAAAATAAAATAAAGGATAAAACATCCCACTTTTTCACGGTATTAATAGCTGGTTGGTTTGTTATCGTTTTTATCACCTCTAACCTAAAATAAAAAAATATATGTGTGTTTCATATTTTTAAATGTAATTGATATATATAAAAATATATTTTCACTTGTAAATTTATTTGATATGATTTTGAATTTTCGATTAATTTTTATAAAATTTACAATATATCTAGCTAATTATTCAATATAGTTATAAAATTATTCAAAAACTTACAATTTCATTAGAAGAAACCTAATAATTGATTCAATACAATGCATTGATCGAATTTGGTAATGTTAACAATTGATCATCAAAATACACTAGAAAGGCAAGGCTTGTTCCAATGATTGATATTGTACTCTACATTGTTAACCATATTATGCGGACAATAGTTAATGTAATGGGTGAATGGATCATTACTCCGCCATAAATCTTCAGTATCTTGAAATTTGTTAGTAGTACTCAAGTAGTAGTGAATTAATGAGAACGGTAACTGATTGCGGCTATATGATAAAGAGTGGGTTTTTTTCTTCCTGAGAATGTGATTTATAATATTTTATGCTTCTAGATACATTGTCTTCCGTGAACTCTTTCCTCTCGCTCGCATCTCTCTCTCGTTCAACTATGTTTGTATTCATGTTTCACAACTTCATGTATTTGTGTTTCCAATATTATATATGCATTGATATATTTAGTGCATTTGTGCATTCAATTTCATCAAGTGTATCCAATATCATTTTCATGTATCGTATAAAATAATGTCTTGATGTTTCTATTGTATATGTGTATGATTATAAATTATTTCTAAGAGGGCATAGATGTATCACATGTATATCTATCTGGTATCAAATTTGTGATATATTCCATTAATGTATACATAAATAGATATACTTTATAGTGGGAGTTTGTGGAAATGTTAGGGATGTTTGTTTAAGAGAATCAGGCGGTTTTTCCTTTAAAATATTGGACAAAATATCAGCCCATAATGTGTACTTACCATTTTTTTAGTCTTTTTTTTTTTTTATGACCAGGGAAACCTACTGTCGCTATCCTTTGAATGCGCACAAGGTAAAACTCCGCTTCTATCCAATAGCTTGCAAACCACATAGGTGAGGTAACATGCACTAGCAAGCCTGGTGCGACGAGCTCGACCCAGAAGGCAAACCCCTTGCTTTCGCTGGCAAGGAGTTTTGAACTTGAGACCTCCAAAATAACGATTCGACCCAATTTTTTTAAAAAAAGATGACTCGTTGCGTCTTTTTCTCCCTTCTTTCTCCATCTTCTGCTTCCTCCTCCTTATTACTCATCCTTCTTTGTCATTTGATGCTTCATTGTCCTCCTCTTTTTTTTTTCTTTAAAATTTGATATACCGTAAATGTGAATTGATTTGAGCAAATTATATATTGAAAGACTCACAACATCGAGATAATTTATATCTAAAATTTAGAATTGTTTAGAGGAGATTTTGAGTTGGTCATAATTGAATAGTCAGTGTATACTTTATTTATAATTAAACTATATTTGTTTTTTTTAGTGTATTATAATGTATATTTATTGTATAACTCATCTATATGTAAGTTATTTTTAAAAAAAATAATTGAGTGTATCATAATGTATATGCATTGTATACTTTCTATGACTTTTAGCTATCTTTTTTAATGTAAATAAAACATAACTATATTTGTTATGAACTAATTACTTTATTAGATATATATTTAAGATTGTCTCTTTCTTTTGGAGCTCTATAATTTTGCGAACCTAAATAAAGACTTTACTAGCTTTAATCTTGGTTCACTCTCGTTGGAGCTTCTAACCTAGCATTTCGATATGAGACTGAGACAAATAAGTAAACCCATCCAATAAGATAAGCGCTTATTTCTAGGACCTATATCCGAATTAAAACTTGACTAATTTGAATTTAGATGTGATGTGTGGGAAACATAATCTAAAATTAGTTGGGTTTTGTCTAAGACTTAAGACTTGGAAGTGTAAAAGCAAATCTTATTGAAATCACGTGAGAACAAAAAGTTGGCATTATTTCAGATCAAAAGACAGTTTTGACAAATTATATGTAAAATAGTCTATTACAACATAATACTTGAACAAAAGAAAATCCAAACAATTCGAACTATTAAACTAGATATTACTAAAAAATTTTGATTGAAAGAAAATCCTATCTCTTGAACAAAAGAAATTCAAATAACCCAAAACACTAACCTAGGTATAATATGTCTTTTTTTGGACGATATGTGATCAAAGTAAAAACTTTCAAAATACTCCAAATCTTTTTGAAATTTCAATTGAATAACACCTGAACAAAAACAAATTAAGAATTAGAATAGAATAATCTTAACCAAAAAAATAGTGATATGGAAAACATTAGATATAAAAAACTTACCACATCGCAACACTAGAGTAAGAAAGATTAAGCCAAGAACTTTGGATGAATACCATCAACGTATCAAACAATATTTTTTAAACTCTGTTGCCTTTTGGGACAATTTTTTTTGCATAAACGTGCCTCACAAATTAAACATTTATCTTGGATAAGTTCGTAGAACATAGACATTCAACTTTTTTTTCCTTCTATTTTAGCAAACGTGATTGTGCATTATCTCGCAATCATTTTTTCATACTCACTGTTTATGCTTCAATGTTTATCAATACGAATGAACTAACAATAATTTGAAATTAGTAAGTAGTACTCAAGTAATAGTGAATTAAATGAGAACAGTAACTGATTGTGTGTATATGATAAAGAATAGTTTTTTCTTTCTTTCAGAATCTGATTTATAATATAGTATTTTTATGAGATATAAAATCTTTAAATTTACAACAAACTTATTTGTATAAGGAAGGTTTAATACAATTTAATAAGATTGTTAGTCATGTGTTTACAATGTGATATCTTGGATTTTGATATAAAAAAAATTATTTACTAATATGAAAATTTGAGTAGTTTAATATAAGATACTAAAAAAACTTTAAAACAACAAAAAAACCCTACAAATTCCTACTCCAAAAAGTTTTTTATAGCAAAATAGAAGATCAACTTTTATAAAGCATAATAGTATGTGTGCTAATTACCAAACACATCAATAGTTTCGATAATTATGTATTTGTCTGTATCCATGTTTCACAACTTTATATATTTGTGTTTCCAATATTATATATACATTGATATATTTAGTGTATTTGTGTATTCAATTTCATCAAGTGTATCCAGTATCATTTTCATGTATCGAACATATATAATAATGTCTTGATGAATCCATCGTATGTGTATGATTACAAATTATTTCTGAGAGGGCATAGATGTATCACATGTGTCTGTGATGCATCCAATAGTTATGTGATGTATCTAGTCTTCCTGTGTATAAATATATCTATCTGATATTAAATTTGTTATATATTGATATAAGAGTTTGTAGAAATGTTAGGATGTTTGTTTAAGAGAATTAGGTAGTTTTCCTTGAAAATATTGGACAAAATATCAGTCATAAGGGTGTACATACCATCTTTTTTAGCCCAATTTATTTAAATTAAACCAAAAATGACGATTCAACCCTAATTTCCTCCCTTTTTTTTTTCTAACGTGCCGTAAATGTGAATCGATTTTAGTAAAATTATATATGAAGACTCAAAATATTAAGATAGTTTTATATCTATAACTTAGGATTCAGAATTGAATAGTAAGTGTATACTTTATGTATAATTAAACCACATTTGCTTTTTGAGTGTATTATAATTGTATAGTTACTGTATAACTCGTGTATAGCTAAGTTATATTCAATAAAAAAAATTGAGTGTATCATAATGTATAGCCATTGTATATTTCTGTGACTTTTAACTATTTTTTTTAATATAAATAAAACATAATTATATTTGTTATAAACTAATTACTTTATTATATATATTTAATACTATCTCTTTCTTTTGGAGCTCTATATTTTTGCAAACCTAAGTACAGTAAAACCTCTATATACATTAGTATAGGTGGAATCATAAACTTTTATTATCTTATAGAGATATTATTTAATCGATAAAATGATATTTATTAATTTAAAGAATGACTTGAGACTTGATGAAGGTTAATTTTGATTATATCAAAATCATTGTATCTTACTAATTTATATATAATATTTATTGATTTCACATAAAAAATATTATACATAAAATACAACGAATACATAAAATATTAAGATTATGTTTCCATAAAAACAATGGCGGAATTTTCACCAAGAGTGCTCAAGATTTAATATATATGTATATGAATTAACCTATATACATCATATGATCTTCTATAATCTCATAATTTTTTCGATGAAGGGCGTTCAAAGACACTTCACTCAAGTCCCAACGCCATAATAAGGTCAAAGAAAGATACTAGTGAAGTGGCAGAAAAACACTTAGAAGTTAAATTAGTCATAAGATAAGAAATATAGATGTTACATATATACAATGTCCCATGTCCTCAGCAGAAGATATATACACTATATATAAACTCCCTGACTTTTTTCTTGTTCTTTCTAATACAGGTAATTGATGATCAGTTGGTGTAGTATTGTGTTTAACTCGGTTCATCTCCATCGAAAAGGATTTCGAGAGCTAAATTGCAATGCAAATTCTGATTATGGCGCTAGTTGGCTTTACAGTTCGAATCTGAATCTTCAACAGTGTTGAAGTACAAGGAGGATAGTTTACCATCAAATGTAGAGGCTAGTTGATGGACAGATAATCCACAGTAACGCTTTCCCAGCCGAGCAATGCAAATGTCTATGACTTTTTTGAACATGCTATCTGCTTGAATTAGTGGCTGCTCGACGAATTTGACTAGAGGCATCCACTGCATTGTAAAGACAAGCAGCTTAGACATGAAAGAAAATGCAACATATTGTTTCTTAATGTTCTTGAGGTTTTATTGTTTCTTTACTCGAGGAGTACTGATAACGGAGAGATACAAGTATGTAATATGGATATGAAGATCATTGAGATGGAAAGAGGGGAATGTTTGAATGTGACGGATTTGTTAATATCATTTACCTTGGCTGCCTGAATTTCTAGATCATCAACCGCGATTCTTGTTGATAGGGGTCTTAAAAGGCAGACGAAGAATAAATCTGACTTCTCAAAAGCAACATTGTGAGCATGCCTGAAACAGAACAGATGTTAAATTGAATAATGGTCTCCATTCAACAACGTGTTAGATAAAATACCGACTTCTCTTCAAAGAAAGGAATCATGACGTAGAGGAGAAACGTTTCTCACCTGAAAGCCATAACCTCCACAAATTCAGTATCAATCTGGAAAGATAACCAGAAAAACCATAGTTAAGATAGGGAATACACGTCTTAGATTAGATTTCTATACGGAAAATATGTTCCTACGAATACTTACCCCAGTTTCCTCCTTCACTTCTCTCACGATTCCTGTAAAGATCTCCTCCGACTGATATTGACATTTAAAGGTAGAATGAGTTCACGGATTGAGGCAAAGATATCATGTTTCTATATATACTGTTGTTAACAAACAAAATTGTAACAAGAACATACCTCAAGAATGAAACCAGTTGGTATTTTCCATAGGCCTGAAAGATCTGGTGCAGAATGTTTTTCTTGTACGACAAGCACCTAGAGTAATCATTTCTTGAGGTCAATAGACTGCACTCCACGCGATATGTGTGATATTATGGCATGTTATATATAGTAATTAGGAGTGTCTTTTAAAAGCTAATACCTCATTTTTGTCGTTGATCACAAAACCCCCAACTCCAACTTGATGAGACGCATTAGAAGGAAGCATGCAGGGATCATCGGGAAGCCAATATGTCATCATGAGATATCCTCTTTCCGCATGATGGTATTGAAATCCTTCCTACGAATTAGTTACTTTAGAGTTTGGCTTGAAAGAAGAGGTAGCATCGGAAGCTAAAGGAACATGATATAAACTTTGTTCTTCAAAGAAGCTATCTGTGTTCAGATATTATTGACAGTTAATACCTTTACTGCAATTGGAACTAGATCACATTTCTCAACTGGTAGTTTAAGCCAAACTCCCTTCTTCCCCTGCAGCGTGCAACGTCAATTAGAAACTAGGTGTTCCATGAGCTGTAATAATATATTTATGTCTGAAGAAACACTCAAGACTGGTGAAACTATTCGTTTCCAATCACAAGCCTTTTGGCAATAGGACAAGCCAGAAAATGAAAACACAATAGCTTCCTCGAGATAATCAGTAAACAACATAAAGGCAAATGTAGTTGTGGAATTCTACATAAAGATAAAGAGAGGTCAATATGTTGATTACTGCTCTGGAAGTACCTTCATTTTCCAGTGAGACAGCGATTCACGAAGTACAGATGCAAATATATTGGGATTGGACGGTAGTGTTTGTGGATTAATGAGTATTCCTCCATATTCATCATCAGAAGCATCAAGCACTCTTACATCTCTAAGATACACTCCTGAACAACTTTTACCTTTTATCTGACAAGAAAATTCGTCGAGTATAAAATTTTCTTTACTAACTGAACTCGCAGCATCATAGGAAGCACTTGAACGAGAAGCCTTGAGTACAACACCTGGATGTAAAACAGGCGACAGCCCATATCAATATCGGAAGAAGTAACTACGTACACCTCAATCCCAAACATGTCTCAAACCGATATCATCTATTTTTGGTATTACCATACTAAATGTTATCGTCTCAGATCTAGGCACTACGTTCTGTAGCACGCGCAAACATGTCTGTCTTGCCAATTGAAACAGCAAGTGTGTAATCCTCTAAGTAAAGATGCACTTTGTACCTACTCATGTTGTTCTACGACAACAACAACTACGCATCAATCCCAAGCAAGGTGGGGAGCTATATGAATTCTCACCGTCTATGTCACTCCATTTAAACTCGTCTAAATACAATATTATAAGAAATGAAAACTATGAATAACACTTTCTAATGAACAACTTCTCTACATTTTCTGCTGGAGACAAGATTAGCAAACCTCAAAAAGGCAAACATGACTCAAATGCAATAGACTTGGTAAACATGTACAAGCTTATAAAGATCCTCTCATATAATATTTTAAAAAACTATGAAATTGCACTTTACTCCCCTTCTTTGCTATATTACTCGAACTCTTCAAGAATATCAATAGCTGCCTGTTGGATCCTCTAAAAATAGTGCATTTTCAGAGGACCCTTCATAAGTACAACATCATTTTGGAGAGTCTGAACAACATATAGTAAGAACATGGAGCTGGCCTTATGATCTTCTAATTAAACTTAGAAATATCCCAAAATCTAAACAGAACATACAATGATGAATGATAAACACTAAAAACACACAAAAAAGAACTTTTTTTTTTTCACATTAGAGAATTTACCTCTGCAAGAACATAACTTATGAGTCCCACTGAGACCAAACCTTAGCTTTGTGTCAAGAAATGAACTTGATTTCATCAGCTCAAAATTACACAAAAACAATGACTTGGAATCAACCAATTTCAGCTCCATTCTTTCACACACACTACAAAAACAAAGCCTTTTTCTTGTCTTTAAACTAACTTCCAGACAGCTTAGTCCAATGAAACCAACTAAATCCCCAAAATTAATAATGGTCTCAAAAATCTTGAACTTTGTTGACAAAAAATAAAATAAAAACTCAAGATTGACAAAACCCCTTGTCAACTACAAAAAAAAAAAGAGGATTTCTTGGGCATATTCTACCAATGGGAGAATAATTAAAATCATGAAGAAACAAGTGAACAAAAGAAAGGGGTATTTTAATTAAAGTTTCAAATACATACAACCAAAAAAAAGTATCATGGTCTTAGGTGGCAAAATATTGTGGTGGAAAATGAACCTTGATTAACAAATATTTTATTAAAAGACAAATAAGGTGGAAAAGATATTTATGAAGTTATGTAGTCACTGTTAGAGAGGATACAAATAGAAAGATCAAAGATTTGATTAATCCGCTTCAATTTGTTTATTTTATTTTATTTTTAATTATTTTAAGAAAATCTCTTTTTATGATATTTTTGATATAATTTTATTATCATAAGAAAATATTTGCTATTAAAAGTTATATATCATTCTTAAAGTAGGATCTCCAAATTTTTATTATCGATGAAATGTCATTGTCAAAGTTTGAAGTAAGACTTTTGATTAAAATTAAGTGTCTCATAAATCTATTTTTTATACTTCATTAGGAATGAAATATCTTATTCTTTTCGTTTTTGTATTTCTTGACCTTTATGAACATAACATATTTTTTTAGTAAAATATAATTAGAGGCTTACGAAACTTTAAATTTTGAATATTATTTTCTTCGTCCAGTATTGTTTGTCATGTTGCGTTTTTTGAAAGTCAATTAGATTAATTTTCAAAGTTAAATTATATCATATTAATTTTTGATATTTTAAACAAAAAAATTAGATATTTTAAAATTATATAAAAAATATTATAAATTGCATTTTTTTGCATATTAATATGATGAAAAATAAATTTTAAAATGTTAGTCAAAATTTTTATAGTTTTTAATTCTAAAAATAGAGATCATCACAAATAATACGGGACGTAGAGAATATGTTTTTTATACCAGAATAGTATGAAAAAAAATTCTTTTTTTATTTTTTTAAATTAAAAAATAAAATAAAATGCTTATTTTTAGTGTAGGGGTCAGATAAAATAAGCCAAATAAAATGAAACGGGAGAGAGTATTTTGGGACTTGTGAGCTATTTTGCGTGAAAAGCATAACCACACGTGACTTCCAATTATCTGGCCGGAGCTCATGGAACATATTTATTTCTAAATTTGTTATTTATACATTATTAATTTTGTAAAATTACATGTTTTACTCAAAAAAAAAAAAAAAAAAGAACTTGAGAACATTAAATAAAACCTCTATAATAAACGAAAATGATTGTATTATTAATTTAGCATTTTCTCAGATTTTTTATTGTTCGTAAAACATGAATCATGCATGAGATAGCAAATCATATATAATAAGGCCAATTTATTAAAACAGACAAATAGTAAGGACACTGACACAATTAAGTTTCTTAATAAGAGATTTAAAAATTAAAAAAGTAAACATATCAACTAGATTTTAACATTTACTATATTAAAAAATAATATTAATTATATATAAATAGTAATATTTTTCGTTAATGAAAGTTAAAGTATATTATGTTAAGTGTTGCCTAATTTGTCCAACTCATCAATGACTAGGTGCCTCATCTTATCATTTGATTTAATATATGTCGATATAACTGGCTTCCATATAGGAATTAGGAACCATATTATATATATCCTTCAATGATTAAAATACTTCCATTAAGATAAAATTATACTAATAAAATGGTCTTAATTTTATATTAAATGTTTGAAGTGGGTTTAAATAATCTCGTAAAACAGTTTCTTTGAGGAATTACTTTTGATCTCCATTAAATAGTTAACACAAATTTTAATTGTTTTCATAGTTCTAGAAGAGTTCGATGCTTAAAGGGCATAATTTTTTGTGGTGGTGAAGTTGTATATGAAGTTTATTGGTTAGATTTAATCTTTCTCTTGAAACGATTCAACAATCTCTGACCACTCTCAAATACGTTCGTGTTGTAGATGTTTTTAAGTAGCAAATTAAATATACCCGATTGATACGAACCATCAAACTAAGTCCAAAATCACTTTCCCGGCCTAAAAAATAAATGTATATGACCAATACCAACCATCCAAACTAAGTAAAAAATCACCTTCCGAATCTAGCAAAATGAATGTATTTGACCAATACCAAGGATCTAACTAAGTCAAAAATCACCTAGTCCGTTGTAATTCCATTCCGAGTTTATTAACCCAAAAAATGTTGACTTTGGTCAAAACTTCTCAAAATTCAAACAACAAATACACATCATGAATAAACAAGTATTTAGCTTTACTCCAAAATCTGTTATAATTCAATATTCTATTCCATCGATCTTTCATTACATCTATAGCATAGAAACTGAATCTTAGTGCTTCATTCTTCTTGTCACAACTTCTATAGACTCTCAAAAGAATTAATAAAGGGACTAACTCAAACTTGCACTTTGCTGCAGTATACAACAATGTAGTTTGAAAAAAGCTTTGTTTATTTGACAAATTGAGCAAATGATAAAAACTAAAACTGCAAATGAAAATAAGGCGAAAAACTCCACAAATGAGTCCTCTCATTACACGGTGTAATGTGGATTGACATGATCAACATCTAATCCTCTAAGCTTTGCAAATGAGTCTACTTTCCCTTTAAGTGTGTGAAGTTCCCTCAACCTGTTAAGTAGAAAACGATACAATTAAAAGATCGATAACAATCAAACGTAGGCAAGTTAAGCTTGTAATTTGAGATCATAAGGTTGAAAGGGACAAGAGTGTTTACCTTGCAATATCTGCGCGCCTTTTTGCTTCCTCAGCCATTACACTGATCTCCCTGAATGTGTAATTCTCTGGAAATGTTTTGGTTTCTACTGATTGAAGGCCATGAATTGTCCTCTGTTCAGCAGCCCATGCTGCTTCGCGAGCTTCCTTACCAAAGTCCTTTCTGTTGGTGAAAGCCGTCTGATAAATGCAAATACGTTACATTATATGTATGTCTAGAATCAAACTTTGTGAAGAAGAATATACCTTTTGGTTCAATAGTAAGCCCCACGCTCTACCACTGAGAGCATATCGAACAGCAAATTTAATGGGATCCAGGAGAAAATATGTAATAATATTAAACAACCAAATCACACCGGTCCATCTCCATCCGATCTTCTCAATACCAGCAAATTTAACTGATGTAACCATAGCAGACATAAAAGTCGCAACCTGCAATAGAAACAAGGGGCGAAAATGAAACCCCTCTAGATAAATCGCGTTGGTCCATTAGACGAAAGGAGAATAAAGAAGGGAAATATTTACCAACTGAGCAACAATAAAGGCAGCAACAAGGAGTAGGCCAGGTCTTTCCATGAATGACCATCCTCGGGACCGCGTAACAAAGATCAATGCTTGACTGATGGTGCTAACTTGGAGATATACAGCTGAAGCTAGTTTTGCATTTAGAGAATCAGTGATGACCTTATTTTCTGGAATATGTTTGTTGAAATCTGTCACGTGAAAGGCGTTCTGAAGAAAAAGGAACATGATCAGGTTAGTTCATTTGTTCAATAGTTATTAAAGTTGCATAGAAGTAACAAGGGGCAAGTACCGCGAAGAAGCTGGTCTCAAAAGTTAAATAGAAGAATAAGGCGGTCATCAAGGCGAGGTAACTGCCTAGCACAATTCCTGTTGCAAATATTTCACTGAGCTTCCAACTGTCAGGAAGTGGAGATGGCTTGACTCTGTCTTTGGATATAGTCATGATTGTTCCTGCAAACAATATTCGATTGTTCAATAAATAAACGAAGAATATAATATCATCAATCTTGCAAAGTTATGAAATGACAAAACGCGTGTGAGCCCTCACCGTCATTAAGAATGGCAATGACAAGGACCATAAAGGGGGGGAAATTGAATTTCCAAAATGCAGTCAGCAACATGAATCCTAACTGTTTGATCATCACAAACACGAGTTACATTTTGCAAAAGAGAAGAAGGAATATGTTCTCCTTCTTTTATCGCGCATATAGTTCAGGTTCCAGAATGTAATGACTAAGGGTAATTTACCACAATACGGATTGTGATGGACACTGCATATATCTGGACAAATGAAAGACGGAGAATTAGTCCTATGTAAAGAAATACTTAAAAGTACTACTTTAATTTTTTCTGTGGGATGAAGTAAGTGAAATTAGTACTAACTGTGTAATTTTTCATCCTCTGGAAAATGGCACGGCTTGTCAATACAGCGTGGATAATAACACTTAGTCCTGGTTCAGTCAGAACTATATCTGAAGCACCCCGAGCTGCATCTGTTGCATCTGCTACAGCAATTCCTATATCGGCTTTCTTCAGTGCAGGTGCATCATTTACTCCATCACCAGTCATACCACAAATGTGTTTCCTGCTTTGTAAGATTCGCACAATTTCGTACTTGTGCTCTGCAAGGAGTAATATATACAGATTATGATACATAATAAAGATCTTAAGACTCTACTGCCTCCATTTCAATTTGTCTGTCTGGTTTTGACTTGCACAAAGTTTAAGAAAGTAAAGAAGAGTTTTGAATCTTGTGGATTATAGATATGTAGAATGTACTAAAATGCCTTTGAAACTTGTGGTCATAAACATGTCACGTGGAAATTTGAAACTAAAACGTTGCCAAAAAAAGAAAGAGACATTCTTTTTTGAACGGACTATAAGAAAAGTAAGACAAGCGAATTGAAACATAGGGAGTAATTTGGTGTACTTACCAGGAAAGACACCGGCAAATCCGTCAGCACTTTCAATGAGTTCTTCAATTGGAAGGACTGCAGCTGAGGAATCCTTTTGTTCTCCAAGCAAAAATGATGAAGGATACATGTTCGTTCCCATTCCAAGACGTCTCCCAGTTTCTTTACCTATAGCTAACTGGTCACCTGGTAATAATACCACAAGTCAGCTAGAATATGAGTCCAAATACCAGTTAAGAATTAACTTGCAGTATAGCGAGAAAAGGTAGCAATGTAAAAGGACTATCTGTTGAGCAGACCTGTAATCATCTTAACACTAACTCCAAGTTCGAGAGCTCTTCTAATTGTTTCAGCACTGTCATGACGTGGTGGATCGAATAGAGGGAGAAGACCAACAAATTCCCAAAGGCCACCAGGACTATCCTTTGTACCTTCTGGTACTTCCTATACAAAGAATAAACTCGCAACAGTCATCATCTTGTAAATAACAACTTCACTGAAATTGACAAGTCAGTGGTCTAATTACCTGGCGAGCAACTGCAAGAGATCGAAGCCCACGCTCAGCAAACTTATCTATCACTGAATGGACTCTATTTTTAATGTCTGATTTGTTCCAAGCCAGGTTCAAAATCTAAAAGTTACGGAGAATTTATGATAGGAAGAGTTTAATAAGTGTTAGAATAACTATGAGTACTGCATTCCACCGTTAATTGTGATGGATACGACCCAAAAATCACAATCTTAACTGTCATGTGCTCTAAATTGACTGAAAACTGCTATTAATCGTTAAAAGCATACAGCCTCTACCTGCTCTGGAGCACCTTTGCTCACTCTGTGCATTTTACCGGTGCTGTCTAGGTAGGTAAGAGCTGTCCTCTTATCAGTTGGATTAAACGGAAGGAAATGAACCTCTGTGATACCAGCTCGTGCCTTTCATGAAAATCAGTCAAATAGAACAATATTAGTTTTTGTTCATTCAAATGCATCAGAAATGCATTAAAAAGGTTCTATGTAGAAGTGTACATTTTTTCAAGTTGCTTAAGGACGAAGAGAATAAAAAACGAACAGTTGCAGCATTTACCTCCTTAGGATCAGCAAGCATGGACACTATCGCGGTATCAATTGCATCTTGGTTCTCCAGCCTGGAAGCTCTTGCAGCCATCAAAACTACCATATCCTTTTCAACATCTTTCACAAAAACCTATAAAAATTCGATCAAAATCAGCAACTTTTGATTCACAAAACGCACTGATCAGTGATCAATATAGCTTGATGAAAACTTCTAGATGAATCTAAGGACTGTCTTATGCCATGAGGTGAAGGTAGTAATTTTATATCGCAATTCAATTAGTTTAGACGATTTGATTGGTCAAGGCAACACAATTAAAAAAAAAAAAGCTACCAAATAAGTACTGATTATATCACATTTTTGCACTATCAGTACAATAGGATTTCTGATATGTGTTCCAGAATCGATTTTGCAAAGGTACATAGATACTTCCATCTAATGATTATTGCTACGAGACTAAACTTATGATAGTATCAGTTTAGTTTTAGTGATGCACATCTGACAAAAAGCTTGTAAAAGAGGATTTAAGGACCACCTCAATCAGATTTTTGTCGACTGATAATTTGTTTAAAGTTAGAGTGCCAGTTTTGTCACTGCACAAGACATCCATCCCCGCCATCTCCTCTATAGCTGTCATTCTTTTTGTTATAGCTCCCTGCAATTATGTGCGGTATCACTTACTTGTCAGTATTTAAAATTATCAGATACTCTAGAAACAGTTTAAACTTCCCTCATATCAACAAAATCGATATATTAAACTGGGGACTCTACATACCTGCTGAGATAGTCGATGAGAACCAATTGCCATAGTTACGGATAGAACTGTTGGCATGGCAATTGGAATTCCACCAATGAGCAGAACAAGAAGGCTATCAACAGCTTCACGAGGATGTCGATGTTGTCCCCCAAATATTACAATGAGCTCAATGATCATACCAATTGCAATAGAGCAGATGCAAAAGTTACCAATAGAAGTTAATACCTGAAACCATCAAATGATATTAGTTATGACTAGTGCAGTATTATGGCTTTCGGTCCCATCATAAAGGAATAACGAGAAGAATATATGTGCTCCTCACCTGTTGAAAATGTCCAACATGTGTCGTATTTTCCACTAGATGAGCAGCCTTTCCAAAGAAAGTGTGAACTCCGGTAGCAATAACAACAGCTTCTATTTCACCTTGTTTACATGTTGACCCAGAGTATACACCATCACCGGGATTTTTGGTAACCGGAAGTGACTCTCCTGTAAGAGCAGACTGCAGGGAAATACGTTTAATTATAAACCAGTCGTTTAGGCTACGTAGCTTGTGACACAGACTAATGATTCAACTGATACCTGATCAATTTTCAATGGATCACCGTTAAGTAGACGTGCATCAGCTGGAATGATATCCCCGAGTTTTATGCTAATGATGTCTCCAGGAACTAACACAGCTGCATCCTCTTCATTCCATTTCCCATCCCGTAAAACCTGATACATATGATTGAATATTCTTGGACAATTTATCTATTGCAACCTTAATAATTCACATGAAGAGGTCATAGTATTTCGAGCTAGTTATCTGACCTTCGCTTTTGGAGCTAACCGAGCCATAAGAGCAGCAGCCGCATTTCCAGCGTTATTCTCTTCTATAAAACTAATAGTTGAGTTTATGATAAGTAGTGCAACAATGCCAACAAAGTCTTGATAATCAACTCCCTTGTGCTGTAACAAAAAAAATAATACAACAAACATCCATTTATTTCTAAATTCTTGTATGCTTTTGAAGACGACAACAACAACAACGTACCCAGTGTAAATCCCACAAGTGAGATATGAGGAGGGTAGGATATACGCAGACCTTACCCCTACCTTTGCAGGGTAGAGAGGTTGTTTCCTATAGACCCTCGACTCAAAAAGAAGTTAATTAATGCAAATTTGTAGCAAACACAAAGTAATCTACCTTTCCATGTGGAAGAAAAAGAGCCATGATTGCTGCTGCTTCCATTACCCATGAAAGAGGATTCCACATGAATCCCAAAAACTTCAGTATTTTACTCTCCTGTCAAATGCAGGGTGGAAAAGATATATATATTTAGATATACAAATTACAAAAACTACTTCAAAGGCGGAAAAGGATTTGTATATATCGAAGATGAGAGACCTTTTTCTCTTCGAGTTTGTTATGACCAAACACATTTAAACGTTTCTCAACCTCCGCGGAGTTGAGTCCCTCTTCTGTACATTTCAGATTCTCGAAAACCTCCTTAATAGGAATGTTTTCCTGTCAAGTAAATATATAAGAGATTAAGGTCAGCACATTCTCATTCGTATATATCTCATCAACGACAGTGTTTTCATCACGACTAATACTTGTATCGAGAATTAGACAGAATACATTACTCTGCATCATTTAGTACAATTCATTGCTTTGTACTAATACTTAAAAACTAAATTTTACCAGATCAACAGTCTCATTGTTGATAGCCTCCAGAGTAGTGGCTGTCTTTTCTGTACCCATGGTAGCTCAATTGATTGAACCCCTCAGCCAACAATTGATAAAAAGATCTACATTTGAAAAAAAAATGTTTCATTTAAATCACTTTTAACATAAACCTTGCAAGAGATTGAGAAACATGAATATCGGTGTAATTTTACACGTTGTAACATGTCATTTAACATGATTTAAAGATTACCAAGTCTATGTTTTGCTACAAAACTATGCACATATGCTATTTTATCATAAAACCAAACATTTAAATCTTGATAGAACACTTCAAAGTTACACACATATTTATATACGTTAGCTCAAAATTGCTTATGCATCAAATTCTAGCACTTCTTGATTGTACTTATTATTCATAACAAATAGTACGAAGACTCGCGAAAAAAAAAAAAAACAAACTATATAAACATTCTTGAAAGAGTTCAACTTATATACATCATTACGTACGAGATTGATTTCTCATATGATCATTTAACTAATATTAACCAAAGACAGTCATATTCTGAAATGATAACTATTAGTTGAGTGATCAACTGAATACTTAGTAGGCCAAAAATCTTACGTTAACTTAAATCGTTGTTGAAAGAAACAAATGTTACCATGTAATAGTAATATTGAAGTGTAGAGAAATTAAGAAATTGGTAGTTACCGTAGTGAGTTGAGAGAAGAATGAAGTAGGAATCTCCATGGAATAAATAAAGGAAAAACAGCATAGTTTGTATCTTAAACAAAGTGCATTGGGATTTTCTCAAATGACAACACATAATGAGTTACTCTATACTAAGCTTCTGAAACTCCGTCAACAACACATATTCATGGTTATGGCCATAAAAGAGAAGGGACAAAGAAACTTACTTGATTTTATGTGTCACTTTTCATTTTCCGATAGTTTAATTTATGGTAGGAAATTTTTTAAATTTTTTGAAATGAAATTTATATTTTTTTTTAAACTACATAAAAGGTACTATAATTTACAATAATTCATAATTCAAAATGTTAAAAGTATCTATGAAAAATTTACGGTAAAAAATAGACATGTTTAAATTTCGAAATACAAAAAAATGTCGCATAAAATAAAAAAGAAGGAAGTGCAATTTTTAGATTCAAATTATATGTACAAATAAATTTTCTTAACTTCATATCAACCTGAATTCATATCAATGATTTAGAATCATGTCCAAATAATGCCTAATTAGATTTTTTATGTATAAAATGGGAAGATTTAAGTTTCAGATCGCTTAAGCCCTTAATATGAAATCATTTTTGTTCACAATAGTTTTACCTCAATAAGAGACTTATCGGTGTAAATGATTACGAATTTGAAATCTATAAATTTTTACCTCCTCTAATTAATATATAATAATAATAATAATAATAATAATAATTATTATTATTATTATTATTGAGTTTACAATTAAAAATTTACCTATACTTATATTTGATATAATTACAATCTTGTGTGTCCATCCAATACAATATTCATGGATCAATCTTTGCTACATAGAGTACATATTTTAACAATTTTGGAATCCTTTTTATTTTATTATTTCATCTTTGTCTAGAGAAATTTTTCATTGGTGCCTAAGTGACAAAGAACAAATAACAATATTGTACTTGCAATCAATTAGGAGTATCTACTAAGATCACTATCTCCAAAGAATACCACTAAAATGATAGTACAAAACGTAGTGAGTTGTACGTTCTTGTTACATAAATAAAATATTTTAAGAGAAAGTTACAGATATATATATAATATATATATCCGTAGAATAATAAGTTCACCAATATAATCAAAGTATATATTATTAATATATTGTTGTATATAGTATAGTATAGTATATAGTTGATATAAAACATACATTATTTATACAATGAATACAACATGTATTCGTCCTTTCTCTCCACCTCTTTCGATCTCGGTCCCCTCTCTAATATTTATATAAATCTTTCGTCCTTTTGATACAAAATTCGTTAATATTTATATAATTTTTCTCCAAAAGCTGCGAAAAATATAACGAATACAAAATGCGTACAGAACCAAAGTTTAGCTACAAATTGTAATTAGTGAAACTATAGCTAAAGAGTTATATTTAAGATCTAATGTTTGCTGTTTGTGAAAGTTTCCCTTTTGATACAAATAAAATAAAGAGATTTTATAAGACAAGCCTTGAGTTTTAATTAGAATAAATATGGGGATAATTTCTAGGGAATAAAAATGGGAAAAAACACATAAAATGGTAACAAGAAATACTTAGAGTGATCCAATGATGGATTCTTAGTAAATATGATTGGCACAAGGTATTAAATTATGGTTGAGAGCTTTTGTTTTATCGATACTTATTGAATAGTACCATACAAAGACACCATATGCGTTAAGATGTTGCATATCAACTTCTTAATTTTTTTTAAAGGAGGCAATTAGAAGCATAATGAGACATTAAAACTTTGTTAAGCATCTGATTATCCAATATGTTTTCTTCATCCTTTACCTTGACCATTCTTATAATCTTGACAAACAAATAAAAGTTAGAAAAGTTAAAAGATTAAATCAAAGGGAAAAGAACACTCACCCTAGAAAAGGAATTTATTACACTCCATGTTTTATCTAGTAATCGTGTTTATTGCTTGATATCATTAGAATATATATATATATTCTAACTCTATCGAAGAGGAAGAAGTAGTGCTTTAGTGACAAACACTACTCAGTTACTATTTGATACCATTGGAGTATATATATATACACTGATGGCATTAAGAAGGAAGAGACTATGTTTAGTGAAAAAATCGTTCAACTAGTGTTTGATACTATTAGAGTATATATATATTATAGATATCATGTATATACTTTGCTGATATTAGCAATGGTTCAACGAATAAATTAAGGAGCGCAATCAGATAAATAGTTTAAGGTTTTCAATCCAATCAAAATAAATACATTGAATTGAATCCTTTTTGGATAAATACTTTATCTAATGAGTGTAATTTGTATAGTTTTCCTTGATTCAAATATCATGAAAAAGACCTATAACCTTTCAAACTTTGTTCATATGTACCTTTCTTACTCGGCCCAAACTATAATTTGGTGCGGCCCACATTTTGGTTTGGCCCAAAGTCATGAATAGCTTTCGAGGTGTGTAATTGTTTGAAGTTTTGATCGCCCTTAGGTACAAAACTATAATGGCAAATGACATAAATAACATACTTTTAGGATTAAATGATCATTTGTCTCTTATAAGTTTTTAATGAATAAAATTCCTCAAAAATATACAAAAGCATGGCTACATAATAGGGCTGATATAATAAAAAGGTGGCGGGTACATTATATATTTTTTGTCACATTTTTGTATCCGCCTCATTTTTTGTTAAATTTTTGTATCCGCCTCATTTTTTGTCAAATTTTTGTATCCGCCTCATTTTTACTTTTTTGTATCCGCCTCATTTTTTATTACATTTTTGTATCCGCCTCATTTTTTATTACATTTTTGTATTCACCTTAATCTTGTCAAATTTTTGTATCCGCCTTATTTTTATATTTTTGTGTCCGTCTCATTTTTTATCACATTTTTGTATTCACCTCATTTTTTATCACATTTTTATATCTTTCTTATTTTTTGTCACATTTTTGTATCCGTCTCATTTGACTTAAAAATGAAGAATTTTAGATATTTTTAAAACTAATAGGGAATAAGGATAATAAGTGAACTTAAGGGAGAGATTTTTATCATTTTCAAACTATAATGTTAACAAATTTCAAATTTTTAATGGTTATCTCATGAGTCGAGCATGGTCAAAACTTTTAAAATAATTTATTTTCAAGTTCATTAAGTGTAATTTCCACAATTGTAATAGTTAGTATACACAAATACTCTTTTTTAGTTTATCATTCAGATTTTTGTTTCTACTATTCTAAGTGTGAAAATAGTCGAAAAATTGTCTTTTGGAATAATATTAGATTCAGGATTAATGCTTACTAGTTCATACATATTATTAATGACAATATATTAGACTATGGTTTAATATCTTTTTATTGAAAAAAATGAATCTGCTTTATAATGATCTTTAGATCGTTATCGGTCTAAAAGTTTCATAAATTACAAAAATAAACAGAGGATAACATTTATTTATTTATTTCCTTAAAATCTTATCTAATCAAACATAAAATTAAACTAAAAGAGAAGAAGTACAAGAGAGAGATATATAAAAAGGAAAAAAAGAGAGCCACACACTTTAAACTATTTAGGAGTAGTCAAAGTCTTGCTGAACTCATCAACATAACATAAATTTTATGGTGTAGTATTGAGACTGATTCACTCTTAATTAAATGTTTAAATTTCAATTATAAATATGAAAAAAATTCTATTAAAAATGTTATTACGGTACTAACTCTATAACATACGATTTAAATTTAATTAAAACTTTTATAGTATACTATTGAAATTTAATTAAAACTTTAACATGAATTTCGAACCCAAGGCAGAAGCAAAATTGACTGGTAATTTGTCTAAGTCAAACAACATGATATATGTGTTCAAAGTCAACAAAATAAATTTAATGCCACAAATTAATATAATAGGATAGAGATAAAAAAGATATTAGGAAAAATTTGACGAAATAATACATGCATGGAAACCCCTCTTGTTGTCTTTCATTCAACGTAACAGCAAAGCACAAAAATAGTCAGAGACAAATAACATTCAGATGCTAACATAACCACACATAATAATCAGGGGCCGAGTTGGTAAGGATTGAGGTATTTATTCGAGTTTTTAAATATATAATTAATTTATTAATATAAAATTTACGGTATATATATGTTGAATTTTTTTAAAAATAGTCAAAAATATCTTAGGTATATGAAATGAATAAAAATATTTTTCGTTTATGGTTTGACTCAAAAATGTATTTATTGTCGATACTTTGGTCTAAAAATGTTCTTTGTTTGTAGTTTGGTTTAAAAATTACTCTTAACGTTAATATATTGATCAAAAAAATATAAACTAATGATGGATAAGCTATGATCTTATATATATGACACATAATATATGTCGAAAGCTACGTAAAACTCTTTTATTTTAATTGATAAAGTCAAATTAAGAAGTTAAAACTATTCCCTACATTTTTATTTGCTTAAAGTGATTTTAGAAGAAAGAAAATAAGAATAATGTTCTTTAATAATATTTTAATAAAAAAGAAGATATGTTTAAAAAAAAATAAATATAAGACATTTTTTAATCAAAATATTAACAATAAAAATATTTTTAAGCTAAGCTAATTTTCTTTCTGGGAGCAAACGTCATAAGTTCTGCTTCCTTCGATTTGACACATTCGAAGCATCATATAAAACAATAATTTTATTATATTATTTTTAGATATAATAAATTAATATTTTGAGATATATCTTGAAAAATAAATTAATATTTTGAGATATATCTTGAAAAATAACTATGATTCACAATAAATATATATTATAAAATAAGTCATAAGTTATCTTTTAATTTTTTAAAATAAATATCTAATTTGACATAATCGATAAGTAAAAGTAGACAGTTAATATTATTTCTTTTTATCTTAATTCAATCATCTTAGTTTGATTGTTTGAAAAATAAAAAAGAATTTTTTATTTTATGTACATAAATTAAAGATGTATATAATTTTTTAAATTTATCCTGCTAAATGTTAAAATTGAAAAACTTATTCAGTATAAAAAGAATTTTTGAACAGTGCAAATAACTTTGAAATATCTTTTTTGTTTGGGTTAGAGGTTCTTAATTTTCACAAAAGTATTTTGAATTCATATTGAAATATCTTTTTTGTTGGTTTGTTTGTTTTTAGTATTTATTTTAATTAAAAATTTATGTCAAATAATTTTACATGAAGAAATAAAGACATTTTTATAAATTAAAAAGAAATTCAACTAGAGACGTCACGAAAGATTACTTTATCGCTCCTCGATATTTGCTATCACGTTGACATCTTCTATAGTAATTTTAGATGAATAGACTTTTGCAATATTCATCTCTTTTGACTTTGAGAATTGAAATTGCAGTTTCCTCAAGTAATTATTGACGTACACGGTAAACGTAGCACCTTTTTTTCCTTCTCTGTTCAGTATTTGTCGAACAGTTTACTTTTGCTTTACTTCTAGAAAATCCATTGCTTGCTTGCACTCCAGGGAAAACCTAAGGATAAACTATATTCAATACTTGTTCGAGTTTATTATTTTTATTTGTGCACAAGTACTAGTCAATGAAAACTTATAAACTTGGCTATTTATATATAACGCAGTGTTACAACATCAACCCGAAAAGATCTAAAGAAGATAGAAAATATGTAGATTTTGGCATACCTCGAAAAGATTGTTAGAAAGATTGTTTATGAGAGATCCTCAACTAACTAAAAATATTTATTAACTATCTATCGAAGGAAATCCAATCTATCTAATTTATAGTTTGGTATGGGAAAAATAATATTAGAAAACGTTCTACCTTTAATAAATCTTACGTAATATAAATTTGAATGAGTTAGAATTCTAAAACGAGTATCAAACATCAATAAAGATAATAATGGTGTCAAAATTTAGCTCAGTAATTTCAATGTTCGAACCTCTTGCACTATCCCATAGTATGAATGATAATGGTATTCAAATTCAGCTCAAAAGTTTCAGTGTTCGAACCTATCGTGCTACCCCATTGTATAATTACACTAAGTGTGTTATCGTTTGAATTTTGATTAAAGCAATAGATAGTATTGAAGTATAAACAAGTAGGTAATTTGTTTATAAAAATTCATTCATATACATACAATCATAAACTAGATTCATGATATCATGTAAGCTCTTAATAGTCACTCATATTTGAATAAGCTGCGAACAGCTAAGGTGAGGAGATAACGGTGATAATGGAGGGAGGTTAAACATTCCGTTACAATTCTGTTCAAAAACGAAATTCCAACTTGACGGCGTTAATGGACATGACTCCTCTTCCTTACACTTCTTCACCACCTTCTCTTCTTCAGTTTCCACCGCTTCTCTCCGCCGCTTCACGCCGCCTTCCACGGCGGAGCTTGAATACGACAGAGTCTTCCCTACCTCCAAAGGAAAATTCAGAATCGCTTTACTTCCTCGCATCGTAAATGCAGCTTTATCATAAGCCTTCGCCGCTTCAATTGCAGTATCAAATGTTCCAAGCCAAACTCTAGAACCGCGGCGTCTCGGATCTCGGATCTCCGACGCGTACTTTCCCCATGGCCGCTGTCGCACTCCTCTGTAATGCCTCTTCTCTTCAGCTTCCCTAATCTGTTTCACAGGAACCGAAACAATCGGATTCGATTGAGCCGAATTACCAAAATCGATCCATTCATATTTCTTCACCGGAGGTAAATCAATTTTCAATGAAGGTTTCCTATCACTAGCGCTACTCAATTTCGTCGATTTCGGTGAAGTAAGATCGATGAATACTTGAGGTTCCGATTTAAACTGAAAGCATTTACTCTGATTCTCCTCATAATCAGAGCTTGAAATCGACGGCTCAGATTCAATTTTAACAAAATCTGTTCGATTATACACCGAATTAGCTGATTCGGAGCTGGAACTAGAAACTCCAGCTCCAAATTGAAACAAATCAGCTTCAATATCAAAGAAAAAATCAAAAGGAAGAGAATCAGAACTAGCAGATTCAGAATTACAACTCTCCGTCACAGTATCACTACACTTACTACTCGTTAATTCCGCCCCAAATTTCAAAGTTCTCGGTGAAAATTCTCCGAGAAGATGAGTTCTGATTTTCTCTAACGCCAAAAATTCATCAACATATTCCATCGAGATCGAAAAGTATAGAAAAAAAACTGAAAGAGATGAATGAATTTTTGTATTGAAGTGTTTGATGTAGAGTGGAATATGAGAGTATATATATATAAGAAATTTTGTAAAAGATAATTTTGTTGTTATATAGTTTGAAAGTTCCTTTGTGGTGCTTAAATGAAGCTTCGGTCAAATAGCAGATGAAATTTATAATTGATTATTTTTCAAACCAGATTGAGTCTTCTTTTGTTTCTGAACCGTTGGATCTTTTGTTTTTTTTGTAGGACATGCAAGATCAACGGTGCAGATTCAGTCATGAGGTAAATTTAACTCTAAATTTAACCACGTTGTCCTTGTCAAATTTGTTAATTTGTACCGTTGTAAGTTTCTTTCCTAGGTATTTCCATGATTATGGATTAAAAAAAATATATAGAAGGTGCTAAGATCATCATTAGTTAAGCAATGATTATTGCATAATCCAACAACAATGACTACGTATTATTTTGGAGTTTGAATACAAAGTTTTACAATTGCTTAACAGGATATCTTAATATGGATTGGCTAATTAAATACCCTTTCCGTTTTAAAAAGAGTGACATTATTTGATTTTGTACGAAGCTTAAGAAAATAAAGAAATTTAACATGTAAAAAACTGTCACTTCACCTTGTGGCCTTAACAAGCAATGTGAAAATTTAAAATTAAAATGTTACAAAAAAAAGAGGTCATTCTTTTTGAAACTGATTAAATAGAAAAGAAAGTCATTATTTTTTAAGCAAATGGAGTACTACAATAATTTTTGTATGTCAATTTATATGATTTCAGGTTTTTGTCAATTTTTAAAAGAATAATAATTTAACTTTTAAATGTCTATTTTTACTCGTAATGAAACAATTTATATCGATACAAATAACTTATTTTAGACCACAAGATTTTAAAAAAAAAATTACTAAAAAAAGTTGTGTCAAGTCAAACAATATCGCATAAATTAAGACGAAGGAGTATTAAACAGATGGAAAGAAAGAAGTTCCTTATCAGGATCATGACTGATATATTCTTGCCTTTGATGGTGTAATATTAAGGGTGTCAAATGGGCGGGTTGGGTTGAAATTGGAGATATTAAAATGGGCTGAGATAGAAATCGAGTTGGGTTTAGACCCACCCAAGTTTACTTAGGGCTCAAATGGGTTGGTTTCAAATGAGCTAAAAAACGGATTGGGTCTTGACCTACCCAATTTGACCCGATTAATTTCAAGATTTTTAATATAGTGATATTTAACTTTTATAATCACATTTCGAATTTCCGCTCAAGATTTTTTTTTAAAAAAAATAACAAAGAGATAAATAAATCCTAAAAATGTTTAATAGATAATAATTAGTACCTTTAATATAAGAACATATCTTAGTAAAAGGTTTTAAAACGGATTGAAATTGATGATTGAATTAGGATCAATTAAGAATTATCTTAAAATAGGATAAGTTTGAATGAGTTGAGATTGAACTCAATACAAATTCGCCCAACCCTCAAAATTCTGAACAAATTTAACAAGTTATCTATGCTTGGATTCATTTTTGTCACGCCAGGTAATATCAATGAAAAATGGCTTCTAGAATGGCACAAGTTGACATTTGATATAGAAAGAATCTTGATTTTTATGTTAATTTACATTGGAAAGTATTTTGAAAAAGAAGAGGAGAAATGGAATTAAATTTTGTACTTTAAAGGTATCAAAAGTTATTTTTGGTCTAAAAGTATCACAAATTATTCGTATACGTTCCCACGTTGTTTCATCTGAACAAATCCAAGGGACCAAGTCAATAGAATTTGAAAAAAGGTTAAAGTCCAATATTGCTCTTTAATTTTAATGTCATTTTAGCTTTTGACTTCACAAAGTCTATTAAAACATGGCTAAATTAGTCCTTGTTACTCTTTTGGGCGGAGTGAAAGGAGGGATTGAAAAGGATTCAATGAATTCGAAAGAAATGAACGAGGAGCCATATAAAGTGAAAATCTCACGTACTATTCCATAGAATAATCACAAGGGTGACTTATGTATCAACTTTTTCATTATCAACCAAAAATATAGCTTCTTTTGTTAAAAAATAATATTACTAACGACAAGAATGATATAAGGAATAATGAATAAGTAATTTTGTAACAAGTTTATCCCTAATTGAAATCAAATTGCGAGATAACTTATTTCAAAATTATGTTAGGTTGTTCGTACTCTAAATTAAGTACATATGTTAAGCTTAATTACCATGGTTAAATCTTGAACAAATCAGGAAGGAGTCAAAGGGTCGCGTATTAATAATTAATATTGGTTCGTATTACATTAATGTTAAATAATTGAAACAGTCTATTTTCAACAACTACTCTCATTGAATATTGTTAATTATTCTTATTGTTGATATGGAGATAGTGAAATTTCTATACGAAGCCATTAGATTTATAAAAGAAATATGAAGACATGTGATTTATTAACGTCGCACACAAAAATATTGGTGATATCTTGTTTTAAAATACAATTCTTCTTATTAAGTAAAGAGTACATGTAAAAATGAAAGAAAGTTTTATAGCTATCACAACTGGTAAGGTTACATGTTTATGAGAAAACAATATAACTTGAATATCTAAACTACATCTACGAACAAAACTTCAAACTTAAATCAACCTAATTTTAAATCATTATTTCATAGACATATAAATATCACTATTCAAATAAACTTCTTTCTATGACATCTATATCCACAAACACAATTAGGCTCAGTCTTTGCTGGATCTCCAATACAAGCAGCAGCAATTAATTTTTTATCATATAGTTCAAGGCATTTATTAAGACAATCATCATCTTTGAGGCATTTCATATTCCTAACATCAAATGTGCACTGCAAATCACCAACATAATTTCCAGCATTTGCTAAGTTGAGTACTGACAAATATGCTATTATTACAAGGAGAAACACTAAAATTTTTGTCATAATTAGTTGACTATGCTTTTGATTGTTGAGTAATTTGTTATGGCATGGTTGCAATAATTATATACATAGGATTTTGATAGCTAATATAGTAAATGCGATATCACGATTTCATATATTTTCAAAATAATATTCCAAGGATCAAGGAATAAAATGACAAAACCATAATTAGACGATTTTCCAATTGACATTACTAAATATACACATTGAAGTATTACTAACATATGTTAACTGTCATTGGATTCTTCTTACTATAGAACTTACGAATATTAACAAGGAGTGTTAATTCCCTAGAGATACACATCTAGTGAAAATTAAGCTTTTATTATTAATTAATTACTGCTAAAGATAATTTTTGATATAGTACTTTCTTTTATTAAAAAGACTGTTAATAGTTGAGTTTGGCTAAATTTTGATACATAAAATTGGGTTTGTTTTACGTCACTAGTAGAAAAAATATTATTTTCTGTTGCGACAATTAAATTTTAGTTTTTGAATGATTTACAGCACACGAAATGTTGGGTTATCCCACATCGGAAGTGGAAGGGGCTGGTGGTCAATTTATAAGTGTGAGGGAAAGCCTTAACCTTTGAGCTAGCTTTTGGGTTGAGAAGGCCCAAGACCACCCAACATTGGTATCAGAGCCCAGGTTATCAACAAGTCTCCCCACGGGAGGAACTGGGTTGTCGTTCTCTCCGACCCAAAGCCCGATGTGTGAAGGGGGAGATTGTTGGGTTATCCCACATCGGAAGTGGAAGGAGCTGGGGTCAATTTATAAGTGTGAGGGAAAGCCTTAACCTTTGAGCTAGCTTTTGGGTTGAGAAGGCCCAAGACCACCCAACGAGAATAAAAAAAAAATAATCTGTGAGGAAAAATAGAGGTGTGTGAGCGATATTGTAGTGAGGTGGAAAAATCAAAAGAGTGTTTTATTCTTTTGAATGTGTAGTGGTCTTTGGAGTTGTACTCAGACATACAAGTGTAAAATCCTTACTATAGTGATATTCGTTGCTCCTCTCGGGTCGTGGTTTTTCCCTTATTTAGAAGGGTTTCCACGTAAAATCTTGGTGTCATTATTTCTCTTTTATTCTCGTTGATTAACCGCATTGTTGTGTTCCGCATTTGTTGCCTTTATTACCGCAAATATTATTTTCTGTTACGGATTTATTCCCAACAATTGGTATCAGAGCACAGGTTCTGCTCATTTACAGAAATATTTTTTGCAGCTCATTGTACTATACTCAATAAAAAAAAATGTCTGGAGTAAAGTACGAGGTAGCAAAATTCAACGGTGATAGCGGTTTCTCAATGTGGCAGAGAAGGATGAAAGACTTGCTCATTCAACAGGGTTGCATAAGGCACTAGGCGGCAAATCCAAAAAGCCCGAATCCATGAAACTTGAGGATTGGGAAGAATTGGATGAAAAGGCTGCTAGTGCAATCAGATTGCACTTAACAGATGATGTAGTTAATAACATCGTCGATGAAGAGAGTGCATGTGGCATTTGGACAAAGTTAGAAAATCTATACATGTCCAAGACGCTGACAAATAATTGTACCTAAAGAAACAGTTATATGCATTACATATGGATGAAGGTACAAATTTTTGTCTCATTTAAATGTACTTAATGGACTAATCACGCAGCTAGCAAACCTCGGAGTAAAGATCGAGGATGAAGATAAAGCCATAGTGCTCCTAAACTCGTTGCCATCTTCCTACGATACTTTATCAACAACCATTTTACATGGTAAGGACTCTATTGAGTTGAAGGATGTCACATCAGCCCTTTTGCTTAATGAGAAGATGAAAAAAGGCCTGAAAATCACCGGACAGGCTCTCATCACGGAAAGTAGAGGCAGAAGTTACCAAAGGAGCTCAAGTAACTATGGTAGATCCGGAGCTCGTGGAAAGTCCAAAGTCCGATCAAAATCAAAGGCCAGAAATTGCTACAATTGCGATCAACCAGGACACTTCAAAAGAGATTGTCCAAATCTAAAAAGGGGCAAAGGGGAAAGCAGCGGCCAAAAGAATGATGACAACACAGCTGCCATGGTGCAAAATAATGACGATGTTGTTCTCCTCATAAATGAGGAAGAATGCATGCACTTGGCAGGTATAGAGTCGGAATGGGTGGTCGATACAGCAGCATCTTATCATGCCACACCGGTAAGAGATCTTTTTCAGATATGTAGCCGGTGATTATGGCAATGTGAAAATGGGTAACACAAGTTACTCAAAGATTGCGGGGATCGGAGACATTTGCTTAAAAACAAATGTTGGATGCACATTAGTGTTGAAAGATGTGCGCCACGTACCTGATTTGCGGATGAACTTGATCTCGGGAATTGCTTTGGACCAAGATGGATATGAGAACTACTTTGCAGATAAAAAATGGAGACTCACCAAAGGGGCATTGGTGATTGCAAAAGGAGTTTCTCGTGGCACGTTATACAGGACAAATGCAGAAATATGCCAAGGTGAATTAAATGCGGCTCACGAAGAAAATTCTGCAGATTTATGGCATAAAAGAATGGGTCATATGAGCGAGAAAGGATTGCAAATTCTTTCCAAAAAGTCACTCATCTCTTTTCCCAAAGGTACAACGATAAAACCCTGTAACTACTGCTTATTTGGTAAACAACATAGAGTCTCATTTAAGACATCATCTGAAAGAAAGTCGAATATACTTGATTTGGTATATTCTGATGTTTGTGGTCCAATGGAGATAGAATCGATAGGAGGTAATAAATACTTTGTTACCTTTATTGATGACGCTTCTCGAAAATTGTGGGTTTATATCTTGAGAACCAAAGATCAGGTGTTTCAAGTATTTCAAAAGTTTCATGCTCTGATAGAAAGAGAGACAGGTCGAAAGCTAAAACGTCTCCGAACCGACAATGGAGGTGAGTACATTTCAGAGAATTTGAAGAGTATTGTTCAAACCATGGAATCAGACATGAAAAGACAGTTCCTGGAACCCCACAACACAATGGTGTAGCTGAGAGAATGAATCGCACCATTGTTGAGAAGGTGAGAAGCATGCTCAGAATGGCTAAATTACCCAAGACATTCTGGGGTGAAGCAGTTCGGACAGCATGTTATCTTATCAATCGTAGTCCATCAGTTCCGTTGAGTTTGACATTCCGGAGAGAGTTTGGACCAACAAAGAGATATCTTACTCGCACCTAAAGGTGTTCGGTTGCAAGCTTTTGCACATGTACCGAAGGAGCAAAGAACCAAGCTAGATGATAAATCAGTTCCTTGCATATTCATCGGATATGGAGATGAAGAGTTCGGGTACAAACTATGGGATCTTGTGAAGAAGAAGGTCATCAGAAGTAGAGATGTAATCTTTCGAGAAAGTGAAGTTGGAACTGCTGATGATCTATCCGAGAAGGCCAAGAAAAAGAACGGTATAGTCCCTAATCTTGTTACCATTCCTTCTTCTTTTAACCATCCCATAAGTGCAGAAAGTATGATTGATGAAGTTGCTGAGCATGAAGAGCAACCCGATGAGATTGTTGAGCAGGGGGAGCAACTTGGTGATAATACCGAGCAAATGGAGTACCCAGAAGAAGAACAATCTCAACCTCTGAGGAGATCAGAAAGACAAAGGGTAGAATCAACCAAATACCCTTCCTCAGAGTATGTCCTTATCAATGATGAAGGTGAGCCAGAAAGTCTTAAGGAGGTGTTGTCTCATCCAGAAAAGAGCCAATGGATGAAAGCCATGCACGAAGAGATGGGATCTCTACAGAAAAATGGCACTTACCAGCTAGTTGAACTTCCAAAAGGAAAAAGACCACTTAAGTGCAAGTGGGTCTTTAAACTCAAGAAAGATGGAAATGGCAAGTTGGTGAGGTACAAAGCTCGATTGGTTGTAAAAGGCTTCGAACAAAAGAAAGGTATTGATTTTGATGAATTTTTTCACCTGTTGTCAAAATGACTTCTATTCGAACTATTTTGAGCATAGCAGCTAGTCTAGATCTTGAAGTGGAGCAATTGGACGTGAAAACTGCATTCCTTCACGGAGATTTGGAAGAAGAGATTTATATGGAGCAACCAGAGGGATTTGAAGTATCTGGAAAGAAACACATGGAGTGCAAATTGAATAAGAGTCTTTATGGGTTGAAACAGGCCCCAAGGCAATGGTACAAAAAGTTTGACTCTTTCATGAAAAGTCAAACGTACACAAAGACCTATTCTGATCCATGTGTATACTTCAAAAGATTTCTGACAACAATTTTATTATTTTGTTGTTATATGTGGATGACATGTTAATTGTAGGACAAGACAAAGAGCTGATTGCAAAGTTGAAGAAAGATTTGTCCAAGTCATTTGACATGAAAGACTTGGGCCCAGCACAACAAATTCTAGGGATGAAGATTGTTCGAGAACGAACAAAAAGAAAGTTGTGGCTATCTCAAGAGAAGTACATTGAACGTGTACTAGAACGCTTCAACATGAAGAGTGCTAAACCTGTTAGCACGCCTCTTGCGAGTCATCTGAAGTTGAGCAAACAGATGTGTCCTACAACAAAAGAGGAGAAAGAGGGAATGACTAAAATTCCTTATTCTTCAGCAGTGGGGAGTTTTAAATGTATGCGATGGTGTGTACAAGACCTGATATTGCTCATGCAGTTGGTGTTGTTAGCAGATTCCTTGAAAATCCTGGAAAAGAACACTGGGAGGCAGTTAAGTGGATACTCAGGTACCTAAGAGGTACCACAAAAGATTGCTTGTGTTTTAAAGGATCTGATCCAATCTTGAAGGGCTATACTGATGCTGATATGGCAGGTGACCTCGATAATAGAAAATCCACTACTGGATATTTGTTTACATTTTCAGGGGGAGCTATATCATGGCAATCAAAGTTGCAGAAGTGTGTCGCACTCTCTACAACTGAGGCAGAATATATTGCAGCTACTGAAGCTGGCAAAGAGATGGTATGGCTGAAACGATTTCTTCAAGAACTTGGATTGCATCAGAAGGAGTATGTCGTCTATTGTGACAGTCAGAGTGCAATAGACTTGAGCAAGAACACCATGTATCATGCAAGGACAAAGCATATCGACGTGAGATATCACTGGATTCGTGAAAAGATAGAGGACGGATCTATGCAGGTCATGAAGATCTCTACCACTGAAAACCCTTCAGATATGCTGACCAAGGTGGTATCAATTAAAGACAAGTTTGAGCTATGCAAAGAACTTGTCGGCATGTACTCAAGCTAGAAACCTGGAACTACCTCCTTCAGGTGCATGGGTCTGGAGGGGGAGATTGTGAGGTCCATCCCCATGTACCAAACTTTGAATAACTTTGTGCCAATTTCAAAGTTTGGTAGAGTTGGTAATCTATAAAGAAGAAAAACTTGTTTGTGCCAATTTCAAAGTTGGTAGAGTTGGTAAGCTACAAAGAAGAAAACAAGTTTTGTGCCAATTTCAAAGTTTGGTAGAGTAGGTGAGCTATGAAGAAGAAAAAGTTGTTTTTCTTCTATAGCATATTTGGAGGGTAGTGTATTTGTTCTCTATAAAAGGGAGGACAATTCTTCATTCTAAGTACACCAAAAAGAATTACAAAGGAGAGAAAGAAGAGTGAGACATCACAGAGGAAAATAATCTGTGGGAAAAATAGAGAGTGTGAGCGATATTGTAGTGAGGTGGAAAAATCAAAAGAGTGTTATTTCTTTGAATGTGTAGTGGTCTTTGGAGTTGTACTCAGACATACAAGTGTAAAATCCTTACTATAGTGATATTCGTTGCTCCTCTCGGGTCGTGGTTTTTCCCTTATTTAGAAGGGTTTCCACGTAAAATCTTGGTGTCATTATTTCCTTTTATTCTCGTTGATTAACCGCATTGTTGTGTTCCGCATTTGTTGCCTTTATTACCGCAAAATATTATTTCTGTTACGGATTTATTCCCAACACGAAATTCAGTAACCAAAAAAGGAAAAAATCGTCACTAATTAATTCTTTGTATCGACATTAATAGACCGTATTTTAAAAATATTTGCATAATAATAACGGTATAAGCTTCATGGCAAGTAAAATTTAACACTAAAAAATCCCTAAAGTTATGTTAGGAACCCATTAATCAAAATCCCATCCCCCTATATTTTTTTTGGACACAATATTTATCTTTTTTTAAATATGTATATATAGAATAACATTCGCAAATATATTCATAATATATATTATTATATATATATATATAGATTATATATAATATATATATATATATATATACACATGGTATTTTCGAAAAATATATTTTTATTCCAAAAATACAAATGGTATTGTTTCAATTGAAAAATATTTTTTATTCAAAAGGTTAAATCAATATGCATAGTATATTTAAAAATAAAACTATACATCGCAAATACGATAACTAAGAAAAAGTTAAAACTTTATAGTATAAATACCATTATAAATCTACTATGATGATGTTGAATATACCATGTAGATAATAAAATACCTCTCAAGATGAATGATCCTAACAATAACAATAATAACATATTAATACAGTCAAATAAGTGAAATCCAGAGAGAGTGATTTGTATATATATATATATATATATATAATATATATATAATATATATATATATATATATTTAGGTATCAAGATGTGCATCTTAAAAGTTGTAATATAATTTAATAAATTGTTAGTTAATACAATATTGAGATATCTATTTATATATATTACGCCTATAAATTTTAATATTCAACGATTTATTATATAGGAGGAAGAAAATAAAAACCCTCGTGTAATATTGACATTCTTTACTATGTAACTCAAAATTTATTATTGATTTTAATTATTTATGAATATATACTATGGTTTGAGTAGAATTAGAAATATAGACAAGTTAATAATCTTAAAACAATGGCTACCATACAATTTCCGCAATTTATAATTTCAAAATTGTGATTAATTGTTTGATCGTGAAAGCTAAGGGGTTGATCGAAGATTCCATGTGATGATTGAGCATACAATAGCATTTCAAGAAAATTATAAATTATATCGGGATTTTTCTAAAGATTAGTATTTTTTCTGTTTAAAAAGAAAATGTCACTATTTTCCTTTTAGTTTGTTTCAAAGAGAATGATCCATTTCCTTTTTTTGGCAACAATTTAATTTTAACTTTTCATGTGGCATGTGTAAGACCACAAGATTAAAGGACATTTTGGTATATTTGACATAACTTTAATTTAGAACCACAAAATTAAAAAGTCTTCTTTCTTTTCTTCAAGTCTGTTTCAAATCAAACTAAGGCATCCTTTTTAAAACGGAAGGAGTATTAGAATTTGGAGTAAACATATTTTTCTGTAGATTTTCATATTAACTCTCAGGGCTATATAATTTACTTTTTTCTTATAGTGTAGGGCACATGCTCATGTTAGTGGGATAGTCTAGTTCATTAAGCTTTGCGATCGCAAGTTAAATATACAATAATAAAGATAATCCACGTAGAAAAATATATCCCTATATTCCAAAGTAGAAAAATTGACAAATTGAGCTTCAACTGGAAATCTAATTATATAATTGAACTCACTTTGTTATGAGCCCCATAAATATATTGGGTTCCATGCTTTGATACTACTATTAACCAAGGATTGACCTTTTAGTTGACTTAATTACCCCCAAAACAAAATTAAAAAAATGAACAAGGGGAAAATATCTCATTATGAATAGTTTAATAGTAAAATTAATTAATATTTATGTATTTTGGAGCAACCATTACTTAATCAAACACACGGTCTGGTCAATACATACATAAAAAAATAAATACAAAACACAAATAATATTAATTTCAAAGAAATCATGTACAACGCCATCCACAAGTATAAAGATTTTTAAGTGCAAACATAATATTGTCTTTATGTCTCTCGATCGATACATTCAAGTCCACAGTTACTATTTTTTGTGCAATTATTATCAAATGTATCGATACATTGCGTAGTAGACAACAAAGTTTGAACTAATTTTAGATGATCTCGAGCAATTGCTAAGTTAAATACGCACAAATACATGATAATAAGGAGGAGGAGGAGAACGTTTGCCCTAATTTATTATTATTCACTAAAAATTATAAATTGTTCTTGAAGGTATATAGTTGGACTAATTTGCCAATTTATGTGGCATGAGATATGAAGGAATAATCAATTAGTGAGATTTACTTCATAATGATATTTAATTTTATGAGATATGTGGTTTATCATGATTTAGAACGTAGATCAATTTATTTAAATTTTGACCTTTTATAAATTTGGCATATATTAACTTGATCTTAAATCTTAATAATAAGTAAATATTTCAATTTTGAAAAGGCACATCGACACATATATTTTGGGTTGACTTTATATCTATAACGTTATGTTCACATTGTATAAGTTTGTATAATATTGTTATGAATTAATTACTTGTTCATGTTTTCTTTTGTAATCGTTCATTTTGAAAATTAAGAAAGAACAGTTTTCTTTTACATATTATACCGTCAATTAATTACTTTGAAAAAAGTAGAACTTTTTGAAAATATTAAGTTTTTAATTCACCAACTTCATAATTAATATGGGTAAAGTAATAAACTGACTATGTCAATTATTAATTCCTTAATAAATGTGTCAGTTTAAAAGTAGACAAGTAATTAAGGACGAAGAAAGTATCGTTTATCAATTGTGTAGCCTTGTATAGTAAAAATAACACTAGGAGGAACCAAAAGGAGATATTTTTTCATATAATTGTTAAAAATACGCTTAAATTATATATTTTTTTAGTTTCATATCTAAATTATTGATAGTGTGAGTTTCATACCTAAACTATCACTTTTTAGTTTGAAAAACACAGCTCTCTTTTATACAAATCTCATCATTGTGTGTAATACACACTCACTTTTTTTTTTTTAATATTACATCACACTTCAATTGAATAAAACATTTAACCTTGATAAAATTGATGTGTTTTCATTTATCAAAATTTAAACCCAATTTGATTTACCACTTGCAGTTAATTTGCATAAAAATTGCAATCCTTTTAGTTATAATATAAAACTAGAATACTAACCCAACTTGGAATAATATTTTTTTTTCAACTTGTCCGTACAAAACAAAGCTATGAAAATTACATGAAGCTTCCATTTTTTCTCTCTTTTTTTTTTTAAAAAAAAAATTACGTTTGAATTTTTTTTTAGAAATATTTATTCCAACTTACATAAGAAAATTAACATACGAAATCGGAGTACAAGTAATCTGGACATCTACTTTCATAAAAATTAAATATGTTATATAGTATTAAAAAAACATAAAATACTCTATACATTTGAATTTTACTCTTTAAAAGACGTAAAAAGTTAAAAAGAAGCTAAAAAAGTCTTACTCTTAAAATACATTTTGCTAATTAAACTTTACCTAACTAATTACTTGGGTTGAGTGAGTTTTCTTAGTCAACATGAAAAGTCATGATGTATATGCAGTTTGGTGTTGTAAAATTAAAACAAACACATTTATTTGGGTAAAATGTGAGGTTGATTAATGTTTTGTTAAATTGTTGATCAAAGTAACTTCATAGAATTTCACCTTAATAGACTGATAGTGCATAATTCTATTTTGTTTTAGATTTTAATAATAAAATAAATTAAGAATATTTGTTTTTAGATTTTTAATATTTATGTTTTTTTAGTTTAATATATTGGGATTACATGTTGTAAGGCCGATTCTCGGGGAAGCCCTTCCACATGATTATTTTTACGTAATCAATGTAAGAATTCAAAACTTTTTATTCAGGGTGAATGAAACTCAACCATTTTATCAGAACTCATGTTAGTGTATTATTAAGAACTTCTAATTTGATTCGAAAGGCACATTGTTTTATTTTGGAGAAATATATTTGAAGTGAGTATTATAGGGTTTATCTTGGAATTTTTAATTTTATTAGAATTTTATATGTATTTACTATAGTCATATCATATTAAAATATTATGTCGTTTCTGTATGGAGTTTTTTGTTTTCCGATTTATTATCCTTTAAGATATTGCAATTGTCATCTAATTGACCTCGTGTTTTAAGGTTTTAATTTATAAATATTAAGGATATTGAAAAATTTTTGTGAATACAAGTGTTATCATCATTTTATTTGTTTGAATCGATCTTTTTTTTTAGTGAAATAAAAGAATCGTTCATATATATCAATGGAATATAGGTTGATCGTTCAAATTACATTAAAGTATTAAGTCTTTTTTGATTTATGTATATTTTTTGTTATCTGATTCATCATTTCTTATAGTTTACTCCATTCGTCCCGTATTAGTTGATCATCTTACTAAAAATAGTTGTCTTACTAAAAATAATTTTCACATATTAGTCGTACACCTTACTAAATCAAGAAAGTATTGATTACAATTTTCCTATATTACCATTGCACGAATAAGCTCTTTTTGAAAGTGTTCATATTTCTTTTTAAATTTTTTAAAAAAATTAAAGATGTAAAAATTATCTTCTTATTTATAATTTCTTAATATGCGTGTAGAAAAATGATAAACTAATATTATAAGACATAAGGAGTATTATATAAGCTTTCGTATGATACTTACTTCTTTTTTTAAAATAAAAATAAAAAATTGCATGAAACTTACTAATTATTTCGAACCTACCAACATTTGAGAATCTTACATCAAAATAGAAAAAGAAATTAAAAAGTTTTAAAATTATTATACAAGCTCATACATACACTACACATGCTAACTTTTGAGCATGAAAAATAAATTAGTGAGATCTATTCCAGAGTTCCAAATTTCCAATAAGCATTTATGTATACGTAATTATAATTATATATTCTCTGGACATAAATTTTTTACCACACATGTGGAGAAATGTTAAACTTTATTTATTAAGAGGAACTTTTGCATATAGTCACTCAAAAAAAGCTTAATTATTTTTTATTGTATAATTTGATAATTACAATACATAACTAAATGTTATGACGAAGAGAGGAGCTAGCGAGACTGGGAGAGAGAGGAGAGAGGAGAGAGGCGAGCGAGAGAGGTCAAAGAGTGAGAGAGAGGTAAATTGTATATGTATATTCGGTTAGATAATTGTACATTATACATATGTATTTGTATATATGAAAAGCGAGACAAGGAGAGGGAAGAGAGAGGCGATGGAGATTGGGAGAGAGAGGAGAGAGGCAAGTGAAATTGGGAGAGAGAGGAGAGAGGCGAGCGAGAGAGGACAAAGAGTGAGAGAGAGGCGAATTGTATGTGTATATCGTTTAGATAATTGTATATTATACATATGCATTTGGGCATATGACAAGCGAGCTTGGGAGAGGGAAGAGGGAGGAGAGCAAGATTGGGAGATAGAGGAGAGAGGCATGCGAGAGAGGGCAGAGAGTGGAGAGAGGTGAACTGTATGTATATATCAGTTAGATAATTGTATATTATAAATATGTATTTGTATACTCTGACAAATTATACATATACAAACATGACTAATTATACAAACTCGAAGTCAGCCCAAGTAATTAATGTAGAATATTAGTCACGAGTAATAATTATAGCAAATTATAATTATAATAAATAATTAATTAAATAGTATAATTTTGCTACACTACATAATCCTTTTTCTAATTGCAGCCCCGAGAATTTGTCAAAGACTCAAAAGTCCCTCCAAAATTCATTAAAGAGTCAATATATTTTTTCAGAGTCAAATTATAGGATTTTAATTTTATAAAAATACGCTAATAACTCTCGAAAAGTTAAATATGATAACTATTTCAAAAACAGATAAGTGTGATAGATAGAAGTAAAATAACAAAAAGTTCAAAGCTAAATAGTCCCTCAAATAATGCGGCCAAAAATGCATGTTTAATTTGTTATTTTTGGCATGTAGAGGCTGTGTTTGTACATTTTTATTTATTTTTGATATCTTAGGATTTTCTTTTAAATTTTGAATAGTAATACGTAATATAAATTTATGTCAAAGTCATAGAGCAAATACAATTTGGTTTGCATTGTTATATGTGCCATTCTTCATTAATGTCATAACGTTCTTCTGCGACTTAAGTAAAAACATTACAAGTAGTCTTTATAATTGGTCAAAATTTTGAATAAAGTTGTTGATGAATTACAATTCAATATATCTACTTGCTTAAAAAGAAACACAATGATGTCTAAATGATATGTATAATATTTTTTAATTTAGTTATAAAAATCACAATAAAAATATATACATTGAAATTTTATAAAGTGTGTCAGAAAAAGATCACCAGCTTATGAAGGTAGAGAAACTATTTTCGAAAAACCCTCAGTTAATATATATTAAACTTAAGTAAAAGAAGGATAAAACAGTGATAACAGTAACAACAAAAAAATAATGTGATAATCGAAATATAATAAACAACATATAACAAGAACTACTATAAAGGCACGAACGATTGTGAAAGCACTAAACTTTCACGCGTGATGCGACAAAACAATACTTTATCCATATTAACTTTCTACCCAAGTACGCGACCTTTATTTTTTTCTATCTAAAACTATGTCCTCGATAATGTGAATTTGTGTCATATAAATCATGTATGATCACCTCCGCACATATTATATTTTTTCAAACAAATGAAAAATTCCGCCTTCTTAAAATTAAAAAGAAAAATCACAGTACAGTTTTTATTCTTAATCAATTTAGAAAATGACAGAACTGTCTTAATGAATAGAACCGCCATCGTCTTTAAATTATTTTCTCTATTTATTTGTGTATGTGGAGGCTTTTTTTTTTATATATATAAAAAATACTTTAAGATTCATCTGTTTCCCAAAGCTTGCAAATTAGTAACGTACGTTAAAGTTAGAAGCAGATAAAAAAATATTGTTGTTTATGCTAATGCTCATGTAAGCAAATATAATTAGCAATTTTATATTTTATAAAGTTGGATTAGTTAATTAATTAATAGAAATAAAATTGAATAAATATCAGTAACGTGTCGTCACTTGACGGCTCGACACATGGGGTTAGTACATGTTCCTAAATCCTAGTGTTACGTTGATGTAGAGGAGATTTGTTTTTTTTTGTAATTTTTGTTTTATGTTCTTTTAATAAGAAAATTTTATTTTTACGTATGAGAAATCATTTTCACTAGAACATATTAACATCAAAATACTTTCATGAGAATTAAATATAAATTATTAAAAAAAAGGCGAATATGAAAACATGCAAATTATAAATACGTAAAATATAATGTGATCAACGAGAATTGAACCTTGAATGCATTTTAAATGCCTTGAAATACTGATCTAACCTTTTACATTTTGTTAAGATATATTTATACTTTAACTTGATTTTAACTGGCATAATATACGTACGTGATATACTTTTTGATTTTGGATTTGCGCAAGTAATCACTTATATTTGTATAGAATTAAACGAATTGACACATTCATCCATTGTGGTGTGTCTTATATGATAATATTGTGTCTTACGTGACATCGTACGTGTATTGTGCTAGGACATATATAACTACATTTCAATTTTATGTGCTCACTCAAAATTGGAGGACATAGATGTCGATCACTAAAATAAATTAAATAATATATTTATATTTTATGTCTTTTATAGAAAATCTACCACATATATATTTTGAAGATCTTGAATGCTCCCTTACTATCAATCACAAAATAGAATAAGTAAAATTTATGACTCGTAGAGAGACGATCATATTTAAGCACAAAATCAGAAAAACAGCTAGAGAAAGTTAGAAGAGAATTAAGAAAAACTTGTCTTAAAAATTTTAAGAAATGCCTACACAAATGCACATAAACCTTAAGCACCCACTTATGACCATTGAGCCAAATCACACTACTTATTACATGGCTACTCACTTTTTAATTTTATCTCAATACTTTTAACTTTTAATATAAATATAATTATTTTGATACGAAATTAATAGATGCTGGAGTATCTAAAAAGAGAAATGTAGATCCGCCCCCTTGATGGGATACGGGGACACGAGTGAACATCCTCTTGCACCTTACATTCGTTCCTTATTATGAAGTTTCAAACTACATCGATAGAACTCGATAAATAATGCATTATAAGTTTCTTTCTATAGCCAAACGATATAGTAGTACACAAAGAAAACTATATGTATCGACTAGAAGAGGCTCAATTGGTCACTAATACAATCAAAATGTTTTACATTCGTAAGTCTAAATTTGAGAGGATATAGCGTACAAGTCCTATCAAATAAGGAGTTTATTCGTGAAAGTATCATACAACCAATTAGCCATCGTTGATGTTGACTAGAATTTTATTATAAGGTTAAGAGAAATACAAATGATTAAATTTATAAGAACTAAACAATTAAATATAGACACATGTGCAAATGACTAATGAGACCAACTATATAGTATACTAGCTAGTTAATTTAATTAATATAACAAGTGGGACAATTTGTGTTTTTTTTTTTTTTAATACAAGAAAATAACGCCCTATGACAAATTCATTTTTGTCTAAAATCAATGAACAATGTCAATTGAGGGTCCAATAAGATATTTGCCTTTTTACTTGTCCAACATTTTGGCTCTCTCTTGACGTGGAATTAAAATAAAGAATTTTATACGAGACAAGTTGATGTTATTATTGTTAGGAACTTACAAGTGTAACTTCCTATTTTACTATCAATTTGTGTATTGATTAACCTAAAAGATTTAAAGTAAGTGGAAAATCTTACTTAAAAGTTTCGTGTTTAAGTTTTTTTTGTTCAAGAGAAATATCTTACTTATCTGCGGACAAATACAAACAAGGTAGTGACGACCTTAATGCTAAGTATCAACATATTTGAAGATGAAATGGATGAGTCTAGAAAACATAGCATGAACTCTCATTTTCAATATCATGGATTTTTCTTATTATCCATTTAAATTATTGGTCTGAAGAGAATAGTATGTATTCAAATTTTATTATTATCTTGTGCAAATAGACAGGTTATGTTAAGATTGAAATAGTTAAGCATATGGAAGTTAGTAAATAAAAATCTCAAAAGATCTGAGTAACAAGACAAATGAAAAATATGTCAAAAGAAACATAAGTATTTAACGTGATTTGGTCAATCAAACTACATCTACAAAAATAAATGATAAATTCACTATATATATATGTGAGTGTGTACTAAAATATCGAGAGAAATAATCCTACACAATTCTTTTAGACTAAAAAGAAGTGCACACAAAACACTTATCTCGAATATCCTCCATCTATGCAAAACACTCAAAGTCTTTAACTGTATATATGAGAGTGTACTAAAATATCGAAAGAAATAATCTCACACAATTATTTTAAAATAAAAAAAGGTACAAACAAAACACTTTATCTCAACTATCCTCCACCGTCTCATATTCAGAAGAATTGTGCTTCTATTTATATCATCGTAAACTTTTTTCAACAAGAAAAAAGACTATAATTTTCCTTTTTAAAAAATATAAACGGAAAGCATTACATCGTATATTGAAAGAGAGAAAAAAATAACAATACCAAAAAAATATAATAATCGAAATAAAAAAATAACATATACTAGCAATAAAAAAAGTAAAAAAAAAAAAAAAAAAACTAAAATAACAATAAACGAAAGAAAAAACATATACAATTCTTCAAATTATCACCAACCTATCCAACAACTCATTTCCACACCTCCCATAATATTATCTCGATCAATCATATCATAATTCTAACGAAAAGCAAATAAAGACTTTAATGGAAGTCATGGTCCATATGTCTACTACAAATAGTGAATTACTAGAAAAATGCGGCTTACAAATAGAAAACTTTAACTTCATTTTAAACATCAGTAATTTTATCTTATTAGTATTCAAAAAATACCTAATTTTCAATTTTCAAATACAACACGTGCTTATTGAAACTCTCTATTTCCCTCTCAAAAACTTAGAACTTTTCTCCATTTAGAATTTCAAGGAAAGCTCAAATTCCAAACAAACTATATTTTAATCATTATTGTTATTAAACTTCCCACCCGTGCATGAACCAAATTTCATATAAATATTTCCCATTCCCCGCTTTAATCCAGGAAAAAAAAAAACCTCATAACTCCCTCTAGTTTTTTCTTGATTTGCTCTATTTGTACTAAATTCGCTTCGATATAAAAATTCGTAACAAAAATTCAAAATGTATTCAAATTGTGAACTAGAAAATGATTTTTCAGTACTCGAATCAATTAGAAGATACTTACTTGAAGATTGGGAAGCTCCATTAACGAGCTCTGAAAACTCAACATCCTCAGAGTTCAGCCGGAGCAACAGCATGGAATCCAATATGTTTACTAATTCACATTCGAATGAATTCAATTATACACCTGAAATTTTTCAAAATGATATTCTCAATGAAGGATTTGGATTTGGATTTGGATTTGAATTCGAGACTTCTGATTTTATAATCCCTAAATTAGAGTCACAATTGTCAATCGAATCACCTGAAATGTGGAATTTACCGGAATTTGTGGCTCCATTAGAGACGGCGGCGGAGGTGAAAGTTGAATCACCGGTTGAGATGACAACTACGACGACGAAGCCAAAGGCAAAACATTATAGAGGTGTGAGAGTGAGGCCATGGGGAAAATTCGCGGCGGAAATCAGAGATCCGGCGAAAAATGGAGCAAGAGTTTGGCTCGGTACATACGAGACGGCGGAGGATGCGGCGTTGGCTTACGACAAGGCGGCTTTTCGCATGCGGGGATCACGTGCATTGCTGAATTTTCCGTTGAGGATTAATTCCGGTGAACCGGAGCCTGTTAGAGTTGGATCGAAGAGATCGTCAATGTCGCCGGAGCATTGTTCATCGGCGTCGTCGACGAAGAGGAGGAAGAAGGTTGCTCGTGGAACAGAGCAATAAGTCCTAAAAGTGGGCCCTGTATAGTAATAAAAAAAAAATATCCGACGGAAGTTGTTTTCTTATAGAAAAAAGTTATTATTTTGGGTGAAGTAATGAATTTGTTTTTTCTTTCATTTTTCGGCTGTGGTTGATGAAATCAACGAATCAAATAATTATCCAAAAAATAAAATAATAATGAAATAGTGATTATTAAATAAATAAATAAAAAGGTCAAACTTACGTATGTTATCCAACTAGTAGAATTTTATTACGAACCATATTATCGAGTTCACATCAATACGTATAGCTAATGTATTATATTTATACGTATAACGTGATGTTAAAACTTACATATTTTATAATTTATGAATCTATTAAAAATTATTTATTTATCTATTAATTAAAAATTGATTTAATATTAAAACGTTTGATAGAAAAAAAAACATTATTTTATATATTATTTCTTTATGTCAGATAGCTTGTTGAAAAATTTTAAATAACATAAATTATGCGTTTCAAACTTCGCCTTTAACCTCGCCACCACCCCTCACCTCTTCCCTATCCTCTCACCCTCCCCCAAACCTATTCAACCTAAATATTTTTAGAGCAAGTGTTCGTTTTCCTTTTCCAAATAAGGTAAGAGAAATATAATATCAAAAGTTAGTCGTTATCATCATGAGTATGCAATTTATTTTAATTTTATCTTTATTGTATAAATCTTCCAACTTATGCATTTTTGGTAGGGGAGCTTTAAGTTTGGAATCTAATGTCGTACTTTATGAGAGATTTTGGTTAGACACATTCCTCGAATATGACTCAAATGTAACGTACATTCTTATATTATTTAAGTGGGATATCTCTATACAATTCAAATAATGACAAGATTTATTTTTTACTCTATTTTTTAATTAAGAAAATGATTGAATCAGTAAAAATATCTTTTTATTTTTAATTTGATCATATTTTAGCCACGACGGGAAGATCAAAATTAATTAAAACGAATAAGGATATGAATAAGAAATGATTCTTTCGTTCCCATAATTTAATTTTTGTGCGTTTTTAGTCTAAATGTTTATTGCATTATCAAGTAAACTGACTTGCAACAATGCATAAGTCTTGAAATATTTACACAGTAGGTTCGATTTTAGAAAGATTATGTAAAAAAAATTATTTTAAAAATATTACGTCCAATTAATTAGAGATTGTTTTTTAAAAAATATTTAGTACGTATTACGTTATATATAATGCAATTCACATTTCATACAATGTACATAAATGCTGTAAATTTAGTGAAATTACGTATCGTTTTGTTACAAAAATAAAGAAAGTATTACTTTATTTGAAATTTTTGAAGTTGGAGTTTGTATTTGGCTATACTTTTAAAAAGAATATTTTGAATTTGAATGTATTTTGTCTGATTATTATTTCAACCCTTAATTTCTAAAAAAAATTAAAAAAAATCCAACTTAACTAGCTAAACCATGTGTACATTTTTTCATTCAACTTGACACAATTTTTTTTTATTGGTGATATGAATTTCTTTAAAAAGTAGACGGAAGGATAAAACTTACAACTATTTAGATAATGCAAAGATATTTTTTATTCACTTATATAATACATATACTTTAAATTTAAGTCACGCTTAAAAAATGATTTTAGCCAAAAACTCTATTTTATTACTGAAGTAAAAAATATGTACAGTGTACTAATCAAGAAAAGAAAAACTATAGTTGAACCTCAAGCACCAACAAGTGCTCCGTCCGTCCAAATTAATTGTTCTATTTTATTTTCTGAAAGAAAATAATTAATTTGGGACAAAGGGAATAGTTATTTTATTTAGTGTTTATAATAAATTATAGGAATAATTGTATAGAATAATAAATTAATAATATAAGATAAATACGATAGCTATCGTTTGATTTATTTATGTTCCATAGGAAACTGTTTGTTAGTCTCTCTCCCTCATATTCTCGCTCGCCACACTCCCTCTCTCGATTTATACAATTCTATTGTATAAATTGTGTTTCTAATTGTATAACGCGAGAGAAAATTGTATATACATACGCAAATACATATATCTGTCTTATACACTTATAATTATCCAATAAAAGTACTTTCCTGACCAAATCTCTTTTGTCTTTCTATCTTTCTCGTTTTATACAAGTTCAAATTGTATATTATTTCTCTCTTTCTCGTTTTATACAATTTGATTCAATTGTATATTCCCTGCCCAAATCTCTTTTGCCTTTCTCCCTTTCTCGTTTTATACAAATTCAAATTGTATATATTCGTTCTATGCACTTATAATTATACAATTCATTTTATATACTTTGTTTTATACAATTCTCTGCCCAAGTCTTTTTCTCTTTCTTGTTTTATATACCATGTAGTTCATTTTATACAATTCGTTTCAATTGTATATGTATAACAAATTATACATATATATGTTTGCTATGGAACCCAATTATACATACTTGGTTATAACATGCAAATATAAAAAAAAAATTGCTATATGTGATAGTTGCCCTAAATTATATAGTTAAATAATTTAAAAATATATGTCAATTATTTATAATAATATATTAAAAAGCTATGTGCAAATAATAATGTAAAGTTTTTATTCCTAAAAATTTAGTAGCAACCTCCTATATATTCTATACTAAACTTATTATTGTTCTGAATAAACTCTCAGTATTACTAGAGCTGTCAAATAAATACGAGATAAAGCTAATTCCAGATTGTATTTGTTAATGCTATAAAAGTTACCTTTTACATAGAATAAAACTTATAACTTAATTTTAATTATTGTCATGCTAAGACAATTTTTGTTAAACGATATGAAATTCAAGCGCTTTGTCTAGATTTGATTATTAAAATCTAGCCAAGAATTTGTTTATAAAAAAAATTGATATATATAGTTAAACTTGTTATAGGATCAAAGAATATTTGTATTTAAAAAACTAAACGAAAGAAGTATTACTTCGTAGAATGAAATAGTAAAAATATAGAGAATTTGGAGTATAGGAATATTAATTATCACATGCTCCACGTATTTACCGGTATTTTGCCACGTCCACAAGCTATTCTTTTTGTCAATAAACTGAAATTTCAATAAAATATCAATTCTCAACTAATGATATGATATATATACATAAAGTCTTTAACCATTTTCAAACAACGGTGAAATGTGAATACTCCCAAATCAAAAAAATTCGTCACAACTTTTTAGTTTTGTCAATCAAATAAATAGTTCCAAATAATGACTACTAGATGAATAAAAAACATAAAAAAAAACTTTTAAAAAGCTGTTAGTTTTGTTCCAAATGATGATGTTTGGTTTTGAATTACAGAAGTCAGAGTCACGTTCTTGTATATTTTTATTTTATTTTACAAGACTTGTCGTTACATTTGAAAATAAAAAAATGCGTAAACCATTTTTCTTTATACAAAAATTTCAAACTTACTACAATTTTCAATATATATGATATGACATTATTTTCATATTTGATGAATTCATCAGGCAGCAACACCCAAAATAGACCAAAAATCAACTTTCAAACAGAATGGTTTCAATAAACAAATGATTTCCTTTAGAAAGTTTAAGTTATTCTCTAGTCCATTTTCACTATTATATGAATAATTAAACCATCAAAGAGTGCGGCGGAGATAGACATAGATAATCTCCCTATTTTTTAATCAGAAGTACAGAATTTGAGTTTTGATTATAGAATAAGTGTTTATTAAAAATAGTTTTTTTAATGTATTGTGCAAATGTAAGCGTGAATAAAATTTTATTTTAGGTTGGATGTATAGTAGCTATTAGGACTGTTTCATTCTTAATCTGATATTTTGGGTTCAGCCCTGAATATAAGTAAAATCTTGTTGGAAGTGTAAAATAGAAATTGCAGTGCATGATTTAAATTTAATCACGATTTTAATGTGGTACGAAACACCGGATGGAAAACCAGAAAACAATTTCATTAGTCTGTTGTATAAAACTTCAAACTAATTTATTAGTGTTGAACTCAAAGTAAAAACAATATTTTTTTTGGTTTCCCGCCCACTGTTCAAAGCCAACATTGAAGTTTCGACTAGATTCAAATCACGCTCTACATGATTCATTCGGAGATGGCTTTCCAAACAGGATTTTCACCACTCTTAAAACTCGAACACGAAATCCTAATTAAGAATAAAATACTCTAATCAATACACCACAACTTATATTGATAAGTAAAAACAACATTAGATTATAATAAAAATATCTTTGAAATATATATCAATTACATTATAATAAAAATATCTTTGAAATATCATTCATACTCGATGAGTATACATTTTCAACATAAGAATAGAAGTACCATTAATCAAGTATATATTTTCAATAGAGAATAGTAGTATCGTTAGTACGTACACACTGCACGTAGATTGAGTAAACAAGGGTGGATCCAACGTTTAAGATATTGCTTCGTCTGAACTCAGTATTCTTTTATATAAAATATAAAGTGATATGTAAAAAGTTATTAAAAGTATAATAAATAATAGATATAAATCTATATTTGAACTCAATACTAAAAACTTTTAAAAATAAATTCATATAATTTAAATTTTAAAATTATTTATGCCAATAAAAATTGTAATGTAATGGATCCTTTGTATCTCTTACTAAAGTGTTTTGGTTTGAAACCTCAATACAAATAACATTTGTTCAAAAAATATTTTCTTTTATGTATAAGTTTTTGCACAGTACAAATTCAATTAATCAATATATCAATTTTTTAAAATATAATTGAGAAACCACAAAGACAAGAATCGTGCAAAAGCATTGAAATGTGCGATACATTTAACTATGTTTCTTTCAGGATAAAGTTAATATTAATAATACTAACTAACTTAAACCATTTGTATGAAATAATAAATTTGGAGAACTATTGAAAATGCTTTTAAATATTATGCGAACTATTAATTTTATTTTTGTACTATCATCAGTTTTAAAAATATTTTATTTATCTAATTAATTGAACTTAAATACATTTTGATATTGTAATATAGGTGAAATACAATCCTAATTTAATATTTTTCTCAGCTTTTTATTAAGAGTTTCATGTTTCAACAAGAGTTTGAAATCACTTGCTATGTCATGTAACATAATCGAGGATAAATCTAAATTTTATTAGTCAAATAAAAAGGTATTTTAAAAATATCAAAATTATAGATAAAATTAATAATTTGCGTCAAATTCAATGATGTTTTCAATACTCTCTCTAATGAATATAGAAACCCGACGTTAGCCATTTGTCGAACCTTTTAAAAATGTAAAATTTTAAATTAAAAATACTATTATAAATTCTAATTTTCTTGCATCATTATAACAATATATATATATATTTTTTAATATATTATTTAAAATTTATATTATTCGACTTTCAAATTCTTACTAACTTGAATTATCTTTCTAAGAATAATTAAACTACAAATTTTTAAATTATATAAAAGCATTATCATAAATTATCATTTTCTTATATTAATATAATCAAATTATATGATTTAAAATATTAATCAAAATTTATATTATTTGCCTCTCAAATTTTGAATAGCCTGAAACGGCACGGGTGTTTGCCCATGATTTGTAGTGTAGTTTGCATAGAGCAGTCAGCAAATATGGCTAGAGCTGTTTTTTGGTTTATCCATAACTTTGTTGACTATCCAAATCTTTTAGTTGACTTACTTAGTCAAATATTTTGACCTTTATCAATTACTTTTTCTGTTTAAAGTTGTTTGTCATTTTATATTTATCAAAAATTAATTTTAATTATTTTTTAAAGATAAATTAAATTATATTTATTCGATATTTTAAATAAAAAAATAGATTTTTAAAAATTATATGAAAAGTATTAGAAATTATAATTTTGCATATTAATATGATAAAAAATACATCTTAAAATATCGATCAAAATTTTTATAATTTAATTCTAAAAATAAAAATTATGACAAACAATAGAGATTACCTTACTTAAATCTCAACCGTAAATGGTTGGTTGCAGTCATTTTGTGTTGTCATTTACTTTCCTAGGTGGTGGGTAGATGCCTCCGTCCATCGGCTGTAATCGATAAAGATCGTAAAATATAAGAAATATAACAGTAATAGACTAATTGTATTTTTTTTGTTTATTGAAACTTTTATTTCATTGATTATTTTTAATTTAAAATTATATAATTTATAAAAAAAAATTATGTTAAGTTAAAATTAGATAAATAAATTGAAACAAAGAGATTATCATTTTATTTGTCTTGATCTGAAGTATGAAATTCAAATTATTAATGTTTAATGTAAAATTTGACAAAAAATCTTTAATTTTTTTTAGAGAAAATAAACTAAACAATATTTCAATTTTGATCGAAATTGTTGTTACGATGTCAAATTTTATAGATGACATTTTACTCCTTGCAATATTTAATAGTGTATTTTAAGGGTATATACACGTGGACATTATTGTTTATAATCATGTAATACTTTGTATGTCCACGTGGACGCACATACACCTTTAAAATACACTATTAAATAGTGAATGGGGTAAATGATCTTTTCAAAGTTTGGCATCGTTACAATTTCGATTAAAATTCAAATATATTTTAAATTTTTTCCTCCTTTAAAAATAAATTTTTACATATTTAAAATATACATAAAAGTATTAAAAGAGACTTACTGCAAAATTATACTCCTTATTAATTAATGATTCAAAATACTTTAAGAAATTTATAATCAAAAGATAAACTTTTTAGCTAATTAAATATAGTAACTAAAACAATTACATTGCATAAAAATTGCTAAGATTGCTTATAAAAATCGCTATTGCAAATCTAAGTCTACACTATTTATTGATTTTTCCACCTAAAGTTAATCCTATCCTAAGAAGATTAAATGATTTTCACACACAGCTTATCAGATAAAATAACAATTTCTAGTCCTTAAGAATATCCATGGATAGAACATAGACAGATAAAAGTGCTAATTAATTACAAAATATTTACACCTTAAATATCATTTAATGTCTGTATTTTCTATTACAAAACAAAACACCATTTCTTGTCTTCTTTCAATTTTGAACATAAATTAAAATTGAACTATTATAATATTGTCGCTTTTATTTTAAATTTAATTTTGAAATATTAAATTGATTTAATTTAATTTAAATTTAAATTTAAAAATTTATTAATTTAATTATTGGAAACTAGAATATGACAGAAAAAAAATTAGGAGTTTCTAGAAGCTTTACTAGACATCCAAGAAACAGAACATAGAACATGATTCGTCTCAAGATATAAAAAATTTAGTTTGTCTGTCCACACATCTCAAAATCATAATTATAAATTCATTGATTGATTTAGTTGGAACATCACTATATTCTTATCATCATTATTTTTTGATTGACACTACATTAAAAATACTTTTAATGATAATCGATTAGTGACAATAATTTAATTGCTATTAAATACTCTATGCATTTTATACTAATAGAATTTTAAAAAATAATTTCGTGTCCAAAATAATTGAATCGTTAAATATTTAAAATCTTTTTCATATTTACTTTCTACTTTAATCAAGTTTTATATTTTCTAGAAGATAAATTACTCTTGATTTCACGAAGGATGGTGAAAAAATTTTTGATTTAAATTATATCTTTTAATATTTTTACTTAAAGTAGGCACTATCTTATGAGTTTACTTAATATGAAATAGAGGGGCATTTTTCTAGAGCAATTAATAGTGTCAAATCATATTTAAGCGCTCTTTATAAATACCGCTAAAACATATAGTAACATTGGATATATCTAGCACTACATAAAAAATGAATCTTTACAGACAATTAACACTCTTTGTATATGTCCCTAAAGTCTTTACCGACATTGAATCTAATGACACTTTACTAATGTCGGTAAAGAATTTAGCATTTTTTATCAATTTATATATTTATTGATGCTAAAATTTGTTTTAATTTGTTGTAGTGTAATAATAATTAACTAAAGTTGGTAAGATCTTAATTAACATTCTTTATTTATGTACATATTTATTACAGCGAGAAAACTCCATTGTCCCATATTAATTAATCATCTTGTTGAAAATAATTATCCCATATTATTCCACCTTTCTAAATCACGAAAATATTACTTATTTTTTTTCTATATCAGTTTGCAATTTATTATTTTAAAAGTGTTCATATTAATTGTAATAAGAAGTTTTTAAAGAGGTTAATTAATAAAATAATATTTTTATTTATGACTTCTTAATATATGTATTAAAAAAATCATCGAACTATTATAAAATAAAAGAGAATATTTTTCTTCTAATATGAACTCAACTAAAATTGACACCATTTTACTATTATTCCTATCGAACACACCTTCCATGGTTACTCTTTTTGTCACGACCCAATTCGGGGACGCGACTGGCACCCACATTCACCCTCCTATGTGAGCGAAAAACCCATCTAAACCTTAACATTTTAATACAATATAATCAAAAGTAATGCGGAAGACTTAAACTCATTAATAAAACAACTTGAAACTATTATTAATATTCCCCAAAATCTGGAAGTCATCATCACAAGAACATCTATAATCAAATTACTAAACTAAACTATCTAAGAATGTCTAAGAAGCTAAAAATACATAAGAAAACTAGTCCATGCCGGAAGTCAAGGCATCAAGACTTGAAGAAGAAGACCCAGTCCAAGCTAGACGCGTTAGCTCACCCTGAATTTCCGATGGAGTGAAGACTGGCTTGATCTACTGCTGAGTCGAAGTTGACGGAACGTTTGCTGCATAACACAAATAACGAAGAGGAAAACATAAAAGTAGGGGGTCAGTACAACCACACGTACTGAGTAGATATCATCGGTTAACTCAAAATAGGGAACAATATATATCAATAACAATGTAAATCAACTACAATACTCAACATGTAGCAACGGCAATTACTTTATCATTAACAAATTACCGTCAAGTTCACATATGAGGACTCAAGCCCCAATACCATACTCATTTGGGAATTAAGTTCATTAGATTGAGTATATTCATTATCTTTCAAGATTCATTATCTTTCTTCCTCTTGTGTCGGTACGTGACACTCCGCTCCTCATATTCATTCTATCCTGGTGTCGGAACGTGACACTCCGATCCTCATATTCATTCTATCCTGGTACCGGAACGTGGCACCCGATCCATATTCTATCCTGGTGTCGGAAAGTGACACTCCGATCCTCATATTCTATCCTGGTGTCGGAACGTGACACTCCGATCCTCATATTCATTCTATCCTGGTACCGGAACGTGGCACCCGATCCATATTCTATCCTGGTGTCGGAACGTGACACTCCGATCCTCATTATTCATTCTATCCTGGTACCGGAACGTGGCACCCGATCCCCTAATTCATCAAGCCTTCTTTACACTAAGGCATCCTCATTATCATTATATAATTTATCAAGCCTTCTTTCATACTAAGGCATCATCAATCTTATTATATAATATATCAAGCGAATTAGGGTTCTTTCAAGATTTGGGATTCAATAGCTTCATCATGCTTTTTTAATTCATCACAATTTCGTAATCAAATCATGCAAGCATACAATTTAAGCACATAGCAGGGTTACAATACTATCAACACATAATATTCACTATAAGAGTTCACTACGAATATCGTAACATAAACCATAACCTACCTCCACCGAAGAATTGGAATCCACAAGAATTTTCCCAAGCTTGATATTCTCCTCAACCAATTCGATCGATCAATCTCTCTTTTGTTCTTTCTCTTTTGTTTTATTCAAACCCTCTTTCCTTTACCCTAATTACAATATAATTAAGTGTGAAAAAGGACAATAAAACCCCCTAATTAACTTAAGATTACCCCTTTTAACCCCTAAGTAATTAGACTTATTAATGTTAACCCTCAATCTTTATAATTAAGGAAAGAATAGTCAAAAACGACCCTTAAAAAACGTGTGGAGAAATCCTAAACTGCCTGGGATTGCGCAGTCTGTGACGGGCCGTCGTGCCTGCGACGGTCCGTCACGATGGCCGTCGCAACACCTCCCAAATTCCAGTGGTCCGCGACGGCCCGTCACCCCTGTGACGGTCCGTCCTGCACCTCCGTCATGACGGTCAGAAACTCGTTTCTTGCACCAATTCTCAAAAGTTGAAGTGTTTTGCAACGGGGGCTCACGACGGTCCGTCGTGGCTGTGACGGCACGTCCTGCAGGTCCGTCACAAGTTACAGAGAGTCGATTTTCAGTACCCATTTCAAGAATTCTAAGTGTCCTGGAACGACACTTCCTCGACGGGCCGTCGTGACCACGACGGTCCGTCGTGACACTCGTCGTTCCAGCCAGTTTTTCCAGAAATGCACTCTGTTGCTCAAAACGACTAAACAGGTCGTTACACTTTTCATCCCAATATAAACTACGAAAATAAAAGTATATAATAAAGGAATAATATAATCAATTATTTGACTATAAAATATGCTAACTTATCAGAATTTTGAATATACAGTATTTTAACTATTTTCAATTTAGACAAATAAAATTCATTTTTATAACTTAAAAAACTTTGAACACACAAAAAAAATTTGGACACGTAACAACCCTCGTACTTTGATAAATAAATTCCTTTTTAAGTCATAAGACTATTTGGACTATAATACAATTATCTAATTAGTCAAAGTAAAAGAGAGAATTCAATTTAGTCAACATTGTTGTACGTGCAGTCTTTAGATCCAACGGCTGTTGAAACAACAATACAAAACATAGACGACTCTGATTAATTCAAAAATATATTTTATATATTATTCTAAACCTATTCTTTATAAATAGACTGTACGACCAAAGAGGACAAACTTTTGAAACAAATTAATTGTAAGATTTTAATTATTAATTCCCACTTGTATTTATTAATTAAAAGTTGATACCAAATGAGAGTTACTATTAATTATTATATTCCAGTGTATTTTCAATATATATCTTGTTGATGCCATACATTGAACAAGTTAAAAATTTGGGAATTTTGGTACTTTTATAGAGTCTTAAATAGGAAGAAACAAAATTGTCTATAGAGTTTGTTATTCGTTCTATAATATATCATTTCACCCGTCTTATTTTATTTGATTTAGTTTGATTTGATATAAAATTTAAGTAAGAAAGAAATATTTTTAAAATCTATGCTTTAAAATAACTGATAGATATTTGTATAACTATATATGATTTTATTACGAATAAAATAAATATTTAAAATTATCTTATTTATATTTAATATAACCGAGACAAAAGAGTACTTAAAAAAAGAAACTAGTCTCTCCATACATTTTTTCAGGTTAACTATATTAAAAATATATGTTTAATTTTACTTTTCTTAACACGCACACAAACTATACTTGAATTCACACTAGAATATATAGATCTTCCTATTTCTATTTTGAAATCTGTCATGCTTTTATATGGGTTAGAAAAATATAATTTAAATATATGTACATTCCCAAATTCATTTTCCTCTTTTAAAAGGTCAGAATATTCAAACTTTATCAATTTTTTTTCTTCTTTTGAATGAGATAGGTTGCTAATAATATCCTAAAAATTGGACCTTCCCCCTTTATGCATATCACTACATAAAAAATATGATTATAAATGATATTTAATTCTTAATTATCGTTAAATATGTATTTTTAGTGGCAATTGTCATTCTTTAGCCTTTAGCGATATTAGTTCTAATGACACTTAACTAATGCTTATAAAAATGTTAACACTCTTTATTAGTGTCAATATTTAATGCCGTTAAAAGTTATTTTTATTGTAGTATATGTACACTAAACTAATTGAGCTCAATGGGTAGAATAGTTGAACCTTAGCCACCTCTTGATGTTGATATTGAGATACGACACTAGTTAATATCAAATGTTTATATTCATATAAAAATAATAACTAATAATATAAATTTAAATTTTATTATTATTTTAATTAAATATATTATACAAGTGTTATATTTGATTATGATTATGACTCCGACTCCAATCATCCTAGGGACTTGCAATAGATAAAATATAAATGATACCCAATATTAATAATATGTTAATTGGATCAACAGTAAGCTTTGACATTAATATCTATAAATATCTCTTCTTATTTTATTACAAAAATGGGGAATGGAAGTTGCCAATGAAATAAACAGAAATATCATCTTATTCAGTTTTTTTTGTTCGCTTGGAATATTGCATGCTTTTAAAAAATGATTATTCATAGTATAAATGGTTTATTATTATATTTATATTAATTGATTTTATAGAGTTTGAAAATGATTTAGAGAATAATTAAATAATATGATTAAAAAAATAATTCCTAATATATTCAAAGTGATGAATAAAAATAAACTAAAGTAAACATAAAGTGAGTACACTTACGAGTTTATACTTTTTTACTTTTAATATATGGAGTACTAACATAAAAGATTTTTATTAAAAAAGACAAATCTAGTATTACCTTTTTTGGCTAAGTATGTGAAGTTACAAGATTTGGAACGCAACGTATTAAAAATTATATAAATATAATGATAGTGTAAAGATATTTCTTAGATTTTTAAGCGGTAACTTTTGAATATAGAATTAAAGGGTATAATTTATTCATGCACTTTCACCTTTTAAAATACCATAGCAAATTAATTATTATTATTTTTTAGATTTTAAAGAGAGTGATTTGTTAAATAATAATTTTGGGACTTTTTATCATTCACCAACCATAGAAGCATTATAGGTGAATATCACAAGTAAATTGCCATAAAATAGGAGTTGAAATCTTTGAAAAGTTTTTGTCGAGTATCCAATTTGTGTTAACTTTTTTAGAAATTATTTTATAAGGAAAAAAAGGTAGGCAAAAAAAAAATAATAATAAACGGAGAAAATTAAAAAGTTAATTAATTAGCTTAATTTGACTATCTGCTTTTGTATCTCTTAAGTTAAAAGGTAAATTAAGATAGTAAAATATTTTTTTAAAAAAATATCTAACTTGCATTTAATGTTTATATGAAATATATTCATGAACACATATCATATGTTTTTACATGCATTTTAATCATGTAATCATACGTAATCAATGAGTATTCATACATTAGTTACCACTTAATCTTAATAAATTTATATAATTTTATTTTACTCTTGCAAGAGATATCTAGTGTATAATAACTTATTAGCTTATTCAAATTTAGTTACATTTGTGTAATTATATTATGCAGATATGTATAATTTATCCATGGATGATGGACCTACAAATAATAGATTTCAAATAGGACCAAACCTAGCGAGTTAATTACAAGTTTTACGAGATCTAATGTATCGAACATATATAATAAGGAAAAATGTTTAAAATATCCTTAAAGTATTGGAAATGGTATAAAATTACCCTCCATCCGCCTATTGGCTCCAAAATACCCTTCCCACTCATTTATTAAATCCAAAATATCCTTGTCATCCATCTTTTGGTTCAAAGTTGATCACTTATTTAACGATTTTATATTTAAACTATTTAAATATTTTTTAAAATACGTAGCGCTCAACTATTTGTTATAATTTAACTTACTGGTATAATTTATAAATTAATCAACTACCCACCATTACTAATTAAATCTCTCCAAATTAAAGAACCCGTCACATTATTAATGCAAGCTACTACCAATTGAGTGTTTTTAAAAATTATAGAAATAAATTATCATACATTCAAGTGGCTAAATAAAAATCACTGATAAACTTAAAAGTCTAACTGTGTTTATCTTAATTATTCTTACGTCTCAATTATGTGATGTTACTTGATAGGTAACTTTTTTTTCAAAATAATATATTAAAGGTTTTAAAACAATTATAGATATTTATAAAATTATATTTAAAAAAAGTGCATGAATTAATTCGGGATGTATTACTTCTTTACCTTTAATCATAATTTTCTAATTCAATTTTGAAAGAAAGTGTCCTCCTAATAAGCGGCTCAACCTAAATTTAATTGGAGCTTCAATTCGGACTAAAATAATTTTGATATTATTTTCAGGAATCTATAATTTCATCGTGTTTTAGTAGTGTTTATGACGATTTTGATATTATAATTGGATTATTAATTGGTTGAGGTTTAGTTAGTAATGAGTTGGTAGTGGATTGGTTTATAAATAATATTAATAAATTAAAATTATAATCAATAGTTGAACGCCAAGTATTTTAAAAAATATTTAAAGAGTTTAATTTTAAAACAATTAAAAGTGGTTAATTTTGAATTCAAAAGGTGGATGACAAGGGTATTTTGGAGCTAATAGGTGGATGAAAAAGACATTTTGGAGCCAATATGTGAATGAAGGGTAATTTTGTACCATTTTCAATACTTCAAGGGTATTTTAGGCACTTGTCCGTTTAAAAATTTATCAAACTAGTGTAATTTTTTTCATCCAATCAATCTAATGATTTATTATAGACTTTTCAACTTTGAATTCTAAAAATCGAAGTGACTGTAATTAAAATCAGAAACTAAATCTATCAAATTATACTATTAAGATGAAAATTATTAGTACTTAATATTATTTTTTCAGTTACTAGTTCTAAGTAAGATTTTATCAAACTCAACATTGAAAAACATTTTTAAATGAGACAATTATTATATGTATGGTTAACACAATGATACAAGTAATAAGTTGATAAATATTAAATAAATATAAGAGTTAGAACTATAGAATTTGACTCAAAAAGTTGATGACTTGGTATAACCTCATTCCAATATGCTTAGAGTAATGCTTGAAACCTAAAATTTGAAAAAAATGAAAAAAGACTTTGTAATTCACTTTGTAACACTATTTGTTAATTCTCATTTTTAACAAAGTACAAAAAATGTTAAAGTGGATAAAATAATTTATTTTTAAATAAATTATACGTTTTATCATAAATTACTAATTTTTATAAAATTTTAATACATAATTTATTCTTGACAAAAATTTGAGGCCTCCAAAATTTAGGAGCCTAAGGCCAAGGCCTTATTATTTAATGCATAGAGTCGGTTATATATTAAAATCCTAACTCCGCCACTATAGTGGATGATTAGTTTTTTGGGAAAATGGTCAAATATGTGCCTAAACTATTTGAAAAGGTCTAGATATACCCTCCGTTTAAAGTTTGGTTCACTCATGCCCTCGCCGTCCAACTTTTGGTCCAAATATGCCTTATGGGCGTTAGTTGCCATTTTGGACATATTCAACTCATTTTTCATTACTTTAAATGCCACATGGAATTGTCATGTCATTTTGACCTTACCACATAACATTTATATGAAAATAGAAAGATATTCGGACTCATAAATACCTAATTTGACCCATAAATCAGCTCCTTTTAAATTCACTATCCGATCGATTTTTAATAATTTTGTTTATTTTTATTATTGCGGTAAATCCCGAAAATGAGTAATTGATTAATAAAAAATATGAAAAAATATAAAATTAACGCTAAAAATTCACAAATAAATATAGTAACCTTAAATCTAACATTTCAATTTATTTAATTTTTTTAATTTTTTGATAAATCTCGAAAATGAGTAATTGATTAATAAAAAATATGAAAGTATGAAAAAAATATATTAACGCCAAAACTTCACAAATAAATATAGTAACATTTCAATCTACAATTTTTTTAAAATTTTTATATTTTTCGACAAATCTCAAATATGAGTAATTTTTTCATACTTTTTATTAATCAATTACTCATTTCGGGATTTATCGATTATTTTTTTAAAAAAGTGTTTAAATTGAATTTAAGGTTACTATAATTATTTATGAATTTTTGGCGTTAATTTTATACTTTTTTCATTTTTTTTAAATTTTTTTTAATTAATCAATTACTCATTTTGAAAATTTATCGAAAAAATTAAAATTAAACAAAATTGTTGAAAATTGGTCGGATAATTTATTTAAAAGGAGTTGTGATTTATGTGTCGAATTAGGTGTTTATAGTCCGAATATCTTTCCGTTTTCATATAAATACTATGTGGTAAGGCCAAAATGACATGACAATTTCATGTGGCATTTAAAGAAATGAAAAATGAGTTGGATATGTCCAACATGAAAACGGAGGCGAGGGCATCAGTGAACCAAACTTTAAACGAAGGATATATCTAAACATTTTTAAATAGTTTATTTAGGACATATTTGACTATTTTCCTTAGTTTTTTTAATGATTGTGTTAAGTTCAAATTTGACTGATAAAATGAATAGAAAAGTAAAACGAAATCACGTGATACAAATGTCGTGTAAATTTTCTTCAGGTAAGAAAGTTCATGGAAGCTGAATTCCTCTGCCGCAATTTCTAAATTTTCCTTAAAAAAATATTATTTTAATCATGAAAATTAGCTCCATGCATGAACCATTTTTCTTATAAATACTCCATTTAACCTTTCACTAAGAATGTTCTAATTAAGCTTCCTCAGTTTTCTATCTGTTTTCTTTTCTTTTTTTACTCTGAACAATTTAAATCAAATCATTAACAATTAGAAATATGTTTGAAAATATAGATTTTGAAAATGATTATGCCTTTCTTCAATCTATTAAGCTTCAATTACTTGAAGATTGGGAATGGGAAAATCCATTAACAAGCTCAGATAATTCAATCTCAACTTATAGCCGAAACAATAGTATTGAGTCTAATACTTTTTCTAATGAGTTTGATTATTCGACTGACAATTTATCGAATGATTTTGATTGTTCAAATGATAAATTTCTCTCCGATTTGATTAATGAAAATGGCATTGGATATGGATCGGATCCTGTAATTCCAAATGTGAAATCGGAGCCTGAAATTTGGAATTTCGCGGAATTTGCGGCGGCGGAAGTGATAGTGGAACCGCCTGCACAATCTGTAGTGACAGCGCCGCCGCAGAGGCTGCCGACGGCGAGGCATTATCGAGGTGTGAGACAGAGGCCTTGGGGAAAATTTGCAGCGGAAATTAGGGATCCGGCGAAAAATGGGCAAAGAGTGTGGTTGGGTACGTATGAGACGGCGGAGGACGCAGCGTTTGCTTATGATAAAGCGGCGTTTCGCATGAGGGGTTCACGTGCAATGCTGAATTTCCCACTGAGGGTTAATTCTGGTGAGCCGGAACCCATTAGAGTTAGGTCGAAGAAGTCATCAATGTCGCCGGAATGTTCTTCATGGTCGTCGGATAATGCGCCGGTGAAGAGGAGGAAGAAGGTCCCTCAAGCGGTATAAAATGTGTCGGGTCGGTTTTTCTCACGGATCAAATAGTTGGGCTTGGATAGTTTGATAAGACGTATGAAGTAATCATCAACTCAATCATGAAAAAAAAATAATCTCGAAATTATTGTTTTTCCTATACATTATTAACTCCTCGAGCCTTTTAATATAAGAAATAAGATATAATAATTTCGAGATGAAATTTTTAATCTACGTCTGATGGAAGGTATTACACAATCCCTTTATAAGATAGGTTTTGTAGTTGGATGAATGAATTTCCATTGTAAAGTAATAACTATCATAATGATAAAATTCTTCTTTAGATTTTCCAATCAATGCTCTGATTTTTCATTGAAGATGGCTAATTATATTGATCTAAAGTTTATAATATGGAAAAAAAGTCGAGTGGATTGAAGTCAAATTCATAACTTCTTTTTCTTTTCTTCAGATGGTGGTGTAATTGTTTCACTCTTGATTATAACTCTTGAGATTGAGTTCTAGATATAGAGAAAATCTTGTTAGAAACTGTATCTCTTAAATAAATTTTATTTACAATATGAAAACTAAATTTAATCGAGATATATTTTAATGCGAACTTTAGAATACCAAATATTTTTTTTTCAATTTTTTTTTTTATAGATTATAGAAAGAATGATGGGCCTCAATAACTCTTGTTGTCGTTGTCTATTCAATTTTCAATTAGAATTGTGTCACTAGGCATGAATCGGAGTATCTTATTCAACTCTTTCTTTGTCCACTTGATGATGTATACCCAAAAACAGACAATTACAGTCTTATTCAAGTCATTTTGATCAATAACGTAACCCATATTTAAAGTTTATAAAGTCTAGATTTATTATCAATCATCTCGTTTAGATGAATTGTTTTTAATGAATTTCTTTAAATAAATAAAAAAATTATTAAATTTGTTCAAACTTAATCATACGTAATATTACAGCTCCACCATTAGAGCGCAAACGTCACCCAAAAATGGTTAACAATTAGATATCAAATTTTATATATTTTTATTAAAGAATATGAAAATTCCGATTAAAAGTATTGCTACTTAACAAAAAATTATATAATTGTGAATTTAAATTTAATCAAATGTATATTATATTACATCAAACATCAAATTTGAAAAAAAACAAAGAAAAAACATTAAGCAGGTGACATTTGTTAGAGGTCACATAGAAAGCTTACTAGTCAATAGTCATAACCTAATATAATACTAAAAAGACATCCATTATTATTAATACAGCTTATATTAATATGTGTATGATTGATCTAGGATAATTAGTTGCCAAATCATCAATCAAATTTTAAAATATCATGACTGAAAATCCGCAATAATCATGATTTCTTCTTGAGGTTTAATTGGTGGAGGTTGAAAAAAATATTTGAAGTTCAATAAAATTTAAAGGTGTGCATTCAGACATATCAAATTAATTAATTAAACACAAATAAATTTAGATTAAATTAGTTTTTAAAAATTCAATTAAGAATTAATTGGTTTTGTAATTACACGGAAGAGTAGAGGTAGTCTGAAAAAATATTGAGAAGAGATGATTAGATAAGATATGACACAACTTCATATTAATGCTGACATGATTCTAGATAGGAAGGATTGAAGATCGTATATTACGATAGAAGGTCATTAATTCTTGCCTTATATTATTGTTTATTGAGTTTAAGTTATCACAAAGAATTTGTTGTTAGTGTTTCTTTCTTATAGATTTTACATCGCTTTTCTTTTTAACCGTTCTGCTTTCTTTATTATTTTATGTTTCTCTTACTTGAGTTTGATATACTTGAATCAAAGGTCTTTCAAAAATATCTTCTCTATTTTTACTGGACAATAATAAGTAGATAAATCTACATATATACTAAAGTTTTTTGAGACGCCCATTTAATAATAAGTAGATCTAATTTTGAATATTTATATCACTTAGTTAATCTCGACCGTAAGGTAAATTGCAGTCAATTTAAGTAGTAATAATATATAGTAGGTATTAAGTAAAAGTATGTCTAGAAAGTTAAGTATTTTAAATTAAAATAATAAACTATATTTTCTTTTATTAATTATTTATTAATAAATAAAAATGAACCTCAAAAAAGAAAATTATAAGTAACTAGAGATAAGTCTTGTTATACTAATTCTAATGAGGCAATGTAAACATGACCTATTCTATTTACACCTTGAGTTTATTTATTTAATATAGGAATTACTTTTTTTTCTATCAATCGGAATTTTATCGAAAAATATTATCAATAAATCAAATTTCGATCGAGACAATTGTGGCTTTATTAATCTTCAACAAAAATCAATAATCTTCATTTATTAGACCTAAGCATATACTTAAGTCATTGTAAAAACTTTTACACATGAATAAAGTCAATAACACACAAATCCAAGTTATCAAACTTCCAGAGGTAAAGACTTTAATCTCAAAATACTTTGTTCAAAGATTTTCAATTTAATATAACGTTAATCATTGAAATTGTCAGAAACTTGAATTAATTAAGTGATTTGTCCCTATATTAGAATGTGAAAAAAGGATTATAAATGCTTAGACCTACATAAACATAAGCTAATATAGAAGATAACATTAATTAATTATACTTAAACACCACTCAAGCTTATTCTCCTTAAATGTTCCAGATTTTGCCAGATATTTATTAATTTATCAACATATATAAAATCCTAGAATATTGACTTTCTAGAAGGTGACTACAATTTTCTAGAAAGAAATGATGAAGAGTGAAATTGAATTTTACTTGACATGTTCATGATGTGAATATAGTACTAAATCTCACACGGAATATTACAATGTGAAATTTTGTAATCTACACGTAATAAAAATATTGCATTATTGATTCAACTCAACAATATACTATCCGATCAGAGTTACACGTGGAATGGTATATACTCTTTCATTCTTACATAAAAGTTTATGATTCGATTCTCCTAGGTACGAGGTCCTCTTTAATTTGTTAGAGAATCGAGACTCTCACGTCCTCCTATCAATGGTCATGTTTTTACAAGTTAAAGGCTTAAAGCTCTCGCATGCCATGTCATGTCTGATCACCTCTCTAATCTCCAAAGTTTTTCCGTCTATCTCTACCTCTCCTGTTAGATCACCTTATCGAACTTTAATACCTCTATTTCTCCTCTGATCCTTTACATTAGCTTCTCATAACTCCTCTCTAGGGTTTTATAAATCCTTTCTTAACATGCTTGAATATTTTTTTTCTCGTCTTTCATATATTTTCATCACATAAGTGGATATTCTTATCTTATCTTGAATATCTTTATCTAGAATCATATCTTTCGTAGTAAGCTTACAAATCCATTTAAATACAACTTTAAGTAAAGATTGAATTTTCAACATTAACCACCAAACGTGGTGAATTTTTTTACCATTTAAAAATTTTAATTAAGACCTAAATAAGCATAAACCAATCGGAGATTTATATTATTATTATTATATAACTTGTCATTGTAATAGTTCATCAACTTTTTTTTATTAAAACACTCAAAATTCACTACATTCACATCTTTGTATTTTTATTTTTCTTTGCTGACAATTGACATACAATTTTGTGGTCAATCTGGGGTTGAAAATTGATTGCTTTCTCCTCTACTTAACATGTCGAACATTAATGCAACAATAGTAAGTTCTTTTGACTTTCTAGAAGTTTACCCACACATTCTAGAAATAAATAGAGTTAATTTTTTGAGTTTTTTAAATTTGTGAATCTAACATGTTATTTCAACTATAATATATTGGTTCAAGTTGTTCCACTTTTATTATTCTATCAGGCTAACATTATTATAGTTTCTTCTCTCACATAATTATATCATCATTGTTTTTGTAAACTTCTAGAAACGGAATATTTTTGTTTTAAAATGTTCCACTTCTTTTATATTTCAATTTTAATCTTGAGCTTGGCTTAGAGAAAAACAAAAAAAAGTTTACCAAATATCTTAGGGCAACTTTCACATATAGCAAACAAAAAATTCATATTTGTATGCTATAGCAAACTTTGCATAATTGCGCTCCATAGCAAACATAAAACTGTATAATTTGCTATAAATATACAATTGTATAATTCGCTGGCCTAAATTGTATAAATCGCTGGCCTAAATTGTATAATTCGATGGCCTATTTCGCTGCAATTGTATAATTTGTTTTGCATACAGTTGAATCGAATTAAAATGTATGCATATTGCATAATTATAAGTGTATAGCAAGAAGATATATGTTTTTCTCGCTTTATACAAAAACAGAAACACAATCTATACACTTCTATTGTATAAAGCTAGAGAAAATTGTATTTCACTGCAATTGTATAATTCGCAATTGTATAATTCGTTGCTTTTTCTCTGCAATATTTGAAGTAAAATGTTTGTAAATTGTATAATTAAGTGTATAACACAAAGGTATACATTTTTGCATGTGTATATACAATTTTCTCTCGCTTTATACAAAACGGAAACAGAATTATACACTTCTGTGTATAAAGCGAGAGAGGCGAGCAAGAATGGAGAGTGGCGAGCGAGAATTTTGGGAGAGAGATGCTGGCAAATTTTAGCTAATGTTTGCTATGGAGCACAATTAAATCAAACCCTAGCTATTCCATTTAATTTAGGTTATTAATTTGCTATTATATACAATTTTCCCATATCTTACGCACAAATCGTTTTTTTATTTTATTTTCTTATAGTCCAAAGTTTTATAAAGAAAGGGAAAATTTCATACCTTATGTATTTTCTCAACAGTCCACGCACAAGCCCAACACTAATACTTGTTAGAATCCAAGTAAGCTTGCACTATAAATAATGAAAAATTATTTAAGAAAATAAACATGTGATATGTATTTACTATACACTACTATTATTTTATAACGTTAAGATTTTATAAAAAAATTATCTCTTCTCTTTCTCTCTTTGCACTCTTGCTTGGCTCACTCCCCTTCTTCGATTTGCCTTTCTTCTCTCTTTGTGTTGTCTCTCCCTCTCCCGTTACTCTCCCTTTCTTTTCGCAATACAAATGGAAACAATCAATGATATAAATACATATATAGCAGCAGTTGACGACACAACATAAATGGTGACAATCAATGATACAAATGCACATGGTAAACACATAAATATAATATACAAGACAACCAATGAATACAGGTACAACTTATCACGAATTGTATTTGTTGATACAATTGTATCTACTGATTCAATCATATACTTGATACAATTGATTTGCTCAACAAATTGAATACACTAATATTTGATACAATTGCACTCATTGATACAAATCAATTGTATCCATGATACAATTATCGGTCATATATATAATTTTTGACGAGATACACAGTTCAATTTTATCTCTCTCATCTCTTCCATATATCACTAGCCCCTCTTCTATTTCTAGTAGCAAGTTTTTTGTCAAATTACTTGTATATATGATATACTTATCGATTAGATATACAAATTAATCGTATCACACTCACATTTTCCTTTTAACATATATAACACTATAAATGATGATTAGAGAAACATTACCAAAAGGATCCTGATTATATCTCCAGTTGCTATCTTTTTTTTAAAAAAAAATATTTCCTTTAAATAGTAGGGCAACTTTCACATATAGCAAATAAAAAATTCATATTTGTATGCTACAACAAAGTTGCATAATTGCGCTCCATAGCAAACATATAACTGTATAATTCGCTATACATATGCAACTGTATAATTCGCTGGCCTAAATTATATAATTCGCTGGTCTAAATTATATAATTCGCTAGCCTCGCTATACATATACAATTGTATGATTCGCTGGCCTAAATTATATAATTCGATGGCTTATTTCGCTGCAATTGTATAATTCGCTGGCTATTTCACTGTAATTGTATAATTCGCTGCCTATTTCGCTGCAATATTTGTATAAAATTTGCTTTGCATACAATTGAATCGAACTAAAATGTTTGTATATTGTATAATTATAAGTGTATAGGAAGAAGATATATGTTTTTCTCTCGCTTTATACAAAAACAGAAACATAATTTATACACTTCTGTTGTATAAAGCGAGAGAAAATTGTATTTCACTGCAATTGTATAATTCACAATTGTATAATTCGTTGGTCTTTTTTGCTGCAATATTTGTATAAAATTTGCATTTGTCTACAATTGAATCGAAGTAAAATGTTTGTAAATTTTATAATTAAGTGTATAGCACGAAGATATATGTTTTTGCATGTATATACAATTTTATTTCGCTTTATTCAAAACAGAAACACAATTTATACACTTCTGTGTATAAAGCGAGAGAGGCGAGCAGAGGGAAAGTGACGAGCGAGAATGGGAGAGTGGCTTTTTGGGGGTTTCTCCAACCTTTTTCTTTGGCTTGACAACACTCTTGTCCTTCATCACTTATGGATTATGCCATCGCATGGATCTGTTCTCGGCCTACATTTCATCATCAGAATCATATGTTCGATTAACGTTAGTATGAGAAACACCAACACTATGCGATGTACCAGATTCCATGTGTATCAGTAAAAAGCACGAAGAAGACAACAATGGAGACTAAAATTCTTACCTATTAAAAACTTTAAAATTGAAAATCTTGAGAGAGACTCCTACTGAAAATCAAATGGATTTGAATTTTGTAACTGCTAAAGATGTGGAGAGATTTTAGGAATAGAATTAAAGAGGGTAATTGATAATGGAAAACATGTATGTTGGCTGAAAAAAAGGAGTGCACTTTGTAATGAAGTGAAAAATATTTATGTATCTTACAGATTTTATTAATTGGGGGAAATAAGAAATTTTTGAAAATTTTAAAATAAGTTAAGATAAATGTATATTAAAATAAGTAAAGAAGTGTAGTTAAGTAATTTGTCCTTTATAATATGTGATTCCCATAATTAAGACTAAATAAAACAATGAAATATTCGCATATTTGTATTACAAAAAACGGACCTTACAGTCTATTCTCCACATACAAGCCCAACACTAATTTTTGTTTGAATCCAAGTAATAATTCAGTTTATCCATAAATAAAGCCCAATATGTTAATCACTTGATCCAAGAGATATCACAATACTTTTCGGTCATATATTTTAAAAGATCAACTTTCACATATAGCAAACACAAAATATATGTGTATGTTATAGCAAAGTTTGTATGATTGCGCTCCATAGCAAATATAAATATGTATGTTTCGCTATACATATACAAAAAAAAACAGTTGTATAATTCGCTATACTTATACAAAGAAAGCAGTTGTACAATTCACTATACATATACAAAAGAAAGCAGTTGTATACAAGAGATCAATTGTATAACATGTGTATGTATAAAACGATAAAGAGAGAAAGACAAAAGAAACTGTGCAAGGGAGTATTTATATTGTACAATTACAAGTGTATAAGACAAAAATATATGTATTTGCATGTATATATACAATTTTTTCTCGCTTTATACAAACAGAAATACAATTTATACATTTTGTTTATGTTTTTATAAGCCAGAGAGGTGAGAGTGGTGAGCGAGATTCGGGAGAGTGGGCGAGATCTGGGAGAGGGGAGAGAGAGGAACGAAAAATGTATGTATTTATACAATTTTCTCTCGCTTTATATAAACATAAACACATTTTATACATTTGTGTTTAGGGTACAATTTAAATCGAAGTATATTTATATCATTTGATTTGAATTAATAGTTTGCTATTATATACAATTTTTTCATTTTAAAAAATAGCCACAATAAGTTTTAACAGAATACACGCGTCATAATCTCATAAATCGACTCGACATTTATTAAATATCGAATCGACGGATAAAATTATGCCACGTGTTCCTATTTAATCTTCCATAGAGTGAAGGTCATATATGCTTTAGTTTTCTTACGGGAGGGACACCAATATCTAAAAATATGATGGAGGATATTTACATACCAATTATAATAGTTTAAAATATATTATCCTATTTCTCTTTTCAAATTAATATTAATATATTTAAAATTATAAATTTTTAAAAACATTCTTTTCTTTTTTAAATTTCATATCAAATTAAATTACGCTATATATGCTAAATAAATAAAAAGTTTATGTCAGGATATATAAAAGTTAAAACTCTTTTGTTTGGCAGTAATCTAATTCAAATTTTTCTCTTTTTCTGAAACTGGTCACAGACTATTGAAATGCGGGGTTCCCCATTTCTTTTTACATTCTTTAAATTTGAATTCTTGTATATATATGTCTAGCCTAACTTTTGAAATAACATTTTAATAGAATTTTTTATTCTATTATTGAAGGGAGAAGCTTAAATTTTTTAATTAAAAATAAAATTATATCTTAAACTATTCCGCAAGAAAGAAAAAGATAAAATGGTATGACTTGAATTTTCAGGAGAGAAACATGTAACTCGAAGCTTACATTCACATCACAATTTAAAAAAATAGTATATATGTAATTTAAATTTTTTTATATTAACCACTAGAATATCACGTAAATTGAAGAATAATTTATTTAAATTTCACTTATCTAGAAGTTTATTAAAATTTAATTTGTAATATTATGTATCTCATCAGGTATTAGATTATTCGATATGTTTAAATTTTCAAAAATCTCAGGATACATACTATAATTAAAATTAAATATAATTATTTTAAATATATTGCATTCACATGTTAGGAATGCATATAACCTGAGGCGTATTCAGAATCGGCTAGATGGGCGTGCAATTACTAAATAATGTGTCTTAATTATAATTTTGATCGATTTGATTTTTAGATTCTTAATATGAACCATAAAATTTTAAAATTTATAGGTCCAAAATACATAGTACTACTAATTTTATAGTTTAATATATGCATTTGATTTAATTATATAAAAGAAACGTTAAATTTTTTGAAAGATTAAAGGAAAAAACAAAAACAAATTAGTTGAAACGTCAAAAATGTAACTGATAACTATTTAAAGAGGTGTTACTTAAAAAGATAAGTGCACCCAATCATTATTATATTATTATATAATACTTTAAACATGAGTTTAGATTCACGTGAACTCATGACACTCTCTCTAGATACACCTCTACTTATATTTCATCTGTCCGTAATTGTTTATCATAGTTTCTATTTTTAGAGTCAAAGTATAATAATTTTGACTAACGTTTTATGATGTAATTTTTCATCATATAAATATGCAAAAAATTACAATTTATTGTACTTTTCATATAATTTTAGAATATTTATTTTTTTGTTTAAAATATCAAATTAATGTGATCTAATTTAACTTTAAAAATTAGTCAAACTGACTTTCAAAAAGCGCGACATGACAAACAATTCTAGACGAGAAAATAATTAATCTCGCTCACCTTTCTTGCGTCTTCTATTTCGCTTGTTACTTTTTTATGTATCAAAATTCTAAATATATATAAATTACATCAAATATATATATTTAAAATATATTTAATGTAATTTGTATATATATGATATTAGGCCATCATTCCCATTTCACTCTCCTCTTACCTAACTAATTTTAATTTATATTATATCAAATATACATATATCGCTCTCCCTAAATTCTCTTGATTAACATTATCACTCCCATCAAATATATAAAAAAAAAATGAAGTTTTGTTGATAATATCGCCGCGGAAATCATTCAAAAAATCCAAGTAAAGCCAGCTAGCTTTAGAATAAAAAATCAGTTTCAGTTTCCACCCAAAATAAAAAAAATAAAAAATAAAAAAGATAAAACGTGTCAATGCACAAACACATGCAACCTCATATTGTTACACGTAATCACCATGCAAGCAATACTCCAATCTCTTTCTCCACTATATTTACTCCCTCCTACTTGATCAAACTCTCCATTCATTTCTTTAAACAAAATTAAAAAAAAAGTAAAAATTCTGTGATTTTTTTTTTTTTGGAAATAAAATAAAATAAATGTCTCAGATTCAATCAGGTAGGCATGAACAGCACCAGCAGCTGTCACGTCAAGTGGCTAAAACCACTACGGCTGTGACGGTGGGTGGGTCTTTGATGGTGTTATCCGGGTTAACCCTGGCTGCCACTGTAATTGGACTTGTAGTAGCAACGCCGTTGTTGGTTATTTTTAGCCCGGTTCTTGTACCCGCTGCAATTACCATTTTCATAATTCTGGGTGGGTTGTTGGCTGCTACTGCATTTGGGGCTACTGCTACTTTTGTTTTCTACTGGATGTACAGGTACCTTACATTAATTAGCCATATACGTAGTTTGATTCAGCACCGAGTTTTATTTATTTTATTTTATTTTGGGTTTTTGAAAACGTTACACGGTATGTTTCTATTTGTTTGGGATTTTGGTTAATTTCTATGTTTTGATTTGATTAAGAATTGATTTTTGGAACTTTGTAATTTTAAGCGGTGCCATAACATATCTATAGCTCTTAGCTATAGCTTGTATGTAAGGGCAAAATGGGTAAGTTAAATTATTTTCAGAAAAATGTGTGATACATCTTCTCCTATACAATCCGTTTCAAAATGGTTGACCTCCTTTTTTTTTTTTTTTTTTACTCTACATCTTTTTTTTTTTTTTAAATTAATATTTTAATTTCAGTTTTTCACTTAATAAAGTTGAAATGACAATTCGTACGTATGACCTAAATTTTAACTTTAGAACCATGAGGTTTCAAAAAAATTTCTTTATTTTTTTAACTCCGTGCAAATAAAGAAACTGAGGGAGTAATATATCAAATTTAAATTCGAAATGTGTGTTATGGTTGCAGGTACACTACTGGTAAGCATCCAATTGGGGCAGATCAGCTAGATTATGCAAGAGATAGGCTAGCCCATGCAGCCCATGATATTAAGGAGAAAGCTGAGCAATTGGGACATCAGGCACAGCAACAAGTTAAAACTACTATTTGAAGCATTATCAAAAGTTTGTTCAATGAAGAAAATGCTGTTTTATGCATCAAACTTGTACCTTTTTCAATTTTTATTTTTATCTATGTGTTTTGGGAGTGTCGAAGTCCTGTGATGTTGGTTTGGATTTTGTGGTAGAGTTTATGAAATGGTGTTGTAACTGCATTTGTTGTATTTGGCGTAATGGGTCTGTCTATGTATGTTCATAATTATTTACTTTTCTTTCAGTCATCTTGTTGCGTACACCGCCTTTTTATTCCGTCAAGTATATAGTTATAGAGACTATTTTAGACCCACAAGGACCATTTATGTCAATTTTCTCCGCTTCTGTACCAACAACAGGAGTTATAGTACAACAACAAAAGTTATACAACAAAGCAGAACCATTTCAAAATCAAATATGCCTAGGACAGAGCATATTGTTAGTAGTTCTTATAACGAAAGTATAAGAAGTAAAAGAATAGTGCAGAGTTTAACCTGGAGAGATTATTTCTTATGTAATTCCTTAGCCTCCGCTGTATCTTTCTCCATCTCATTTCAAGTTTATGCTCCCAACTTTAAAATGATTTTTGCAAGCCATTTAGGGTATCCAGTTGAAATTATGAAATATATTATGGACAATTCAGTACATAGTGTTACAGAATCTTGGTAGTACTGGTCTCCAAAGTATACCCATGCCTCGATTAATCGTCCTCATGGCTTTCAAATGTTGCATACTTGTTGGCAAGGTTTCTGTTGAGGCATTGTAAGCAACATCTAAGATTCGAAGCTCAGGAAACAAGTTCCTCATCCTTGACGTTCTGATGGGACCATGCAACCTGTTTGATAAACTTAAAACTTGCAGCTTTGGTAGAGTTGCCAACCACATGGGGTCGTTGAGCTGATCATTTCCTAGATCAAGAACTTGCAACTCCTTGCAATTGGCCAAAGACCGAGGGAATTTCCCCTATAGCTTATTGTCATGCAAGTTGAGGCTCCTAACTTGTAAACTTCCAACGCCAAAAGTTATTGGAATTGTCTCAGACAGATTGTTCTGATGCATATCAAAAACCTCGAGGCTACTAACATTACCCAAGCATTCAGGTATCTCTCCCATCAAGTTGTTTTTCGCCAAATCTATGACTTTTAGTGATCTCAAATTGCAAACAGATGAAGGAATTTCCTCGCTAAGATTATTGTTTGACATGAACAAGTATTGTGTGGAATTTGGTAGGATACGAAGTGACCCTTGAAAAAAATTGGATCGCAAATCAATGATATATAGAGAGGGATAAGAAATCGAGTTGATATTTGTTGAGTTCATATCTGTCAACATATTGTGGGACAAGTTAAGACGGTCCAAGTTAAGCCAGATAGGCCATGCCCAATCTGGAATTCTTCCCTGAATCTTATTCTTCGAAAGATTTAAGTCCCAAAGTTTCTTTACTGGTATTAGAAACTCCAATTCTTTCACTTCACATGCAGCTAATCGCAAACTAAAAAGAGATTCTGGCAAAGTAAAACTATCCCTGTTCTCATTGGTTAATGAGAAACGATTATGCAAAAGATCAAGCACTTAAAGATTTTTGATGTTTGAAGATCAAGCCACGTTAGGTTTACAAGGTTTTGAATTGACTTGGGAAGACGACCTTGCAGCTGATTACTGTTTAAATCAATAGATCTTAGTGAATTGGACTTGAAATCCTCAAGATGACCTGAAAAACGGTTATGACTCAAGTCTAATACAATTAGAGATGGAAGAGAGAAAATACCGAATGGTATTGTTCCATTCAGGGAGTTAGTTACCTCTAAGGTATAAGGACTCTATGCGAGTGAGATTTGATGGAGAAAAGATTTCAGAAGGAATTTCACCTGAGAAATGCGATTCAGAAAGATGAAGATGGGTCAACCTTGAAAACCTTCCAAATGCAGGTGAAATGCGTGAAGAAGAGGAAGTCATTCCTAGAAAGACTGAGCTTTTTTGGAGATGAGAGAGTTGGAATAAGCTACTATTGGAATCAATCACTCCAACAAGTTGACTGCAACTGATATCAAGCTCAATAACACGGACACTCATCTCATCTCATGTTACTCCTTTCCCATAAGCAGCAATCACTGCTCGTATTCCATGAACTCAATTTTGAAAAATTGTTAAGACAAATATCATATGATGGATCAATAGGAAGTGATTTCTTGAAATTTAGAAGGGAAATGCTTTGATCTTTGGGGCACAAAGATGAAGAGAAAGCAATTTGACAGAGAGAAACAATTAAGAGCAGAGCTGAGAGTTGCATGTAGTCCATGTTTGAATTAAAAAAAATAGAGTTGGTACTGAAAATCTGAGAAATCTATGCAAATGTATAGAGGGGAAAAAAATCAAGTCTTTTAGTTAACGTTGCTGCAAAGTGTATGTGTTTCATCAAGTAATATATACAAATAAGCAATTTGACGGAGAAAGACAATTAACAGCACAGCTGAGAGTTGCATGTAGTCCCATGTTAGAATTAAAAAAAGCTTGGTACTGAAAATATAAAGAATTTATTAAAAAAAAAATATAATAGAGGAAAGAATCAAGTTCTTGGTCAACGTTGATAAGAAGTCTGTGTGTCTGACAAAGTAATATATTACAAAAAAAAGAAAAACAATTTGAAAGGAAAGACCATTAAGGGCACAGCTGTAGCCAATGTTTGAATATAAGAGTTCAAAGAAGTCAAGGGTAGGTCTGGATATTCAATTATACTATTGCAAGTTGTTCACCAATACACATAGAGAGTACTTGCTTAATGTTTCAATTTTCATGTAAAAGATTTACGTGTTATACAGCTTCAAAAGCTCAAATAAGTGAAACTTTTGTAGACTCCCAAACATGCAGGATTCTAAATTTTTGGGTCTGAAATTCGGGAATTTCAACCAATTTTCCCAGTATCCAAGCTAAATTTTGGCAGCCTTAAAAGGAAAAAAAAAACAAGGTTACTGCAATAGGCTACTTGGAGTCTTAGTTGCGCGGACTCTTCACTTTGTTGTGCACCCGTGTTGAATTCTCCAAAAAATACACTACTTTTGGCGAATTCGACATGCACCCCTCGACATATTTGAAGAGTCCGAGCAACATAGCTTGGAGTAGATGCACCATGTGAAATTGGTCAATACCTCCTTCCATCAAGTTCATAGAGTTGTTCTGCAATGTGACAAGTTTATACAACTTCCCGTCTTCTGTCATGATAGCTAAAGGTGCAAATCTAGGTTGTCAAGCCTTTAGGTTAATCGAGTTGATAAGGTTTATATGCAGACCGTAAAGAGCCATAAAGGGAGAGAAAGAGAGAGTGAGAGAGAGAGAGAGTGTGTTACCATCAACACATGTGAAGAGATGAAATGGGTGTCTATATTTTCAGAAGCCTGCAAAAAGAATGCACTGATTGTTGCATACTATTATGCACTCGATTGTTAAAATAACCATCACTTTCACTATACAAAAGCTGATATAGAGGAGGTTCACGCCGTTAAAACTTCATAAGAAACACTCTATTTGGAAGCAGAATAACCAACCATGTTCATGTGAGCAAACAACAAATATTACCGACTTTGAACTGAGATGGTCACACATTTGCCAATGATTTTGTACAACTTATAAAAGATAATACTTGAACACCACATTTTCTTCAAGCCAACAACCTTTGTGCTGAGGTTTCTCAGTTAAATACACATACTTTATAGAATGGGAGTGTATAAAAAACAATGCTGAACATTGCAAGATGCAATCACCAGAGACAAAAAAAAAAAAACGGTTGTTTCTTTATCTACTGCCTATATCAATTCAACAGTTATGATTCTTAAGGAGCTACATTGCAATGAATGTACTTTTTCTGCTGTTCCTTTTGCACCAAAAGAGCACCTATGCAACAAATAGCAGTAGCACCAGCTATATAAAAGATAAACGAACTATGAACTTAATGATGCAGCAAATGCAACCATACAAAGGCTTTTAGTCTTCATCAAAATTCATTAAATCAGCAAGAGCATCTATTTTGCACCATACAGCTACAGCAGACTACCAGTCTACCACTCTCCACTTGCGTGAATCCTTCTTCTCACCAAAGAAGGTTAGTAGTCTTCCTCAACATTATTCAATAACACCAAAAGATAAAATACTTCTGTCAAAAAGCTAAGCAGGTTTAACCCTATTACCCTATCATCATCCACTTTCCTGAATTATTCAATAACACCATGTTGATAATATCCTATGAGCAAGAGCAACTACTTGGTATTTTTATCTAATGCAAGTCAGCCCTAAATTGCACTTCAAGATTGGTTTCCAGTCAGATGTTTTTCTTGAATCTAGTCAATTGACCTGAATTCTCAATGTATATTCATGTTCTTTTTTTTCTCCTTTTTCCAAAATCTAAATCTTAGATCAGAACTTTAGAGAAGGTCTCTGTAGACTGCTAAAACAATATACACTATAGCTATGAAACAATATATTCAGCATAACATATCTTTACTCATCCAAAAAGACAGAAAAGCTATGAAATAATGAAAGAGAAACTTGTACCACACAGAATATGAACTTAACAAAGTGATGTAGAAGGATACTATTTTTTTCAATCAGGTTACAGTCCATTTCAAAGAGCAAAAATGAAGAGCATCTACCCATGTCTTGTAGATTTGACACAGGCACATTAAGGCAAAAGAAAGGTGTGATTAACCCAGTCAATCATAGTTAGTGCCGCGTCATAAAGATCTCTTCCCCTTTTTCCTTTTTTTTTTTTTGAAAATGGCAATTGTTTCCATTTCTGTAGAACAGTACATAGGTTGTACTGAAAACCATATTTACATTAGGAACTCTAATAATACTGGCCTATCCATATAATGAGTCTAAGACATCAATGATAGAGACACATTAGAGTAAATCTGATTACAAAGAGGGTCAAAATACTTACTACTTTCCCTATTCTCAAAAACTCTAAGGTTTCCTCTCTTTCCACAGAGTCCACCAAATAGCGGCAGGGACAATTCTCCTATTGAAAATATTATGATAAAGCCTCCTTGTCCAGGTATAGACAGCTTGAACGGTTTCACTTGATGGAAAGAAAAGCAACACATAGAGAAGGAAAAATCCAAGATGGATGATTAAATTTGTTAACATAGAAGAGAAAACAAGAGTCATACACATGAAATATCAATTCCAAATATTTGATATAATAATTTTTTTATAGAATATTAACAACTAAATTGCAATTGAGGCCCCGTTAATCGAATAACAACAACAAGAGCTCTAATAGGAGGGCCTCCCATGAGTTGTACGGTAAGGTTGTCAACATATGAAGACCTTGGAAGTTTGTGCAAATCAACTTCTAGTTCAAAAGCTAGAACACAAAAGTGATGCTTCACATGAACAAAGTGACCAAGTTCTATGAAGTTGGTTTTGCAAATAAATCTAGACTTCTTAGCCGGCATACAAACATATAGGTGGTGGACATAAGTTGAAACAACAGGGCATGACAAGAATTGACCAGAATACTGCAATGATCTTATACCAGAGCCCCATCAACAGAAATTGTCAAAATGCGAGAAAATTTACGTATTAAATAATCCATAACTTGATAAGGGAAGCAAAGTAATAAAAATAACAACAAAACTAAAACACAATACTTCCCAAGGAAGTTCAGGGGTTTCAATATTACAAGACATGTGATAATGGGCAGGAAAAGCAAAATAAAAAAAATCCAATGAAGAAGATTATTTCTATAACCACAGGATATGACTGATAGACTGATGTTTCAAAAGTGTTCAAGAAATAGAAAAGAAGTGTTGTCATATGTTTAAGATGGTACAACACATATCTGTGTCCCTAGATTTTCAAACTCCAATCTTTCATCTTTAATTCGGCAACGGTGCGTACTTAAAAGGAACTTCTCAAGAATGACATTTAGCATAAACACTTCCTCATTGTTGGTAATATATTTATAACTGCACTTGAAGAATTTGGTTTTTTCAGCAAGAACACTAACAGATTTCTATATAAGTCATCAACCACCTTGTAGAACCATAACAAAATCTTTTGAACTACATACTTATGAAGTAATTTCTCAATTGTGGTAACAATGCAACTAAGTTTTGAATGTCGCAGCAGAATCAGTATGTAGGCCCTTAAATCAACTAGAAACAAAGTCAAATGTTAATCACACTTTATGCTGGTTCAATTTGCACCATAGATTCATTTGTAAGAAATTTGTTCACCCCCACTTCTTTCCCTTTTTTCCTTTTTGTGTGTGTGTGTGGGGGGGGGGGGGGGGGGTTCAGTTGTTCTTTTAGAACTATTTGAAGCATTCACCATACTTACTTGATTATTAATCACATTAGCAACATTTCTAACATAAGAATTTCACTTTCTCTATGCCAAGGGATAATATTGAGGCACTAAGAATTATCAGACTTCAAACTAGTCAAAAGAATAGAACTGCAATGAACAAGTATATTTTCCCCTTCAAGAACCAAGCTGGAGTCAAAAGCAAATTTAAACCATATGAATGGGAAAGATCTTTCCAGATATTGAAAGCAAAATACAAGTAGCATTAGCTTTGATTCTATTGTTTGATGAGAGCACTGAACTTTTGAGAAAAAGCACTCAATGTCGATTGTTGAGTACAATAGGTTTAACAGTAAATCAGACCAGCACTGCCAATGAGTTTCTGATGTAAGAATCAAAAGCACAGACAACATGTATATTGTATGCAATATTTATCTATTAGAATAGATAGATTCCAATCCACTAAAAGAGACTCTAACTTTGACATAGAAATAGAATCTCTAGCACCAGCAGAACTGAAATCAAATCTCTAGCTAGGCCATTTTACACATGGGAAACAACTACATTGCTTTTCCAGCAAAAATAGGTTTAGGAGGGGACAACGACCTAATTTCAGGTGCAGATGTTGGAAAAAGTATGTTGAGTTTATGCATTAAAATATCAGCCCTTGATGGAATCTCATTCAAAAGAAATTGCTGAACAATTGGTTTCTTAAACCAATCCAGGACCGCATCTCCTGGGGCCCTCAAAACAACCTTACTAACCTCGAAGGGAGATTCCACGGAGCTTAACATCTGTGCCACCACAATTTTCAAAGTTGGTCCAGTAACCAATTTGATCCGCCTAGGGACAACACCATAATACAACATCCGTTTCCTAAACCTATGAAGCGTATGTACCACGGCAACGAGAGCTGCTCCCACTGACAAGTTTCTAACATCAAGGGACCAGGCAATATGTTGATCAAACACAATAGCCTTTGGGAAAAGCTTGTTTTCATAGGTAACTTTCCATACACAACGAGCACGATTTATTTGTCCCATGAGAACAAGATAGTTGAGGAGAACATTAACAAAATACCTTGAAGCTCCTTCTTCCAACTCAAAATCAATGCCTTGGAAGAATTCCCTTACAAAAGTTAAAACTGGTTGTTTCCTCTGCTCTGGCCCAGTAAACAGCCCACACATGAATGTGTGAGCCTTATGCCTTGTAGCACTCAAGATTGACATTAAATGCCTCTCATTGTTCTCGTCTTGGCATCTTACTAAATGTGCTAAAATTGAAGTGTAAAGAATGAGGTCAACTTTGGCAGCAGAGTTCACATATGTTTCAAGGAGAGGCTTGGCTTGCTCGTACGCCCCACTCTTCATGCATGATTCAAAAAGCTGCCGGATAATGAAATTATTTGTCCTGATGGCTGATGAACCCATAAACCGTAGCCACCTTAAAGCAAGATCAACAGAACCATCTTTAATGTAAACCATCAAAACATCACTAGCATTCACATCAACTGAATATCCCATGGCCTTCATTTCCAGTAAAATCTTTGCAGAAACATCCAGAAGCTTCTTTTTGGCAAGAAGGGTTAGCAAGGCTGTATAAGTACTCAGTCCTGGTCTCAGACCTGCATTTGTCATTGAGTTATAAAGCTTCATTGCAGCATCTACCTGACCAGAAGCAGCATGCATCTCCAGGAGAGAAGAATAGGTGGACGGAGTGGGCAAAAATCCCGCCTTTTCCATATCTGAGAAGACAGACATGGCAACATCAAGCTTCCCAGATTTTGCATGGGACTCAACAATCATGGTGTACAGCCCATAATTAGGTCTAAACCCTGATTTTTTCATTTCATCCCACAGCCTTAGAGCAGTCTCTAGTTTTCCAGCTTTCACAAAAGACTCAATCAAGGATACGAACATAGTGGCAGATGGCCTGAACCCAAAACCCTGCATTTCAGTATATACCTTTAGTGATGTGTCCAACCTCCCAGCTTTACCCATTGAATCAACCAGTGAGGCAAAGATCCCAAAACCTGGTCGGAAGTTGTTCACCTTCATCTGTTGGAAGAGCTTGAACGCTGCATCAAGGCGTCCTGACTTAGCTAGACTTGGAATCATTAACTCATAACTCGATGCATCTAATGAACACCCGGCTTTTTCCATGTTCTCATATATCTCAAATGCCTTATATGGCAAACCATTGTTTAAGAACACGGTGATAAGGGAATTGTATGTCCCGGTATCAACTATGCAACCAGAGTCTTGAATTTTCTTAAAACAACAGAATGCTACCTCAAATTTCTCTGCCTTAGCTAGGTACTGGATGACTCTATTATACGCATTAAACAAAGACGACGCCCCATTCTCGCCTGAATCAAGAACCATATCATCGAAAACCGATTGAATTCCATCAAAATCTCTACTTTGGTTCAATTTATCAAACAGTGTGATATAACATGCATCATTTGGCTTATACCAAGGTTGTCTCTTTGCCCACCGAAACAAACTCAATGAAGCATCACTATCTTCCATAACTTTCAATGCTTGCATAATATGAGTCATATTTGGTATAAATTGGAGCTTATCCAATTGGGTCTCCATTTCAGGTCCCCATCTCCACCTCTTCACTATCTCAACAAGCTTTGCTACTGCGGAAGCATTCAAAATAGGTTTTTTCAATCCACCGACCATTACATGGTCATCCAGCCCCGGCTCAACCGACCTTATTCCCTTCCCAGAGTAAATGACACTCCCTGATTCATCCAGATATTCTACATCTTCAGTCCATTCATCACTGTTCTTCCCAGAACAGTAGTATCTAGAAGAAAAGTAAGGTCCTTTGACGTTGAAATTGCACGACCTAGGAGTGTTCCGAAATGGATGATGATTCCGATAAATTTCGACTAAGTTCCGGGTATGTTTCAAGTTTCTATAAAACAGAAGCATTATATGGGAGTGTGACAGAGACCGTGGGGAAAGTAATTAGGGTTCCGGCGAAAATGGGGCAAGGGTTTAGCTCGGTACATGTGCAGCGTCCGCGGTGGCGACGGCGGCGGGGTTCATTTGCAATGCTGAATAGTCCACTGAGCTGGTGAATTTGAACCTATTTGAGTTGGTACGAAGGAAAACGTGTTCTTCATCAGCGTCGGAGGAAGAAGGTCCCTATAACTGGCACAATGGGTCGGGTCGGGTCATTATATTCACTTTCCATTTTAGTTCGTTTAAGAAACTAACACAATCCACATAATGCGTTTTAGATTTACATATTCAAAAATTTATATGTTTAAAACTCTCTTTAAAAAGTTTTTTTTACTTTTTTTTTACTTTCTAATATTTTATGTCAAGTTAAAAAGGAACAAATGATATATATGTCTATGGTAAAAATAGATTACTTCTTACTTGATGTGTAATTGTTTTCATTAAATTCCCACACGAAACGCGTATTACATATGTTAATATTTTTTTTAGTTTTCTACCGAGTGTCCAAAATTCACATTGAAACTCCGATTAAATTCAAATCGCACTCTGCACGGCTCATTCAGGGTGGCGCTCCCAACAAGATTTTCTCCGTACTCAGGGCTCGAACCTGGATTCACAATAGTGCACCACCATGTTGTTAGACAGCTAAATTGGTAATGTTGGAACGACTCAATTATAAGGCAAACCTGATTCAACATTTGCGCTACAACTTTTTGTGTAAGGTTTGTATAACAAGTGCGTCTTTGATTTTTATACAACAGAGTGGAGTGGCTAAAGACAAAAGGATCTGAGTCGAGGTATGCAGTGGAAATGGTTCCATGTCAAAACGTGATGACATAAGTCCATCTTTAGCTCTTTCTATATTAGAAATGTGATCAAAAGATACACAGGCATAAAACTCTCCGCTCATGGAGCATCACCTTCAACTCTCTTCGATATGGCAATGACGTTGAAGTTCATCGAGTCTGGATTTTTTTGCATCATCTTTTGTATAACTTTAGCAGCATCCTGCAACAGTCGGGAATTGCTATGATTAGGAAAGGATTTAGAAGAATAATATACTCCACATAACAATCTATGGAAAATTTTAGATAACTCTGTGGTTACACCAATAATCGCAAGTGTTATTTGCCAAATCATCGTTTCATACACTTCTTAACCTCGATTCATCACTTAATTGTTGAGAATCTAATATGGTTAACGGCTCCTCCGGGAATAACATATTGGAGTATGCTGTTTGATTACTTAAATCAGCACCCTGAATGAGTGTATCAGATTGTGTGTTCTAAAGTTAATACTAATGTTTTACATGAAAAGGACTTTTATCATGGACTTGTAAAAGGACAGGTTCGCATCTACTGTGTGAACACTGTGGTCAGCCATTGTCAAACTCGTTTTACTGTATTTCCCCATCTCAATTTGGTCTGCTAGAGAGTTTTCGGGTAGTGAGTACTTGCTTATTATTTGTTTTTCATGTAAAAGTGTGCATCTTCATGGCCCAGATATGTGAAAATGGTGGAGACTTCCAACATGCAGGTTCTAACTGATCTCATGGGGTCAAAGAATTCACGTTGTGGTGGATGAAGTGAATACAGGTAGTGGTCGATAAGGTTCAAATTGACATGAAATTTGGGTTTCAGGCCAGGCCAATTTTCCCTCACTGCTTGGTCTAACTTTCGGCAGCCACTAGGTTTCAAAAAGGAAAGAAATATGGAAGGTTACCTGTAACAGGCTGCTTGGAGTAGATGCACCATGTGAAATTGGTCTGGACTTCCTTCCATCAAGTTCATAGAGTTGTCCTGCAACGTGACAAGTTTATGCTACTTCTCGAATTCTGTATGATAGCTTTAGGTGCAAATATGGGATGTTAAGGTTTAATACAATTGATAATCACTATATAAATGCAACTTGGTCACTAATATACAGCCTCCAATTGTATGTTCAATGAGACCATATGCTTAAACTGTGCAGTCATTTCTCTCCATCTGGTCGTTCTCAAACAAAGAAAAAGGAAAAAAATCGCTAAAGCTATTTGTGCATTTCATAATGTAGAATTAGGTCCTTATGCAATCCAAAGAGAAAGATAGAATGTTACCGTCAACACATGTGAAGCAGATGAAATGGGTGTCCACATTTACTGGAACCTGCAAAAAGAATTCACCAGATTGATACATACTATTTACAGACATCAATAAATTGAAATATGATCTGTAGTTGCATATAATATACACTAGATTGTTAAGCTAACTGTCACTTCCACTATAGAAAAAACTGATATAGAGGAGGTCATGACCTTAAAATTTCATAAGAATCACTCTATTTGGATCCATGCACTCAAAGTGGTAGAGAAACTGATCAAAGTTCGAACAGAAGGATGGTTTTGCTATCTTTGTAACCAAAGTTTAAAAAGACTAACTATTGTGCAATTAAATTTTGTTCAAAAACTTGAGCATGGAAGTGCTTCCTCGCAGGCTCGCACGAACAAAGGCGTCAAGTTCTATGAGGTGCACTTTGCAAATAAACCTGGACTTTCTAGCTGATATACAAAGACATAAGTCGTGTCTGTGATGGACAAGGCAAGGACATGGAGACAGTAAGTTGAAACTACAGGGCATGGCAAGAATTGACCAGTATACTGCAAAGATGTTATAACAGAGCCTCAACAGCCGGAACTGTCGAAAGCAGAGAAAATTAACATATTCCATAATCCATAGCTTTGATAAGAGAGGCCTAGTAATAAGCAGATTAACAAAACTAAAACACAATATTAATTCTATTTATTCAAATCAATTTCAATATCACATCTCATGCCCATTTGGTTGAAATTTACAGGACGTGTGTATATAAGAAATAGAAAAAAGAAGTGCTGTCAAGTTATCCAAATTCCAAGATGGTATTAACACATATCTCTGTCCCTAGATTTCAAGGTCCAACCATTTGTGTTTAATTCGGTAATGGTGTGCACTTAAAAAAAATTCTCAAGAATTACATTTAGCATGAGAATCACCTCATTGTTGATCAAATATTTGCAACTAAACTTGAAGAATCTTCTTTATGCAAGAACATTAACACATTTCTTTATTGGTCCTCAACCACCTTCTAGAATTGCAGACTATCCTCAGTTGTTTGTTTACCATGGCAAAATCTTTTGAACTACATACTGATGCAGTAATTTCCCAATTGTGATAATAATACAGCCAAGTTTTGAATGTCTAAGCAAAATCAATGTCTAGGCCCTTAAATTAACTAGAAACAAAGTCAAATTTCAATAGCATCTTATGCAGGTTCAGTTGCTTCAGTATGCACCAATAATAGTTTTGATAAAGCTATTTGTAGAATTCGCCATATTCGGCTTGTCTATTAATCACATTTACAACAGTTGAAACATACACTTTCTCTAGGCCAATGAATATTGAGGCACTACATATTATCAGACTCCGAACTAGTCAAAAGGTTCAAATCGCACAAGAACAAGTATATTTTTTCCCAAGAATATGCAACAGGTTTACATGAAAAGAAAACTATCATTTTATATCTACAATTGGTCGCATCTTCACTACATTATTTATCTAGAAAAATAAGAAGACATGTGAACTCTTACCTCAGTGTCACCAGAAGTAGCTGCTACTGAATGAGCAACCTCTATTTCTCTATCACTTTCAAGGAATGAAGCACGCTACATTTTATACGCATGCTAATGAGCTTCGTGAATACTAGGAAATATTATGTCAGTAACCAAAATGAAACTAAACCAAAATAAATACCTCCATCGGGTCCATGCATGCAGTTGATTTAAAGAACTTGTCCAAGAATGAGCCCTCATCTAGAGCACATAAAGAAGTATTGGCATCGTGAGACAGATTGGAACAGGAATGAGGTAGGAATCATGTGGAACTAGACTTAGAGGTGGAGTTGCACGACTAAAAGAAATTGATGATAGATTATCTTATATTAAGACTAGTATGGGAAAATGAGATCATCAACACCATTCTTATGTTCAGTAAAAAAGATTAAATAAGGAAACTAAAACTAGATTCTAGGAAGATATGGATTCCTGGTCCAAGGGAACTTTACCAACATATATCTAATAGGGACGTCCAAACAGACATGAGGAGAGAATATAGCGGTTTCTAAAAACTAAATTGGGAATATGGTTATGGTACCAAAAATGGTGACTTATTATTCAGTTGTAGCCTTGTACACCTGTATTCTGTTAAGTGAAACTTATAATTCACCTTAAAGTAAAAATTATTAATTGGAATCATGATTTCGAACTGCCGCAAAGAAAAGCTGGTATTTAAGAGAAGGATAGAAGGTCGATTATCCACAAAATATCGAACTGTGACCCAACTGGCCCCCGGGAATTTTATGGTTAAGAAAAAGAAATTGGAACAACATGAACCTGAACATTGTAGGATCAATATAAAAGATTCATATAGTTGATTCCAAATTTCCAACTAACACAGGATACAGCTACAGTTGATTGATTGACTAAAAATGTAAAGGTCATTTTCAAATAATACATTCTTGAGAATAAGTTGTTATGTAACCAAGAAACCCAGTTCCTCACTACACAACTCTTGTAGATGATAAATGAAGCCCTTGAAAAGCAAAAATCAATATATCAGGTAACTTCCCAGTTAAGAGAACACAATGTAATTATAAGGAATCCAATGCACTTGTCTTGGTAGTACTCTATATTTGATGCAAACAATAGATATTTACATGCAAGAAAGTTAAAATGACCTACCAAGTTTTATCTCTGAGGTAATATTCCCAATAGCATGAAGTAGACCAATTGTTCCACATGCATTTCCCACTGTTTGTTTCATGAAGTAAATGGTACTGGTGGGGTCCTGCACCTGCACTCAACTCTCATGAATAATTCCTAATTCAAAATTATGCAGCAACAGGATAAGATACATATAACAGTTAAAACACTCGTACAGTGCAATAACACTCAGTCAAAGAAAGGGGAGGAAGAGATTGACAAGGATGTCAAGGAAATATTTTCAGAGAAGAGAATGATGAATTGATGATTGCATTTATGTGACAGATCCTTGAAATCCAGTTTAGCTCCAAATATTTATCATATTGCAATGTTTACCAACTCATTCAAGTGGTATGAAATAGTAGCTGATTCAGATAAAGCACAACTTAGAAGAACTGATCAACAATTTATAGAAGCAACAAAAATAAAATAGGGTAAGATCCAACTCCCAAGCAGATACTAAATGTGTAGAAAGGAGGGTGGAAGTAACGGACAACTATTCCTTCACTATGAGGTGGCCTCAGACATATGGAACATGTTTTTTTGTCTCTTTGGTCTCGAATGGACCACACCCCATTTCAGTTAAGGATGCTTATGAGAGTTAGAGCCAATGGAGAGTTGACAAAGCCATCAAGAAGATCTGGAACATGGTTCCTGCTTGTATTTTTTCATGTATCTGGTTAGAGAGGAAAAGGGGATGTTTTGATGGGGAGTCAACTCCTTTAGGTGTTTTGAAGGCTAGGTGTATTTCTAATATGCTTATCTGGTCCACTTTGCGTCCTGATATTAATGCTGAACATCTACTGGACTTTATTAGCTCTCTAGTTCTGGCTTAGGTAGAATTTGTTCGGCCAACCTGTCATTTTCTGTAAGCTCAGTTGCCATATCTAGTAACTGTTGCATCTTCTTTGATGCTTTTTATCAATATCACTTACTCCATAAAAAAAAAAAATACTGAGAATGTAGGCTCCCCTACATCTAGAATAGAAGGTCATCCAGGACAACTGCCTACTCAGCCAGCAAGTAAAGCTTCCAATTAAACTAAAATCTGTCCAAGAGGATTTAAGATGACAATGTTACATGACGATCTACACAACAGAGAAGCAGATGCAAAGACATTATCAAGTAACCACCAACTCAGAACAGCAACGTTCAGTATTAATAGATATCACAACATGGCCAACCAAATAATTGTTATGGGCATAATAACTTGACGTGTGTCAAATCGAAATATGAACAGATCGAAGTGGCATGAAGTTCCCGAATTCTGTAAATACAACATTCACCAGTAAGAAAAATCAAAGGGTGGTGATGGAAGCACTGCAGTCATAATCTAATAACAAGATATAGTTCATAAAGATATGGTCATGAGCTCATGAAAGTTACCTTTATTTCACTGTCTTGCTGTACTCTCTCTGCTTCACTCTGAAAACACATGGCATGTAATTAATGAACTAGCATCAAACTAGAAAATCAAATCTTACTTCTTTGTTGCAACAAACCTGTGATGTTAGAGGATAGAGAAACAAAACAGCAAGGACCGGCTTGGGCACCATTCCCAAAAGTTCTTCATCCAACCCATAAACATCATAGCACTCTACCTCATCCGGTGGAACACCACGACTCCAAAGAAACTGCTCAATTAAACCAAAAAAAAAAAAAACATACAACAAAGTAGAGTCAATAAATACATTATCACTATTTCTCGAGCTAAGGTTCTGTATAAACCGCCTCTCTACGTCCCTCCAAGGTAGGGGTAAGATTTACTTACACTCAAACTTCCCAGACCCAACTTTGTGTGATAATACTAGCTGCGTTGTTATTGTTGTTGTAAAATTACACTAAACAGGTTCATTTCGGAAAAGAAGAGATCAATCAGCTGACTAAGGTGAAAGAAACTTACCCTAATCATTCCAATTAACGCTTGAGCTGATCAACTTATTAAATGTGATAAAAAAATTCATACGGAAATCAATATATTTGGAAGCTAATTCAATGAATTCTATAATGCATGACGAATTGAGGAAAAAAATCAGCGAACTCCATGTTTTTTCTACCAAATGAAACCCAGAAAAGATTTAAGTCGAGGAAATGAAAATATCGAACAGATTGGAAAAAAGTAAATAATATACAAAAATTAAAAAATGATACCTGATTCATGACATCAGGATTAGCTTCAAGAGGAAGCCATTTCTTAGCAATGTCGGCCATGGATTCCTTCTACTTCTCTTAGCTCTGTTTTGGAAGAAGACGTAACGTATACTGTGTGAACTCTGAGGCGGTTTCTTCTTTATATACGTTTTGCAAAGCTAAAAATTTACTCATTACACGTGTTACTCTTTTAGCCAAACTATATATATGTAATCAAAAATTTTCGTCTCAAAGCGCTACGTAACACAGTTTGATTTGATATAAAATTATTGCTCATTTATTAGTATCCGATTAATCTGGATTCACACGTTGCAGGACCATTTCTTATATATATTTTCCTTTGGAAATGCCCTATTAATTGGAGAATCATCAAAAGTATTCAAAATGGAAATAAAGACCTCTGGAATGTTGTTATCTGTTTTTTAAGGGATTTATTTATAGAAGCTTGTTTTGACAAGGGAAAAAAAACAGTGCTTTGTTATAAGCAAAGACAGGATGGGAAAGACACAATGGGCAAAAACTAAGAAATGAATCATGATGAATTAGATATATAATTGGAGTACTTTATTTTGGTTTTCGTTATGAATGATAAGTTAATCGATATTTTGGGTGAGTTACAATCTTTTCATTCACCCTTATACAGAGGTTTTCTCCTCTCAGCAAATGCAGCAAGGCCTTCTAGGCGATCTTTTGTGTCTAACAGTTGTTCATAGCAATCCCACTCCAAAGCTAAACCTGATTCTGTATCTAGCTCCACTCCTTGGTCAATAGCACGTTTTGCCATCCTCAAAGCAAGGGGACCCTGTCACAGATTTAAACGTCAAACACTTCATCGAACGCATTTATGGCCATTCAACTTGGGACTAGAAGAGCATATACACAAGGAAATTATTAAATGTGGAAATTACTTGGTTCTTTTTACTCAGCCTTGTGTCACGTCCCGCCACTTCACAGTCCGTGACACTTAGCTCCCTAATCCAAACTCAAAATCATTTCAATCCATACGGAAACCAGAAATATTCAGAAGCTCATGAAACAGAGGTTTCAGCTCGCATGAAGAAAACTTATAAAATGCATCAAAAAGGAAGAAAAGGGAAAGAACAAAAGAGCAATACTTGTTGGCTATGTGAACTTGCAAAAAAATAGCTAAGCATTGGAAAAAAAGGGAAAACAACAAAGAAATCCAAAGTAACCAACTATTGGTATTAATAAATGAGCGCCCGCCTAAGATAAAACAAGAGGGGAAAAAGGAAAAAGACAAAGGCAGAAAGAAAATCTGTCACAAAAAATGAAGGTGCACAAAGAGGAAAACAAACAAGCATAGGATTAGTAAATGCCATTATCTTAATGGTCCAAGGAAGTTGATGAAACTCCAAAGAAGAGCTTTCATATAATTCAAAAATGCACAAAAGGAAAGAAAGAGCAGCGGAGAAACATACTTGATGGCCTTGAAGGGTGTTACCCTCATAAAAAGTCAAAAGGATACAAAAAAGTATTCATGCCAGAATTACTTCTTATGAATCTTTAGATTACTGGCAATTGTCTGTGTACAGTAATAGTGTGGATATCTTTTTCATATATAGGAAGTGGTGTAGTCCTTTTATGGTTCTTTTTTTCTCTCCTTAGTTCCTGACTAAATTTCTATGGAAGTCATAAAGGGTGCCACACTGGATAAATACATCAAACATGATTTATCTCATTAACTAATGTCTAACCTTCTGATTAATATCCCTAGCAAGTTCAAGCGCCTTGAGACGAGCCTCACCAGCAGGAACACAGTAATTGACAAGCCCTGCATAACATGTAATTTTCATTCTAAGAACCTGGTAAAGAAAACCATAGGAGAGTGGAGACCAGGATCCAAAATACCAGCATAGGCAAAAAAGTGAGGATCTCATTCTGTCCTGCCTAAACCTTGGCGGATGCTGTTATCCACCTGTACCGTGGGAGCATGCAGGTAACCTAACGGAGTTGTCGAGGGGTTTGCAGACATCACCTTCATTTTTGTATTGATAAGACATAGAGAGAAGAGGGGGGAGTTTGGGAAAGACAGAGGAGCTCTGACTTTTAACAAATGAGCTATGACAAGTCATACACGTACCAATTGATCCAGCATCCTTCCCACTTATCTTTCGTCCAGTAAATATTATATCTTTTGCAATTGATTTTCCAACCAGTCTAGGAAGCCGTTGTGTTCCTCCTGCTCTGTAAAGTACAATATGGAATAAGAGGGTAGCATTAAGAAAACATCTTAGCATGAAGAATATTTAAAGCAACTTCTGAAGTTGGAAACTAATGAATAGTACAAATGATGAAGTGACTGCAAGATAGTGGAAATACCCAGCTGACTTGCTAGAATTAGAACATAACACATCCTTGACCGAATTTACTGATTTTGTATAAGCAAACATATACAGTGTGATTGAGCATACCCTGGTATTATAGCAAGCCCTGTTTCAGGTAAGCCCATCACTGCATCTTCACCTGAGTAACAGATCATTAAACTAGAGAAAAAGAAAGAGAATATATGGCATAACTCAGAAGTACAAGAAGAACATACCACATATCCGGATATCACAAGACATTGCCATTTCAAGCCCCCCACCCAATGCTATACCCTCAATGGCAGCAATTGTAGGGATATGAAGATCCTGAGTAGAAGAAAATTTACTCAAAAGGAGAAAAGAAAGGAGCATATGTAGAACTGGCTCATTTTATGGCTGTTTAAGTAATTTGTGAGGAAGAAGAAATGAGATACAGTATGATGTCATGAACCAATAATTTTGAATGCATAAACTCATAACCTCTTCTTTTCATCCAAAAAAAGAAAAATAAATTCTTGAGCTTTACGACTCTATGACCTTTAATAATATTAAAAGAAAGTAAGAAACAGCATTACAAGTCACATACCTCCAAATAGGAAAATGTTGATCGCAAAGTGCTTACAAAATCCTGAACTTCTGAAAGAATCATAGTTTTTCGTTCCTGCATAGCAAATGCCAATCAAGTGAATTAGCCATCAATACGTAAAAAACACAGTATCAATAATAAACAGTAGAAACACTACTACAGTAGTGCATAAATCAGCATCTGATACCAAATATCAGCCTAGTCAATCGTATGACAAACTAATCCTAAATCCAATCCTCACAAAGAAAACCGCATCTGCAAGGATCACATAAATGATTTATCAACATCAAAATTGTATGTTTGGCAGATGTTTCCTGGATTGTGGTTTTCATTTTTTTTCTCTGTCAATATGGTATGCTATACAAATAAGCATAAAGTTGTAGGTTCGGCAGATGTCTCCTAGCTTATAAAATTTAATTGCTTTTTCTATCAACATGTCATGCTATACAAAAAAGCTATCTTTCAGAAGACAACATGGCACTACAGAGACAACCCACGAAAACAGCTAACATGAAATGTGAAATCAGATAAAACATTTCTTATTCTAAAACTTGGAATGTTTAGTCTTTACAGTTCAGGTGCTTCCCAAAGCAAGCTTTTCTTATAACCATCGTTTTAGGGTCAGCTTACACACACCTCGACTAATTCCACGACATATCTATCACCTCCCATCAGCAACAGATACCAGGCAACTCTGTCCCCCCAAGGCTAGGACAGGTCAGAGAAATCACCTAGTGCTTTTGTCGGTGCTAGGTTTGAACCTAAGACCTCATGATTCTCAACCACTAAGCCACACCCTTCGGTGCCAAAGCAACTTATTAGTTACTTTTTCTTTGTTGATCATATTGTAAATAGGATTCTTTCTGATTTTCTTTTATATATTAAATTACACTTTTGACTTGACCACACAATTTTCATGGTTGAAAAATGTCACAGAAAGAAAGATGCAATATTTGCAAGTTTGTTCACAAGAAATATGCATTGTTACCCTTCAGGGTGGCCCAGTGGTTTAAGCTTGGGACTTCCATGTTGGAGCTCTCAAGTTGAAACCCCTTGCCAGCGAAAGCAAGGGGTTTGACTTATGGGTCCAACTAGGCTTGCACTAGAGGTTACCTTTCCTATGCAGTTTGTGAGCTATTTACCCTGCAGGTTTCCCTTGTCATCAATTAAAAAAACATAGCATAAGGGAAGCAGTTGTACCTTCAAATCAGCTCCAGCACAAAACACTTTAGGAACCGAACTGCAGATCATCAAAACATTTGCTGAACGTTCATTACTCACAGCTTCAAATGCTTGCCGTAATCCTCTAAGCATATCCTTCCCAATCGCATTTCTCGCCTCAGGTCTATCCAATTTAACCTCCAAAATCCCTGTAATTCACCCGTCAAGCCTCTATAACAAAATTTCAAAAAAAATAAAAATTGTTCGATTCCACTAACACCTACAAAGAAAGCAATTAAGTGGAATTACCGGAATCAGAATCGGAAAGTCTTTCCAATTTGACGGATTCAGAAGCCGACTGTAAGATTAGTGTTCTATGACTCTGAAACTGCCATGTTTGGACTCCATAGCCGGAGAAGTAAGAGTTGGAGTAGGGTTTTGATCGCTTCAAGCATTGTTGTCCGACGGATTTAGCTATGGCTACAAATGCAACAACCATTGCCGGAGAAATTAATCGACTTCTCAAGTATATTAATTATTCTAATATATTTGTAATGACTATTGTAGTCTTTAATTGACAATTATCCTCATTTGCTCTTTTCTAATTATCAATTAGTGAAAATAATATTTAAAACGTTTTGTATAAAATAATAAAATAGTAAGGTGGCATCTCTATCGAAAAAAATAGATAAAAATTGACACACTAATTTTCTCTTTATCCGTTTATTAGATGATTTTTTTGACCTTCCTAACTAAATTACGTGTCCATTTGTTTTTCAACTCGATATCTTAAATTTGTATTAAAACTTTAATTAATTTGAATTATGCATTGTATGAGAGTGGTGGCTTCCTGCAAGGCCAATTCATTAATAACACTTTCAATAGGATTTTCTCCATACTCATGGCATCTCTGATTAAGGGTGAAACACTTCCACGAATGCACCACAATCTATGTCGATAATTTCCGTATCCTAATGGTCTTAAAACCTATCATAGAAGCCAAAGGTGGTATTTTGTCAAGGATGCATAGTTACACTTTGAGAAATTATATTTTTCTAACTTCTAATAAAATTAATGAGCTAATAATTTTGTTTACATGCTAGTTATGCATGAGTTGTTTATACGACAAATAATGATGAATAAATTATTTGTGATAAATAATACATAATATCTCATATTTTTTTTGTGTGTATAAAGTGAAAAAGAAACTTAAAAATTTGAATGAATCATATATAAAGATAAACATTAATAATTTTTAGTAGAAAGATTATAGAATATTTATTGATGAATTGCAATCTACACTACATAATATGGACTATGGAGTATAATATAATGCTTTATATGAACAAAATGAACTATAACTCAATCAACATATATGATTCCTTCTTATAACGGCTTCTAAATTATAACTATAATAAATCTGCTTATTTATATGGTGTTTAGCTATAGAACATTTGAAACTTTAAGTGAATTGTATTAAGTGTGCCTTTTCTTAACTTGAAATAGATCAAATCATCATTATATCATTCATAAATGAATAATTTTTAGAAAAATACTTTAAACAAATTTTCAAATTCAAAAAAAAATATATATTGATCAAGAATGCGACACAAACCTTTTGGTCATACTCACAATTGAAATCCTCAAAGTTACTACTAAATTTCTCATAATCGTCCTCAAAATTAGAAAGTGTGAAATTTTAGTTTCTCGTATATACTTATATATTTTGATATTCCTTTATAAAAAATCATAATTCCACTACTAATCTGAGGTTCCCGGACATACGTAAATTAGCATTTAAAGAACTAAGTCACCAAGTGTTAAACTTCTATGAGAATGCAGAAAAATAAATTTAGCAATTTGAATTTAAGAGACTTAAAAAATGATAAAAGTGGTGATGTTCAAGTTGTGTTCTAGTATTTATAAGTTCAAAGAGTGACCACAATAGGTCTCGTGGTGTAGTTGGTTATCACGTCAGTCTAACACACTGAAGGTCTCCTGTTCGAGTCCGGGCGAAGCCACTTGGTTATTGATTTATTTTTTTTGCTAGGATTTCCGTCGCTTTGGTCAATTTTTCTTATTCTTTTGACACCCCTATATATGCTTAAAATAATTTTTTAGGTTTATATTGTAGATGTCAACCTCTTCAGCTACTTCGCGTCTATTTTTCAGATTTTGAACCTCCTTATTGAAAATTCTAGTTTCGTCACTAATGGTGAGCTCTTGATGTCCAGAGAATTGTCGATGTTGTTCTTTGTATTGACTCTCATTTTGTATTTTGGGATAGTCAGTTCACTGTAAATATATGACTTTCTGTTCGTAGTAGCTTAAGATTGGGCAACGAACCGGAACGTAACCACTGGATCGACACAAACTATTGGACCTGAACGGGGTACACCGGACCGGAATGAAACGAGATGAGATAAACGGGACGACACATCTAGCTATTTCAAAAAATGATTTTTTGAATTACGAAAATATGAATATTTTTTTTATTTTTCTAAGTTTAAATGAATAGTTTTTAAATTTATAATGTAATTTTTTACTTAAGTTTATTTTAAAGATATTTCTTTTAAAAATTTTACTTATTAAGTTTGCAAGTTAAGTCTAATTAAGTTTTCAAGATTTAAACCTTTTGAAGTTTATAAGTTATTACTTATTAATATGTTATAATTTATAAGTTGTACTTATAAATTGTAGTTTAGATAATTTAAATTTTTAATTTTACAAAATTAAACAAAAATAAGGATAAAACAATTACAAAAATTATAAAATATAAATTATAATTTACATATATATATAGATATATATATATATATATAGATATATATATATATATATATATATATATATATATATATATATATATAAATAATTGATTAATAAATTAATTTTCTAATACAAATATAGAGTTTACGAAAAATTACTTAGTTCGTCCGAACCCATGAAGCCCCACCTAGCTAGATGCGCCTCTGACTAGTTACATGGTTAATATTCTTATTTCTAGTTAGATCTTTTAATCCAGTATTGTTTCAATAACAAATTATAAGAAGAAGAAACAAGGATATAATTAACCCACTAATGTTAATAACAAAATTACACTTTGATTTCTCTAAAAGTCACCTAATTATGCCAACCTTCAGTATAAGCTCCTCACTTCTTGTTGGTTGAATCATTCCACGACATTGTTTCTTTTGAATTTTTATTAAATACGATCAGAGTATTAATTAAGATTTTGAATTTATAAGTTCTAACTTCTCGTTGGATTCTTGACATATTTATGTAATTAAGTTATTTTGTTAGTTCTATTAAATTCATAGGTAAAGTTATAACTCTACCTCTGCATATAGTTAAAAGTATTTTGGAAATGACAAAATATATATATTTATAGTGAATATAATAGATCAAAACGCAAATTAGTATCATTCTTTTGCCACTTAAAAAATCATAAATGAACAACTTTAGAAGAGTACATTAACACATAACTTTAATAAATTATAACTTCAGAAAAAGTAGTGTATTGCCAATAACACGCTATTTATGTGTTTAATAATGTGGCTTATGTTGTTTTATGACTTATAACTTATTCTATTATTTTTAATGATTTGCATTCCTAGCTAATCTCATTATTATTTTTTGAAATCATAAAAAGGTATTTTGTTTCAACTATGTACAAAGGAATCAAATAGAAAATTACATATAAAGAAAAATAAAAAGTGATTTGAATGAAAAATAAAAACAATATTAAATGTACAAGTCATTTGTCACTTCTTTTCCACTAAAATGAAAAAAAAATTATTCATTTCTAGTACATTTTTTAGGGGTGATGAACAAAAATTGAATTCCAAACTGCAAATTGAATTGAATCGGAAAAAAAAGGACTAATAAGTTTTGTTTGACTTGATTTGATATTGAAGAAAAAATCAACTATACTTGAGTTGCTTTGATTTTAACTAGTAAAAGTTAATTCGAGATCAAACCAATCAAATATTATATTTATGATTTTTAAAATTTATTTAATACATATTTATTTTATTATTATATAATTTTTATATTTATTTTAACTTTCATAATTTTTATGATTTATATCTCATTGTACATGTATTAACTAAGACCAGAACTAGGGGTGTCAAAAGCATATGAAAAACGAACGAACTTAACCCAGCCGATTTATGTCATTTTTCCAATAGAACTGTGGAAATATAACCTAGGTCCTAAGCATCTGGTGAGTGGTGACTAGTGAATGAGCGACTTTGGGTCTTTGCTCTTTAATCTTTAATTGATTTGGTTTAAAAATAAGTGATATTATACTAGATACTCTATCAAACAATACACATAAACATATACAAACACTCCTATTAAATGTTTAAGATCCACCAATACGGCAACAAGGTTTGACGTTCTTGTCTTCTAGGTGAAGAACTGAAGTGCTTCTTCACGAACATATTTGTGAAAAAAATATTTTAATAATAGTATATTTTGAGATGTTATTTTAATTGTACCGGTGCCAGAAAGAAACCGATATGATTGAAATAATTTTAATTATACATCGCAAAATACCTAAAATTTTGAGATGGCATAATTTTTTAAGAAAACCCGACCAAACCATCTCATTGACAACCTTAACTAGAACAATGAATTATGTTGTTAGGAAGAAAATAATCTAATCATATTATATTGTATTTTTAATAAATATAATAATTTGTTGATTTTACTATTTTATCATTGTAGATGATTAAAAGTGAATTGTTTTATGATTTTGTAAAAGAACTAAGGAAATTAGGGTGCAAATCATTAAAAATAATAGAATGAGGTATAAGTCACAAAATAGCATATACATTAGGGTGCAAATAGCAAATTATAGAGTAAATACCAAAAAAAACATAGGTCCATAAGTAGCATGTTTAAGCCCAAAAACAAATGGTCTAACACTTAGGGTTTTTCTTGGAACTTGTGATTGACAGAGAGTAATTACAGTCTTCAATTTTCGCCGCGCGCAAAGAATTGATAGAAATCACATAGTATAATTATGAAATGAATGAATAGAAGGACATGAGATTAAGCAAACAACTTGACTGTAATATCGGTAGGATGTTGCTGTGAACCGTAAGCGGCAGATCGGAAAAGTGGTAGTTGCGTGTGGATTCATTTAAACCAAAGGGCGGCTTGATTCGCTTGATTGTTGTATATAGTATAAATCGAATGTTGTTGTAGATAATAAACAATAGATTGAGAAAACAGTGTTCTCGTGTGAATTGATTCAAGTCAAATGGTGGTTTGATTCGGCAATGTTATGGATTGTAGTATAGGTCGAATGTTGTTGTGAGTAGTAAGCAACAGATTGAGAAAGTTGGTGTTGTGTGTGAATCCATTCCAAGAAAAGACCGACCTAATTTGACTCTGTTGTTGATTGCAGTATAGATCGAACGGTGTTGTGAGCAGCAAGCACTGGACTCGGGAAGCTGGTGACTACGTTTGAATTCTTTCAAAGCAAAAGCAGCGAATCGGGAAAGCTAGTGACTACGTGTGAATTCATTAAAGGTAAAGGGCTACTTGATTCACATTGTTGTTCATACCGTTTAGTTATGCACTTTTGTTGTTGTTACGACAGGCGGATAGCAGTGCCCTATTGGTTTGATTCTTGCTTCACAATCTAATAATTACATCATAGTTTCCAAACATGCCATTAAATTTTTGGAGCATTTTTCAAGTCCCTAACCAACAAATGAATCAAAATAGAGAAACAAATGTAACCAATTTAATTATTTGATATATTTGCTCAAACCTATTAGAATTTTAGAAATTATAGGTTATTTAAACTTGCTATGTCAAATTTGCATAAAATTATTAACCAACTTGACACTTGTAATAATGTCATTTGATTAGAAAATCTACTCTCCCTCTATCATCCTCTTTAGTTACCATTCTAAAAAAAACTTTGCATAAATTGCATTAACAACAAAGAATCATTGTGAATAGAGTAACAAATCACTCATTTATTATGTTTTATGCATGCATTTCTTATTCTAGAAAAAAATGTATACAACTATTATTTGACCTTTTTATAAGTTTAGCACCATTTGTTTCATTCTCAAAAATAGGAGGAAAAAAAAAGTCTAAAGAAGATTGTTTTATGATTGAAAAAATGGCAGGAAGATCAAGAAAACAGAGAAGCAGTTCTAGTTCTTGGAGTTCAGAATCTTCGTACAACATGAGTGACCTACAATATGGTGCAGAATTGCCTGAGAAAAAGGCCAAAGAAGAGTTCTTGGCTAACCCCATAAGAGGGTATCTCACTGAAGATGATACAGCTCTTGAGAATTCTTCAATGGGGAGAAGCAGAAAACGAAATCGTCATTCGAGGATAGAGCAACATGTTAAAGATGAAACATTTTCTTCAGAGGAGAATGAAGATTCTTCTGGTTCAAGTAAGAAGAGAAATACGCGGAGTAAGAGGAAAAGAGCAGGAATAAGTAGAAGAAGGAAAGTAAATGGTCAAAAACAAAGTAGAGCAACAATACTTACATGGCTATTAGATTGTGGTGTAATTCAACAAAATGCAGAAGTTGTTGTCACAGAAGAGGAGACAACAAAGAAAATGGGGGAAATTAAGAAGGAAGGAATACTCTGTTCTTGTTGTTGTAATGTACTTACAGTTGGAGACTTCTATAAGCATGCGGGAGGAACAACTAGCAAACCTTACGAGTACATTCTCATTGCTGAAACATGTTGTTCGCTATTGTCTTCCATGGCTAAAGCTTGGTATCTACCAGAAGAAAGTCAATTTCATCAGTTTAACTCAATTGAAACCAGCCATGATGCTAGTGACTCGTACGATGATGCTTGCATGATTTGTGCTGATGGAGGGGACCTGATGTGTTGTGACAACTGCAGCTCTACTTACCATCATAAGATATGCTTGGGAATGCAGGTGATAGATCACTTCCACTATTTCACTATATAGTTATCTTTAAACATCAGCTAAGCTCTTACTATGTGCGAGGAAATGGGAAAGGGTTGGAGCACATATCATATGCAGTCTGCACTAAGCTCTTGCTATGTGCAGGCTTGGGGATAGGATCTATTGTATGCAACCTTATGTTGCATTTCTGCAAATTTTGTTTCTGAAACTTGAACCTGTGTCTAGTCACACGACTCCAACTTATCGTTGCAACAAGGCTCTCCTTTAGTACATAACTATCTTAAATTGGGTTAAATTATACTGAGACTAATGAATTGTGAAGTTTCTGAATTGCAGGAGGTTCCTAATGGTTTGTGGTATTGCCCATTTTGTGTATGCAAAATCTGTGGTGATCCTGCTAATGAAAAAGATTGTTTGCAGAAATGTCAACAATGTGAGAAAAAATGTAAGTGAAGATAAAAAAAATATTCTTGCTTCTGTCTGTACCCTTTTGAGTTTCTTGTTCTATGTTGCAAACTCTTATCCTCTAAGGAAATTGCAATTTTAGACAGTACATTTTTTTCCTATTGTACAGATCACAGGGGGTGCCGTCAAGCCAGAGAACCAGTCAGTTTAGACATGAATGAGACCCCAGAAGACACATTCTGTGACCTTACCTGCAAAAAGGTAATACACATTATCCTAAAGCAGTTAATTTTAATGTTTCTTTCTTTGTAGCAGAGTGAAAAGAGGTGACTAAATCAGTTTGTGTGTAGCTTGATTACTCCTCTAGGTACCTGCTATCTCCCACGAGCACAAATAGCGAATAACTCTGTCTTAATAGACTTAGGCAAATGAGAAGAAATTACATAACATTTACTGTCTCTGCATTAGACTTAGAAATATACATAGACCTTGTATTTAGAAATGATTTATAGGCTTATTAGCTACTACTACTTAGAAAAACTAAGATGTTTTTTAATTGAATCATTGTGAAGATCTATGATAAACTGGAGAGGCGCTATCTTGGTGTTGAACATGAGCTCGATAAGAGCTACAAATGGACACTTCTTCAGAACACAGATAATGGCTCTGGAATGAATATAGAAGACGATTATCAAAGAACTGTGTGTCACTCCAAACTAGTCGTGGCACGACGACTTATGGAAGATTGTTTCGAGAAAATTATAGACAGGCATACTGAAATTGATGTCATCAAAAGTCTGGTCTACAACTGCGGGTAATCTACAATCTCTCATCACACCATTACACTGAAGAATAAACACATGAACTCTCTTTATTTCCTAATGAAAACTTCTTGCAGGTCAAATTTCAACAGGGTGAATTTCAGGGGCTTTCACACATTTATTTTAGAAAAGGATGAAGAGATCATTTCTGCAGCAACCATAAGGTTTATATCTCTCTTAAACCAGATATAACATCAGTCATAAGTATGTGTTTTTTAAATGTTTATCATCTAGTTAATATATCGCAGGATTCATGGAAAAACCCTTGCTGAAATGCCCTTCATCGCGACAAATAAGGAATATAGGAGAAAAGGAATGTGCAAAAAGCTAATGGTTGCCATTGAATCAGTAAGAATGTCATCTCATTTTTACACTATCGTTATATTTCTGATTATTGAGGTCACTAATCTATTGTTAATGAACGGTTACCTATACTTTATTTAACATGACCTAACTTTTATACTGCCAGTGTACAAAAGTTAAATTCTTTTGTTAATTCTTACAACTACTTGAGCTGATGATCCTATTTGTTGCAGACTCTTAGCTTTCTAAAGGTAGAAAAGCTGGTAATTCCATCAGTAAAGAAGTGCATAGGGACTTGGATAGAAAGCTACGGTTTTCGTCTCATTAGCTTTCCACTACCAAAAGAGATAACATTGCACAATACACTGATGTTCCATACTTCAGTGAGATTGCAAAAAGACATCTGTTCATCCGCTTCTGATAAGGTATATTGAGCTAATTCTTGAGGTTATTTTCATCCTAACTAATCCTCCTCCATCCTAACCAAAAAAACAAAAACAAAAAAATTATATGCCTAATCTTAACTTAATGTTGTAGAACAGATATTAAGGATTCATATAACCAACTGCAATTCATTTGGAACTAAGGCATGATATTTGTTGTTGCAGCCAGAGGAGATACAGAGTTCCCCGGAGAAATGTGAAGAGCCAAGACCCTTTGACTTGAATGTTGAAGCATCTCATCAACAGGACAAAGACTGATAATTAAATTGCATTTTCGAAGCATTATAGTTCCTATATTTATGATAAGGATTTCAAATTTAGTAAAGACCTCTTAGCTAGTCATTTACATTTCATAGGCCATGCCTATATACTATTTTGTTACAGATGTACCTCAATTTCAAAAACATTGTTATGCTCATGTTTTTTTCTTTTCTCAAGTTTCGTTCTTTTTGTTGAGATTTGGTAGAGGTTTGTTTGCTTAAACATGAATTTATTTACATGTCATGAATAATGAATGTTTTCCAAAGTGACATAGTGCCAAAGAATCCTAGAGATCTTTCCTAGGGTAAATTGGTGGCAACAACAAGAAAACAAAAGCCTGAACAATGCAATAGATATACCATTTTTCTTTTCTTAAATATCGAAAAGGACAACTTGAAACTCTGTATATATTAAGTAGCAGGGCCAAAAGAGGTTGTATATACAGAGACACAGAACACACTATGTCAAAAATATCAATAGTCTAAAAATGGCACCTGGAATTGAAGAAGAGCATATTGAGACACTTTCAATGAATGGCAATAAATGCAAGTCAAGAATTTCATATGATCTCGGGAAGAACAACCTTCACTTAAGCATGATGATTTCGGAGATGAAATTCAAGACATTTCAATGATTAGTCTTTATAATTGTATTTGGGAAAATAATCACGACTTTAGGAAAATTATCTGCCATGATATGGTGAAAGCAAGAGAAAATGAGGATTCTTTAAGCTTATGGACTATGGGGTGCCTAGTGAGATAGTTGAGAATTTTACCAGTCGCTTGCACGAGCTTTTTGATCTTCCCATGGAACAAAAGCTCAAAGGTGGCAAAACATCAAGCTTCCCATTGGGGTATTACGCATCAAATCCCGACTATGAGAAGAACTTGCCTTGGGCTGAAATCTTGCAGCTACTGCAGTCACCTGAAATAGTTGTCCAATTCGCAAAAAAGGTCTATGATGACCAATAACACAAATTTAGGTACATATATAACGATACTTCAATACATCCCTTAATGTGCGAGTTTGGTTCATTTTGATGGGCTAGGCACGGAGACGAATTCAAGATTTAAATTTGATCAATTCAACCTTGAAAGTTTTTATATATGTTCCATATCGAAAATGGTTAGGATGAGCACGGTACAGGAGGGTTGCATCCCTAGCTAAGCACATACAAATTCTTTTGATGAAGGGTGGCGGTGAGATTTGAGATTTGAACTCAAGACCTGAATCTATAATTAATATCATGTTAAATTGTGCAACCAGTTCATCTAAGCTTAAGTTGTTAGAAAAAGTACACTTTAAGTTTACAAAATTCTTACCAAAAATATGCTTGGCTACCTTTGTCTCAAACAAAAAAATCTTACCAAAAATGCTGTTTTTAACTCTGATAAATTAACAGCAACACAATGATAGAGTACATGGAAGAAATGGACAAGCTAGGGATGATCATAATGGAGATGTTGGCTCATGGATTAGGCCTTGCAGATGACTTCTTCAGTAAGAACTTTGAAGAAAAGGAGGCTACTATTTTTAGAATAAGCAGATATCCTCCTTGTCCTCTTGCAGAGAAGATTGTAGGCATAGGGATTTATTCAGACTCCCAATCATTAACCATATTGTATCAAGACCAGGTTGGTGGCATTCCAAGTCCTCAAGAACGACAAACAATGGATTAGAGTTAGACTACTTCCTAATTCATTTGTCATCAATATTGCTGACACCCTTGAGGTCATTCTCTCCTCCTTTCTCAAAGGATCAAAAGAAGAAATCATAATTATTACTACTAAATGATCAACTACAATTTTCTTGATGTTTGGAATGACGAAATCATTTTCAAGAAACTGTTTCACTAGGAAGTCACTTGATGATGTTAGGTATCTGGATCATGTTCTCCCACAAGAACACTACCTATCTGAAGGGAAAATGAAATGGCTTGGCCTCACTTATGGATGGAACTTGGAAGTCATACTACTTATGACTATCTCAGCTTTTAATGTCAATAACTTCTTCCAACCAGCATTTAGACATTACCTATCTTTAGTACTCAAAAGTCTCATCAGAAAACTATCTGACTTATGCCATACCAAACACATTTTTTTTTGTATATTGAGTAATTATACACCATACCAAACACATTTTTTTTGTATATTGAGTAATTATACACCCTTATTTTTTTTGACAAAGAATTATACACCCTTATATTTCAAGCAAGTTTGGACAAATGGAAGGTTAAAGAGTGTTATACACAGGGTAGTGGTGAATAAGGAGAAGCAGAGGCTATCAATGGCATATTTCATGAATCCAACAAGCAGTGAAAAAATTGAATGCCCTCCACAGCTTATTGATTCAGTTTCTAATCCAAGAAAATATGTACCTTTTACGTGGGGTGAACTGCAGCACCTTCTTTTGACTACCAGGAGGGTTAGGGGCAAAGCTGTTGCCATCAATAATTTCCTTATTTCTAGTTGAAACTTGAATCCTTCTTCATTTAAAATCTCTAGTCGTGATTGATAGCAAGATCCACTAATTTGGATGAGACTTCAAAGTTGAATGCAAAAATACTTCTTGATGTCTTCTTCTTATCCTTCGAAGAGAATAAATGCAAAGTGACTGAAGAATACATGCTCAGCTAGTTTGGTTTAATAACAAGCTCAAGTTCCAAACTGGAACTTGGTTCGATTAAGTAATTTGCTTGAGCACGACGGAGAACTTAGTTCTTATTGAGCTCGACTCACTCATCTCGTTCTAAATGACCATAACTTTTCTAATATAGGAAAACATTGTTACATGATTAAATAGCATGACCAATAGAACTTGTCTACCAGGTCAAAAAATGCATAAAAAATCTAACATAGCCAAGCCTTTGCTAACCATAAACAAGTTAAATAGAGCTTGTGAAAGCTCGGCTCATTCTATAACGAGCTAAGTCCACTTGTTAAATAAGCATACTGAGCTCAGACTTAAATGACATGGTTTCATTTGTGAACATTACGGATTCAGTTGCAGCTCCACCATTATCATTGTTATTAGCTTAATGTGCATTACACAAGTAATGAAGTCACTTCATAAAAACAAATCAGCATCTGTTTCTGAAGCATTCCTGAATGACCATCACTTATACTACTTGACACAAATATATATAGGCACAAATGATGGGAAATACAGAATACAAAAGTAGAAGCTACCGCTATAAGATCCATAAAGAGAAAAAGGATCATTAAACCTTCGAAACCTGTTCTGATATTGATGCTCTAGAAATTATAGCTAAAAACACTAAAAAATAGGTACAAGAGCGAGGCAAATAAAGCTTACAAGATTAGAAGCTTCGATAAGATTCTTAAAGAGAAGGATCTTCCAAACCTCGACAACCACTTCCACCGGTTTCACACTGTTTTTCATGCATTCCATGATAATTCTGCATTTGAAGCTTCCATATTATCACTGATGTCATGATTAGTGGAGTAGTTGTACCTTATAAAGCACTTATTAGGGAATCAACGAAGTAAAGGTTCATGTGTTGTAATATCATCAGGAAGATCAGAACTAACAGAGAACTTCAACCATCTCTTATTCTCGATAAGCTTAAGACAAGGTTGCATCACCAAACCAATTGCAACGGCGGCAAGGATTACAACCATGACTTTGAATGAAGACAAGTCCAAAACAACACATATGAGATGGTTGGAGGTATACACAGTAGGATGGCTCCAACAGTTCCCCCATGTATCTTGAACGGGCGTTGTGCATGGGGATACTTCATCCTTAACAATACAAATGCTATAAATTCCAAGATCATGCCAAAGCAATACAAGAAATTTTCTGCAGCTACTATCTCTTGAAAGCTCAGCCATGACAGTAAAATCACACCAGAAGCTGAGAAGAGGATCCCAAATAAAGGAGTTCCATAACGACATCTCTTAGAGAAGAACTCAGGCAGCAAACCCCTCTCTGCCATACCAAGTAACTGAAAAGAGTCGCTGCTCATCTCGGCCACAAACATTCCCATATTTGATGCTGCAGCTGCCCCTTGAATCCAAACTCTGAGCCAGACTCCACCCAGTATTTTCGCAATATCAGAGAAATAGCCATCAGTCCATAAGTCACGCTCAAGAGGAACAGCTCCGGTACCAATTAACAAAGGGAAAAAGTAGGACAGAACAACTAGAATAACAGCATAAAAGAGAGCTTTAGGTAGAGTCTTCTTTGGGTTATGTACTTCTCCAGCAAGAGTACTTATTGAGTCCCAGTAATTTAGATTCCAGAAGAGAGTATTCAGATACAAGTTCCAATCAACACTTTGTACATCTACCACTAACCATCTTGAAGGCCTTAATTTGGGAATTTAAATGAGCCCCATAACCACAAAAGGAAGAATTGACAGTATACCAAGCGAAACAGCAACCCATCCAACAATAGTTAAGCCTCTGTAGTTCATGTAAGTAAGAACCACAGTAAGGACCAAAACCGCTAGTACTCTAGGAAGCCCACCACCTAATGCAGGGATGGCTGATTTCAGATAATCCAAGAACAAAACAGGGTAAAGTGCATTGTCAATGACTCCACTCAACCATTTCATCCAACCTAGCTGAAAGCCCCAATAAGGACCTAAAGCCGATGAAACCCACACAACATAACCACCATTTTCAGGGAACATGGTGCCCATTTCAGCTGTAATCAATGCCTCAGGGACACTCCATATGAATGGGAAAACCAAGAACCCCAAAAGAGCAAGAAGAGGACCAGCTGCCCGCACAGTGTCCTCAACACCAAAAGGACCACCAGAAACCTCATAGAAAATGAGGAAAAGTAAAGGCAAGACTGAAACTTTCCTAGCATTATTTTCTCTGGGCGATGTAACCTCATTAATCCCTGCATACTCTCCATCATCGAACTCCCCCATTGGTATTGCAGCTTCTCTATGAGCAGAAAGCCCTTAATTTCTGCAATTCCCAACAAGTTTTAAGTTACAATTTCTCAAGAATCACCACACAGAACAAAACACCAAAACAACAAACGAATTCTAACAATTGATAACATTGGTCGGCACAAATATACAATTAAGTTTACTAGAACAATCAAGAATGACAATTTCACATAATGGGTCATCGTAATTTTTCTATACTTCGGTATACAACAACAATAGATTCGATGTTGAACAATTTCAAAAACAAAATAGAAAACCGCACTACCTATTCACCATGCATCAGATCTTCTACCGCAGGCAGTGTAATAAAAAAGAAAAAGAATAAAATGGAGATAGGTAAAGAGATTAAGACCTTGAAAGAAAGGCAATTCATTTGAGAAATTACACCATTTTTGTAGCCCTTAAAAGCTAACACCAAGCAGAAGCGTTTAACTGATAGATCATAAGATATCAGTCCCCAGTTATTGCAGAAGGTTAAGAAGTGTCACTTTCTCTTGAGTTGTATGGTAGCCGAGTAAAATAGGAGATTTCAAAATTAAGTTTGTAATAAAAAATATATTATATATTTTTATTTTTATTTTTGGAAGATATATAACTTAAATCAAACAATATATTACATTTTTTATATTATTTTTCTTGTGTTTTTTGCTTATAATATTTTCCAATTATATGCACTTTGTCCTCTCAAACTTCATTGGTGAAATTTCTTTTGATATGTTCAGGGTTGGCTTGACGTTGTTAAAAAACACATGTGTTTTAAGTCTCAAATTTAAGGCGCCTCGTTTTCATAATAATAGGTTATAAGTTATTATTTTGTAACAAATATTGAATTTTAGTTGTAGAAAAAGTAAATTTTTCATGAACAAGAAGGAATTATTAGAAGAAATTTGACATATTTGGAGTACAATATCTCATAAAAAATAATTTAAAATAAGAATGGTTATATTATCAATTGAAAACTAGAAGACATCAATTATATACCCCTACCCCTAGCCCTCGCGGCTCCGCGCCCCGAGGACTCCCTCCATCCCCCACCTACCCCCACCCCTGCCCTCGCGGCTCCGCCACCTCGAGGACCCCCCCTCCCGCCCCCCTAACCTCCCCTGGGCCCTCGCGGCTCCGCACCCTGAGGACACCCCCCCATCCCCCCTACCCCTGCCCTGGCCCTCGAGGCTCCGTGCCCCAAGGACCAGCCCCCCCACCCCCACCTAACCCGTACCCTTGGCCTTCGAGGCTTCCGCGCCCCGAGGACCAATCCCCCCACCTACCCTACCCCTGGCCTTCGAGGCTCCGCGCCCCGAGGACAAGCCCCCCCCACCACACCAGCCCCTGGCCCTCAAGGCTCCGCACCCCGAGGACCAGCCCCTACCCCTACCCCTGGCCCTCGAGGCTCCGCGCCCCGAGGACCAGCCCCTACCCCTATCGCTGGCCCTCGAGGCTCCGCGCCCCGAGGACCAGCCCCTACCCCTACAGCTGGCCATCGAGGCTCCGCGCCCCGAGAGGACCAGCCCCTACCCCTACCCTTGGCCCTCGAGGCTCCGCGCCCCGAGGACCAGCCCCTTCCCCTACCCCTGGCCCTCGAAGCTCCGCGCCCCGAGGACCAGCCCTACCCCTGGCCGTCGATGCTCCACGCCCCGAGGACCAGTCCCTACCCCTACCCCTGGCCCCGAGGACCAGCCCCTACCCCTACACCCCTGGCCCTCAAGGCTCCGCGCCCGAGGACTTGTCCCCTACCCCCCTACCCCTGGCCCTCGAGGTTCCACGCCCCGAGGACCAGTCCCTACCCCTACCTACCCCAGGCCCTCGAGACTCCGCGCCCCGAGGACCAGCCCCCCCTGGACCTCGAGGCTCCGCGCCCCGAGGACCAGCCCCCCTTGCCTTAGAGGCTCCGCGCTTCGAGGACCAACCCCCCTTGCCCTCGAGGCTCCGCGCTCCAAGGACCTGCCCTCCCCACCTTGGCCCTCGAGGCTCCGCGCTCCGAGGACCACCCCCCCAACCTACCCCTACCCTTGTCCCCGAGGCTTTGCGTCCCGAGGACCTGCACCCCCTACCTACCCCTACCCTTGGCCCTCGGGGCACGGCCAGGCTCCACGCCCCGAGGACCAGCTCCCCACCACCACCACCACCTACCCCTACCCGTGGCCCTCGAGGCTCTCCACCCCGAGGACCAGCCCCTCTCCCTCTACCTAACCCTACCTCTGGCCCACGAGGCTCCGCGCCTCAAGGAACAGCGCCCCCTCCCCTAGCCCTCGAAGCTCCGCCCCGTGAACCAGCCCCCCACCTACCCCTATTCCTAGCCCTCGAGACTCCGCGCCCCAAGGACCATCCCCCTCCCCTACCCCTAGCCCTCGAGGCTCCGCACCCCAAGACCATCCCCATCCCCCTCCCCTACCTCTAGCCCTCAAGCTCCGCGCCCCGAGGACCAAGCCCCTCCCGCCTCCACCTCCCCTACACCTGGCCCTCGTGGCTCCGCGCCCAAAGGACAACGCCCCTCCCTACCACCACCACCTACCCCAACTCCTGGCCCTCGTGGCTCCAAGCCCCGAGGACCAGCCCCCCCCCACCACTACCCCTACCCCTGGCCCTTGGGCTCCGAGGACCAGCCCCCTCCCCCCCCCCCCCCACCCCTAGCCCTCAAGGTTCCAAGCCCCGAGACCAGCCCCCCACCACCACCTACCCCTACCCCCCGGCCCTCGAGGCTCCGCGCCCCGAGGACAGCCCCCCCCCTAAACTACTACCCCTACCCCTAGCCCTCGAGGCTCGCGCCCCGAGGACTAGCCCCCCCTCCCCCCCCCCCTTCCTACCCCCCTGGCCCTCGAGGTTCCGCGCACCCTAGGACAAAGCCCCACCTACCCTTAGCCCTAGCCTCGAGGCTCCGCCCCCGAGGACCAGCCCCACCTACCCCTACCCCTAGCCCTCGAGGCTTCGCGCCCCGAGAATCAGCCCCATCTACCCATACCCCCTGGCCCTCGAGGCTTCGCGCCCGAGGACCAGTCCTCTACCCCTACCCCTGGCCCTCGAGCTTCGCGTCCCGAGGACCAGCCCCTTTTACCTACCTCTACCCCTAGCCCTCGAGGCTCCGCGCCCCGAGGACTAGCCCCACCTACCCCTACATCTGGCCCTTGAGGCTCGCGCCCGAGAGGACTAGCCCCCCCTCCCTACCCCTCACTACCCCTAGCCCTAGCCCTCGAGGCTCCGCGCCCCAAGGACTAGCCCTTCTTCCCTTCCCTATCACCCCTACACCCCCTCTTCCACGCCCACCCATCCACCTCCCTTCTTTGGCCCTCGAGGCTCCGCGCCTCGAGCAATAACCCACCCTCCACCCACCCCACCCCTTACCTACCCCTACCCCCGGCCTCGAGGCTCCGCGCCCCGAGGACAAACCCCTTACCCCCCACCTACCACTACCCCCCGACCCTTGACGCACCACTCCCTGAGGACCCCCCCTTCTATCCTCTACCCCTACCCCGGCCCTCGAGGCACCGCTCCCCGAGGATCGCCCCTCCTACCCCTACCCCCGAGGACCCCCCTTTCTACCCTCCTACCCCTACCCCCGGCCTCGACGCACCGCTCCCCGAGGATCGCCCCTCCTACCCCTACCCCCCATCCTTCTTACCACTACCTCGATCACCCCCTCTCCCTTACCCTTAACCCCGGCCCTCGAGGCACTGGCCCCGAGGACCTACCCTACCTACCCCTCGCCTCTCGAGGCACCGCGCCCCGAGGACCTACCCTCCAATGACCCTCTCTACTCACCCATACCCCATCTTCCCCCTTACCTCCGCATGGCGACGTATTTTAAACATTAATTAATTCGAGAAAAACTGATTGAAAAATATGACACTTGACTAAAACTTTAATTTTTATCAATATAATTAGGTTATCGACCTAAAATGTTGATCAATAAAAAATGTTATTTCAAGTAAAGAAAAGTAATGTATTCCTGGAAAATAAGGTAAACTATCACTATTAAGTGAAAAACATTTGATTAGAATTATTAGGTATCTTTAGGAGAATATAATTAAATCAAACTTAAAGCTAAAGTTAGATTTATGCAAATAATTACAACTAAAGCAATAAATTGGAAAGAAGTAAATCACATTTTTTGGGCTCTGCTGCTGCAATTTAGGCTTTGGCCCCCATCACTGTATATCTCCTTCTGCTTCCCTTTCACTCGAAAAAGTCTCAATGCGGGTGTCACATACAAAGAAAAATGAAAACTCATCAGAATTATGATTTTAAAACTGAAGCATATCATGTAAACTACGTGTCAAAAGTACAAGCAGTTGGATGCAACATTTACCAAGTGGATGGTTGTTATTCTCGACCCTGCATAAAATACAACTCAACAGCGCCTGCATGGCCTTGGTCTGCTTCACCACGACAACTTTCACGACAATACCCCATCAAACAAGCCAATCTTTACTAAACATCTCCAGCACCCAGATCGTATCTGTCTCCGAGTGGGCTGTTCATCACATTCAGTACTCATGCCTCTCCTCCTGCACAACACGAGGTCAAATATAGTGGGAAATTATTATGTCATTCTCAAAATTCAACTACCGCAAACATTATGTACTGATCTACCAAGTATCTTACAACTGCTCTCTTATGAGTGTAAGCAGCACCACCAAATCATATGGTCCAACTACGCAAAGAAAAATAAGAAGTGATCTATTCTTCTTATTTAACATTTTCTTTTTATGTGACAATTAAAATAACAGCACCAAACCATCCACCTGCTTCAGAAGATAGGTTAAAATCCACTTCAAATAATAATTCCCTAACTAATGGCTCAATTAAAAAGTAAACTGACACAAGTTTAACAGAAGCCAAAATATATCTGGACTAAAACCACATTAACTTACAAACATAATCATAAGCAAGCGAGATTGAGACTGCACTTAACAACAATAACATGAAATACGTAATACTAGCGACAATACCAATAAACTAGAAATAAATACTGCAAACTACAAGCGATACAAGCAATCCAACCAGTGATGAAAGAGCAGCACTCTGCATGTGAAACGCAAAACTCTCCAGTAAAAGAGATGAGGTCCTAGACAAAACCTGATTGATTTCCAATTGCACCCTCATTACCAGCATAACCCCCAAAATAACTAGCAGGTCCACCAGCGGCAGCGACAACATTTGCAGCACCCAAAGGGGAAGTATATCATCTACTTCTCCTGTATATTGGACATATGCAGCCTGTATACAGGTATGTCGGCTTTCCTTTCACTTGACAAGACGAAGTTGACTCGACGAATATCCTTTCTACCCCTTCAGTTCACAAAATTTAAACATATCCACTACTACAATATTTAATGAAATTCCACAAAAAAGTTGCAACCAAAGGCTCCCTATTGATAAATGTTAAAGCTTCTCTATTACCTAGCTAGGCAGGAGGAGCAGAGAAAGAGACGGTGGTGTTAAAGATCGAAAGAAAACTTATTCGTGAATATTTTAAGACGTGGTGTTGGGATTTTATCAAGTTCAATGTAAACAACTAAAGTGAACGAATATAATAAAAGAGTAAGTTGGATTAGTTACTAACAGAGAGCTTTTGTGGAGCTTAGTTACTAACAGAGAGCTTTTGTGGAGCTTGAATCTCTATTATGCACTCAACGCAACAAAGGAGCAATATGTTTGAAGCAAGAATCCTAGTAGCAAGAACATAATTCTTGTAAAGGATTCTGAAGCCAAAGATTCCATTGATAAACAAAAAAAATTCAATCCGTTATATGCTTAAATGAGGGAATCAAAGAAAGACAGATCAACATGTAACTTGGTCTTTAAACACTACCAAAAGAAAGTTGTTTTCCAGCGCCAGTGTAAGCAGAATACATGATTGTTTAAAGCTCAAACTTGGGAAGTTTCGGGTAAATGAACTCAGGTTTGTTCAATCAGTAAGATCGATACAAGATCACATAAAAAAACACATGAAAGAGACATCTAAATTGAAAATTTTTGAAGTCTGCCATGATCTCACTCAAACAACAAACCAGGGAAATCCTAACTATGAACGACTGCGATAAAAAAAACTTAATGAAATTCTACCGACATGGTCAGAATCGGATGTATATAGCATATGGTCCTCTCAACGCATTGAATAAGTTTATATATGAATTTCCATGAACATTGCAACAAATAGTAGATACGAACCTATAACTTCACAGATAAATAAGGTTCAATCCTCAGAATCTTAAATTTTGATCACTTCAACTTAAATCCCCGAACACAAATGAATTTTCATGTCAAACAAACAAAACACGGATGAAAACGCCAAATTGGATACAATACAAATTTTGTAGCAACTTCTTCGTATGCCCTAACTCAAAAACAAAAAAATCAATCTTCAAAATTCAAATGAAATCAAACAAAATCAGTTTTGGTTATTGAAAAAACCTCAAGATCAATATGCTTAAAACTTACATATTTGATCAATTTGCCGAATCACACACACAATTTGCGAAATTCAATCCATTATATGCAATGAAGATCGACAAACGAGTAAATCAAAATCTGAGAAAGAAGCTTGATGAAAACCCTGATTTTGGGAGAAAAAAACGGTCACAAATTTTGAAAAGAAGCGAGTTTGTATGTGTAACGGTCACATTTGGGCTGAAAATATAAATATAATTATTATTATATCCAAATAATCCAAAAAAAAAAATGGATCAAACGACGGGTAACAAATATTCAATTTTGTTTTTTTATAATATTATCTTTATGCATATTATATTTTACCCGCCAATAGTTCTCTTTATTTATCATGATCTTAATTTTATGAATTTTAAAATTTATTATAACAATTTTAAGTGAAAATAATCGAATTTTACATATTTAATAAATTTATTAATATGAATACATTGTTTAAACAGTCTAAAGAATTCATCAGAACTCGGAGCTTCCTAGCTAGCTCCGCCTCTCCGGTGACATTTGAACTCCAAAAATTCGTAGAAACAAATCCTAGTGGATACTTCTTAATAAAAAATAAGGCTTATTAAAGGAGACTTCTATTTAATTTGAATTCATATTACATAAGGCTTATTAAAGGAGACTTCTTAATAAAAAATAAATTCATATCTAAAACTCAAACTCGAAACTTATAGTGATAAAGATAATCATTATAACACAATTGTGTGGTTAATTAATTGATTGCAAATTGAATGATAAGAGGTGAATAAAAGACTTAGAAATGACAGATTTGAGATGCACCAAGTTTAGTGGACTTTACACCAAGACCGATCTATTTATATTTAGATCAATAAAAAAAGGGCAACTTTCACATATAGCAAATAAAAAAATCATATTTGTATGCTATAGCAAACTTTGCATAATTGCGCTCCATAGCAAACATAAAAATTGTATAATTCGCTATACATATACAAGTGTATAATTCGCTGGCCTAAATTGTAAAATTCGCTGGCTCTATTTCGCTGCAATGGTATAATTCGCTATCCTATTTCGCTGCAATGGTATAATTCGCAATTGTATAATTCATTACCTTTTTCGCTGCAATATTAAGTGTATAGCAAGAAGATATATGTTTTTCTCTCGTTTTATACAAAAACAAAAACACAATATATACACTTCTGTTGTATAAAGCTAGAGAAAATTGTATAATTCGCAATTGTATAATTCGTTGACCTTTTTCTCTGCAATATTTGAAGTAAAATGTTTGTAAATTGTATAATTAAGTGTATAACATGAAGATATATATTTTTGCATGTGTATATACAATTTTCTCTCGCTTTATACAAAACAGAAACAGAATTATACACTTCTGGTATAAAGCGAGAGAGGTGAGCGAGAATGGAGAGTGGCGAGCGAGATTTCTGGGAGAGAGACGCTGGAAAATTTTAGCTAATGTTTGCTATGGAGCACAATTAAATCAAACCCTAACTATTATATTTATTTGGAAAAATAACTTAAATATACAACTATAAGTTTTATATTCTCTAATTTTCCCTTATTTTTTTAAATATTACATAATTCCTTTTTTTAAAAAATTTAGTGTAAGTTTATAGATACATTACATTCTCTCTCATATAATACAGAATTATCCATTTTAATGCCTATTTTTTCTCCATTAAAACACTTAACCTTTTAAATCAGTTTTTGGATTTTGAATTTTCTCCATTTAAACACTCAACCTTTTAAATCAATTTTTTGATTTTGAATTATTAATTTTAATTAATTTTAAATAAAAGACCCAATTTTGAAATTTTGAATTTCAAAATTCAAAAATTTTGAAATATCAAAAATCAGAACAACTTCTCTTAACTTCTCCCATTTTGTTCTTACTCCATCAAGTTCCAGTTCTTTTTTTTCCATAATCATCTTCCTTCTCTTAAAGATTACTTACTCCGCCATTGCAACTTCAACGTAAACCCACACGCTTAACAACTTCCAATTTTAAAAATCCTAAACCCTCAAGTTCAGTTACCGAAGAAACAAATTCCAATCAGAGGAAAGATTAAACGAACAACCAAAAAGCAGATGAATTTGGTAATCTTCTTGTTCTTGGAGGCAAGCAGATGAAAATGAACGGTCACCTTACAAAAGGTTCAAATGATGTGTATATATATATATATTCACTTTCATAAATCAGTAAGGTATTAATTGTTTAGTTGATGTACTGATACATGTTTTGAAAATTGTTATAATGTATCATTCACTAAGTTTAATAAATGTGTCATCCACTGTACTTGATGATACATATAGAATCAGTGTGTATATTGTTTAGTCGATGTTTCTGATACATGTATTAGATATGTATCACATGTTATAATGTTTTAGTTAATTCACTGATACATGTAGTAGACATGTATCACATGTTTTTCATGTGGTATGAATTTCTGAAAACTGAAACCATGTATCAGTAAGTTATTAGTTGTTTTATTTAGTATTTATATTTCAATATCGTTATAATTTGCTGTTTTATTTTCAAATTGCTAAAGGACTTTGAAAAATATATGGGGGAGAATGTTATCCAAATGTTTAATGATCTGTTACCTTATACATAGGGGAGAATGTTATCCAATTACGTGCTGATTTTATGGTGATTAATGATCTGTTACCTTAAATTAAGCTGTTTTAGTAACAACATTAATTGTACCATTTTATCCCCATTTTTCTCTCAACAGTTTAAACTTACCATGTATCATTACCATGTATCACTAGAGTCTAAAGTATCACGGAACAACAAATTTAAGGGATTTTTTGTAAATACTAATTTTATCGGGACAAAATGTAATTATTGAATTACACTATGGGATTCCTTAAATTTTTACTATTTATTTTAGGTTATTAGTTGCTATATATACAATTTTTCCATAAAAAAATTAGGACCCAAAATGGAGATACTTACAAAAGTCCAATCTAAACAAACATGTACAACATTGGGCCAGGCATAGAATCCATGTATCTTGGACCAATTATCCATTTTAGGAACTTGGGCCCCAAAACTAAAATGGGCAAAGAGTACATATATTTCATTTTTGGGATCGTCATTTAATTTAGGATAGTTCGCACAAATGTCTTATTTCGGAGTGGTTCAAATTTATGATTTTTTTTATAAAAAAAAAGTGCCGATTCAACAACTTAAGTAACGAAAGAGTTGTCGAAGAAATTCCGATATTAAAATAAAAAAGAATGTGAAGCTTAAATTTATATTTTTGCAGTATAATATCTCAAAATGTATATGGTCAAGATATGATAATTTTAGTTGTATTATATAATTTATGTCGAGCAAGGCAAAAGTGCTAAATATACATACATATTAGTATTTATAAAAATCAATATTGATATTGTAATAAAGGAGATTAGTTTTGTGCACAATAGTTCAACAATTTAATTTGCAAGATCTGACTACGTGCTAGAGACTAGACTGATCTAGAATTTTTAATTTATTAATTTTGATATACAAACTTTTATTTATTTTGAACCTTACTATTTCTAAAGATTATTCAAATTTTATGTCTTCTCCAACCATATAAACTATAAAAAGGGACAAATCAAAAAATTGATTAAGTCAAGATGTAGTAAAGCCATGTGACATGAGAAGCGCTTGCAATTGCAATAATAGCCATATTCAAATATGGTTTGATTTTTTTTCCTTCACTAATTAATGAGGCTAAGTCAAATTGATTTTATTAAATTTTTCACTTTTATTTACAATATATTTTTATATTTAAAGAACGATTTTATTTCGATTGAAACAAAAAAAAAATCAATTGTTAAGCTCTTAAATCGACTCCACTAAAAGCTATTGAAACTCCTTTTTCTCAAAAATTGGATGAAATTTTGGCATCTATTGTTTATTTTCTACCAAGTAACTTTAAATAATCAAAGTTTGTACCAAGAAAAATCAACGTAAATTGGTTTAGATCAAATTAAAGGTAACATATATGCATGAAAGTTTCATCGATTTATACTTAATTATTTTTTTCTCTTATTCCACGAATTAAACGAACTCTAAATTTACACTATGTTTGGATCGTTGTTGCCTACTGTATTGTATTGTATTGTTATTATACCTATAATATTTGTTTTGATTGTTATTTAAGATGTATTGTATTGTATTGTTAATTTTCTAAGTTACGTAACAATGAAAACCCCTATTTTATATAACAATCGATTTAGTGTGTTCCATTGTTACTTAATTTCTTTTTATAATTATATATTTACATAATATTTCAAAATATTATTTTGCTCTTTACCTTAATTATTTAAATCTTGTCAAACTTCTTATCTATCATAATTAAGAATATTTAAGTAAATTTATAAATTACATACAGTACGATAAAATCAAATCAAATAAACAACAAACAATATAGTCTAGCCAAACATTGTATCTATCATATAATATAGTATAAATAAAATACAATATAATATATTATGAAATAATAAGTAACAATGATCCATGTTATTAAATATCACATCACTATTTATTTTTTTATTTATTCTTTCCACACGTTTGGACACTGTAATGAATTACATATAATTAATATCTTTATCGTTTGATTATTCCTTTTGTCTTTTTACTTTGTTGACTTTATTTTTGTGAAATAATCAACTTAGATTCTTCGCGATGGAATAGACGTTGGGTTAGGTTTGTGCAAAATGGTCCAACAATATGCAACAACACTAGAGACTTATCTAAGATTTTCGTTTATTAATTGGAATAACACAAACTATTTTATTTATCGATTTTGCTTACCAATAGTAGTTGCATTAATCTCGTTGCACATAGTGGCGAAGCAATATGGACGTAAATGTTATATTTTAAATTATCTTACTTTCTTCGCGTGTGTTATTTTTATTTTTATTCTGTTATATATTTTCATTATATATATATATATATATATATGTGAGAACTCACAAGAGAAATATATTATATAAATAAACGAAGGAACATGATAATGAAGCTACATGATGCATTCCAAGAAATTTCACAAAAATAAAAGCTATATAGATATAAACTATAATTAACATGTACGCCACGCCCTATTGTTTGAAGCAGCCAGTGATGTGATCAGCTTGAGATCGACCTTATTGAAATATATATATATTTGTCCATTTAATTCGAAACATATCTGAACACTTTGACAAGTTAAATGGACCCCCTAACTAATTAATTCTCCTTGTGGACGATAAACTTACAAGATTTTTAAAATATACTGATTTTCATCACCTCAAATTATTTATTAGATTTCTCTTTTACACGTTCTTTTAAAAAATATTAATTATCAAAAGTTTTTAATAATATTAAACTTATTTATGTCTTAAGATAAAATTACACCTCATTAGATATTCATTATATATATATATATATATATAATATATATATATATATATATATATATATAATAATAATAGTTTGAGATGACTAATCTTAGAAATTACGATACATAATTTGAGACTATAAAATATTTTGGAAGTTTATATATTTAAGATGAGATTGACTATGAAATTATATATGGCGTGGCAAATGACATGCCTAGCTTGATGTCATCATCCATTAAGTTTCTCCTTTTATTTAATAGTGCAGGTCGATATTTTATATCTATGTCATACAAAATATATAATTTTGACTTATGTGGAGTAGAATTGTTTTATAGTATAAAGTTTCATGAAGAGTTTGATATTTTTTTAAAAAAAAAATTAATTGTGAATTGATTTTAAATTATTTTTTAATAAAATTGTGGATTTCTATTTAAGTATATAATCATCTCGAATAATTGAAATGGTCTTTTTAATTTATAAAAAAATAATTTTTTTTTAATAATGTGTACGTAAATATATTTTATATATTGATATTACGATAAATTTAATACGTAAATATATATTATAATATTTTTCACATTTAGATGCAACTTAAGTCCTAGGCCTCTGGTGACCGGACAATTACGATCTTTGCTCTATAATTGATATTCCATAAAACAATACAACAAAAAATATGCAAGTACTCCTACTACTTACATGTTTAGATCAAACGATACAGTAATAAGATTTTATATTTTTTATTTTTGATGAAAAATTGAGATGCTTTTTCAAGAACATACTTGCAGAAAAAATATTTTAATAATTGTATATTTCGAGGTGATGTTATTAAAAAAAATTAATCGTAAGCTGATATCAAAGAAAAAGACTCAAATAATTTTTAAAAATCTAATTTTAATTAAACATTATAAAATATTCAAAAACTTATATAATTTATTTAAAAATTACTGTCTGAACTGTCTCATTCACACCCCTACTAATACATCGGTTACATTGACCACTCGATAAGATATAAAACAATATGCATATCTCCATCTTATTTAATTAGCCTAAAGTATTCACATTTCAATAGTGATCACTCGTTTTTTAGTATAATGTGAGAATAGTATCATTAAATCAAAAGAAATAATATAGCTAATTAAATTAAATAGACAACCAACATGGTTAGCGATGCATTATTGATAAAAGTGTTTTACCTTTAATAAAAATCTTAAATTTAAATTCTCACAATTTAAATTTAATCAAAATTCTAAAATAAACAAATTATATAACAAGTCTCACGATCTTTCAATTTTACCTCCTATAGATATGTGTGTTTTATTATCGGCAAACGTAAATACATCATACAACATGTAGGACACAAACAGAATATATAATTTTCCTACATATTTTATAGAATATACTTTAAAGAAAATACAATAAACCAGAGGATTTTGTATGACATATCTATATTAATTAACAGACGCGTCTCATATATATATTATAAAATAATAATAATAAAGGTGGTATTCTACAGTCTACACGTAAACGTTTTCAATATACATGTTACTATAATAATATAATATAATTTTATTATAATGTTTTTGTGTCTATAACGTGTGACAGGCTAGCTAGTGTTGATCACATATAGTATATATTTAGCATGACTAATAATATAATTTATTTAAATTTGTCGCTTTGTATGAATTATTAAAAAATATCGCCATGTGTAATTCTCCAACCTAATGACGACAAAGTACACACGACATATTAATTAACAAAAAAATTATAAGAAGCTGACTGTTGATATTAAAGAGCTAGAGACATAATTTGTGTTTGATAATATAATTAAATATTTTATTAGAAGTTGATGATATATATATATTATAAGAAATAAAGACAAATTAGACTACAAAGTACTAAACAAATATATATGCATGGAAATAATGGAGATTAAGAAAATTTAGAAGTAAATAATAAATTATTATTTTATTTTTCATCTTAATGTTTGATATCATATTAAAATTTAATTAAATTTAAATATAAATTAAAAATATTTATATTAAAAATAAAATACTTTTTTAACAAAAATAACTTCGTATTTAGAGGCTTTAAATCGAGACCTCTTGGTTAATTGATTACTTGAGGTAGAGATTAAATTTTGTGTATAATGAATAATTGAAAATTACGATTCTTTTTCAATTGAACTTCCACCATTTTTGGATTTATGCGCCATTATCCTTTGACGTGTATAATGTATACTAGAGGATGACAAGCACAGGCCTTATGGACAATGAATTAGTCATAAAATAACTGTAATTAAATTAATTTAAATAACATTTGTTGAGTTATAATTCAATTAATTTTAATATTTTTTGTTAAATTATAATTCAAATATAATTTGTTATAGTTCTATGATTTCGAGTTCAGGCCAAAGGTTTGATGAGTGTTGATCTTTCATAGATAAAATGAGGAGTTCAAATTTTAGTAGTTAATATAAAAAAAGATAGTTTTCTTTTTATGTTTAACATTAATTACTTATTCATCAAATTATTTTCAAGACTTAATAATAAACATCAATTATTAGGGATAGTGTGATAAAATAGTCATGTCAATCATTATTTTTTTTATAAATATGTTCAATCAAAATATAATAAGTAAAATGATACGGAAAAATATTAAAAAGAGTTAAAGGAGTAAATTAGTAAAAATATTCTTCTCTTATTTATGAACTTTTAAAGAGCTTTTATATATATATATATATATATATATATATATATATATATATATATATATATATATATAACAAATAATATGAAAGAATAGAAGAATTATTAATTGTGCATAAATAATTTTGTGAATCTCCTAATATTATGCATGTGAAATAAACAAAAAATAAAAAAAACACCAATAACTAATCATGAAATGCCACAATATCACCTAAAAATAAAAATAACACAAATATACATGTTAGATACCTCAAAGTTAACTCACTAGCACTCTTCTATAATAGTAGAAAAAAGTAGAAAAAGAAAAAGAAAGAAAAAAGAGTAAGAATATGCACTTTAAGTGATAATATTGGATTTAAATTTAATTTTATACATATTTAATAATTTATTAATACAAACACATTAAGCAAAATTTATTAAATTATACTAATTTGCACTTATAGAATAATTAATTACTCTAAAGACTTTACTGCGATAAAGCCTCAAAAGAACAAGCATACTGTCCCATCGCGTGAACTTTATAAGTGTTACACTTTTAAATTATTTTGTGCCCTAATTAGGGAGATCGAAATTTTTTTTCTCGAGTTACTTATTTTATTTTAAAAATTTTCAATTTTAAATTTTAATTATTTTAATTTTATTTAAAACATTTTTTATTTGACATAAATTTTATAACGATACAAATAAAAGATAAATCGATCTCCAATAACATATAATAATGAACTAAAAACTAAAAAAATAAATATGTGTGGGTTCATTTTTTTTCTTTTTGCACATAAAATAATGAAAAATCCCCCCAAAAGTGTTCCATTTAATTAGTGGATGAGGTGACAAGATTATATAAATGTGCCAATATTATTTCTATCCACTAATTATAATAGCTGCACTATTAATTTACACTAAAGTTAATGGACACTTTACATCCTCATCTCATTGTCCCCTCTTACCCCCACAAACTTTTTCTATTTTCAGTTTTCACTACTTGATAAAATGATAATAGGGTTAAAAGATTTACATATATCTTTTTTATTTAAAAAAAAAACATTATTGCATAATAAGAATAAGTATATAATAAATATATATCACTTGGCAACTCGCTTTGACTTGAGGGTTCCATCGCAAAATCCATTAAATAAAGTTGCATTATTAAATTGAACTACTTCCAAAAATGATCACTGCTTGCGCGTTTTTTTAAATAGAGAAAAAATCTCAATCATTATTAAAATATGATTTAAAACTCGATGAATAATGAATTTATTATTAAAATTTACACGTTTGATTTTGCATTTAATAATATCACCACTCTTTGTGATTTGCCTTTTAGAATATTGGAATGCCACCAGAAAGATATACCTCTTAATCATAACTATTCATCCGAGCTAGGTGGAGTACACCTAGCTCGTAAGTTTGAACAAATTTAATAATATTTTTCATAAATCTTGTATTTATATAAGAAAATTAAATAAACATATATGTATATTAACTTGTGAATTCCTAACAAAATTAATTGACGATTCTGTGATAAAATTATTATCTTATCACTCTTAAACATATTAGTTAATTAAAATTTCACTAATCAAAATAATAAAGATAAATATTAAAGAGAGCATATAATTTTGGTAATGGTGGTTGTGAGATTCATAGTCAGAACCTCTTTATTTGTTATGATATTATAACTTTTTTTAAAAATAGAGATTACATAAAAATTAGATAAAACAAGAAATCAATTTGAAACTCAATAATGATCAACATTTTAAAATTAATTGATTTAAATTTGTCAAAAACAATTTATATTCAAGTTAAAAATCTGAATAACACTCTATATAGTGAAATTCTATCACGTGAAATAGAAGTGTTATTTTTCTTATATTAATTATTATAAACACTAAATAATTATGGACATTTACTCAACCTTTCCACTTCTCCCACCCAAAAGTGAAAAAAGAAAAAGTACTTCTACCATTCACCTTCTATTCCTTATGATTTTTTTTTTAACAGTCAAATGATAATAACTTTGATCAATATTTTATAATGTATTTTTTTATCATATTAATATGAAAAAAATATAATTTATAATACTTTTTGTATAATTTTTGAATAAATAATATTTTGTTTAAAACATCAAGTTAATACTATAATTTAATTTGACTTTAAAAAATAGTCAAATTAACTTTCGAAAAACATAATATCACGAATAAAAGTGGACAAAAAGAGTACAAAATTTTTTAAAAGTCAACCTCAAACACTTGAAGTGCTCATTTGCGTGCAATCTCTTCCCTATTTAGTGGGAAAAAAGATATGATATTTGGGGCACTTCTCTTCTCTTTTAGCAATTTTATATTTTGAGGGCATTTTTAGTGAACATTTATTTTATTTTATTTTCACTTTCTCAACAAGAATGATTATGATTTACGAAGGGTCATTTCTTGGAGCACTTGCTTGTACAAAAAGATATGGCCACTAATGCATTCAATTTTATAGTGCTTTGGCAAGGACATGATACATATATATTGATGGAAACCTTACATAAAGATTTTTTAATTTGTGTGGCTAATATATATTTTTTTATTTACAAGAGTAAAAACGTGGAAAATGCAAATAGTCGAGTACTTTTCATATGTGGAAAAAAAATCGTGTATATCAACAATATATATTATAAAAAGTTTCATTATTTCCGTTCATGGAGTTGACTTCACGAATATAATGATAAGGTTGCCAGCGATAATTAATATACGATAAAATTTGTATTAAAAAAATTGCACCATCAAATTGTATTTACTTGTTGTAGTAATACTCCAACTTATTTTCTAGATTAAGAATGTCATATTTAAAAAAGGCTTACCGATAAATTATTTTATACCTGACTTGATAACAATGTATATAACTTAAATTATTGAAATGCCTACGATATTATTAAGACTCTTAAAACATAAAATATTATCGTATAGGTAATGAAAAATGTCTATGATAGACTAAGATCCTAGCTAGGAAGATAAATATAATATTATCGTATAGGTAATGAAAAATGTCTATGATAGACTAAGATCCTAGCTAGGAAGATAAATATTGATAAGGATTATACCTCGTGTTAATTAATTTATGTAATTGGAGCAACTTGCAGTTCTTATATGTTAGATAAAATGCACATTTTTTGCCACCAAAGAGAGAGAATGAGTATTTCCATTGAATTTACTTTATATACGTCTACAGTATAACCATATTAGATATATTGTTGTATACATGTGATCAAAGACGTAGTCAGAATTAGGAGTTTGGAGGGTCTACAGGATTTCAAACCTACAATCCTGGCGTGGAAAGCATTTTCACAATGCCCTTTTTTGTCACAAAGTTATCAATCAGTTTTGTTTTGGATTCACGAATTAATATACATACATATTTATCTAAATTTTTTTGTATAAATACACGATCTACAAAAAAAATAGCTCCGCCCCTAAATGTGACGAAACTAAGAGTTTTATTTTATAGGTTTTGAATCATAATTTTCCTTACTTACTAGGTTATGCATATGTATTAAATAAAAGTTTTAACACAAATACATAATTTTGAGTCAAAGCTGTTGAATTCTTCGCATGATTGTTGTAACCAAAGTTCCGCTCCACTATCAAGATATTTAAAGATAACTATTGATAACCGTCCACGGAATATGCGATTAGTTTTTGGAAATAATGCACGTCACTTTTGTAAAAATAAGTTAGGATACGTGTTCATTTTATAATGAAGGAGCAGACTTAATTTTTCAAGAGTTTCAAATAAGTACGTAGATATATAAAGTGCAATTGGACCAGAAATATACAATTTTCAAAATATAAGACCATCTTTTGTATATCGAAGCTTAATGGAAGCAACATTATATTATAAAGTTAAAGCATAACATATAGAGTTTAACCAAAAAAAAAAAAAAAAGAGAGAAAGATGGAAGTAATTTATTTATAAAAGGAAATTAAACCATGCATGTAGTACTTTATTGCCTAAATTTGCAGCCATTTTACTAAAATAATTGACTTGAATCATTTTGAAATTCTATTCCTATAATATGTAGTAATTAAAGATTTTTCAAGATTCAAATGTTTTACTTCATCAAACTCCTTCAAGGATTAGTTTCTCCATGACCATCACAATGCTTATCCTCTTCAACTATGACTTTGACATGCACAAGTATTCGTTGACATAGATATAGTAGAATTTGAAACGTATGAGTTTAGAATTTTAGTCATTTAAAGTTTGAATCAAAGCTATATATTGAATTCGGTCGAACCAGGATTCTAACTATTTAAATCAAATCTATATATTGAATTCAGTTGAACCAGAAATCTGACTAATCCTAACTCTGCTGAGTCTACGTGATGAACACACAAAATATCTTAAAATCACAAAGAAAATTCTACATTTTTTTGTTGGAAAAAATGAAATTACTTTGAATTCTTGTATTTCCTCTTAGGCTTGGTGAAGCTTCCTTGAAAGATGGAAAAGAAGCATAACAAAGAGTGACTATATCATTTTCTCTCCTTATAACTAATCACAAATTCTAAATTTTACATCAGAAAGATTCAAATATATATATATATAATATATATATATATATTATATATATATATATATATATATATATATATATATATATATATATATATATATTCCTTCTGTCCCATTTTATATATTATCCCTTTCTATAAATAGTTAGTCTATAATACTTATCAATTCATAAAATCAACGCATAAATTATCATATTGTTCCATTTTCACCCTTGTGAGTTATTAGCCTTAAAAAAACACATTTGATCAACTTAGAAAAGTTAAGTAAATAATTCATGTTAGTTGGTTAAATTAATTAGTCAAAATAAATTAATTTATATTCATTAACTAAAAATTTGAGTTCCAAAAAGATTGAACAAGGGTAGAAGGATAAAATTACATTATTTTTTAATGCAAGTGCAAAATAAAAAAATGACATATAAAACAAGAAGGAAGAAGTATAAAATAAAATTAAAAAAACAACACATCATTATATATCTTGTAATTTATTATTTCGTGAGATTGAGTTAAACCCCTCGATACTCTCTAGATTCGTCCCTATGCATATGTTGTGTTTCTTTTTGAGGAACCATATTTATTTATATAAAAAAAAAAAAGAGCACAATACATTTATGAACAGAAAAATAAATTCTAAATCTATTATTTTGTCAAATCGAACTTATTGATTATGAAGTGTGAACAAGAAAAGTCGATAAAATAAATTGCAGTCATTAGTCAACATATCGAGGGCAATATTGACATTTAAATGTCAAAAAACAAACAAACTGGTAAAACCTGAAAGGTTATTTTAGTCTAATCACAACGTGACCGTGTAAGCAGACTTTTCGGACATTAAATTCAAGCTCTTAATCAGAGTAGTCAATTAATTAACTTTTTCTTCCACAATTACCCCTATCATTAGCCGCATTTAAATTGTATCCTATATGGTATTTCCGTAAATAAAACAAAAACTCTACCCCTGGAACCCCAATTCTTGAAATATTACCCTCTATATATACCCCTTTACACCATCCTAGTTCCAACTAACACCTTCCTCTCCCTCGCCATTACTCGATTGACTTTTTCTCTCTCTAAATCAAACAAATCTCTTCCATTTTCTCTCTCTAAAAATTCAAAAAAAATGCAGGTGGCAGCAACACTTCCGGCGACCGGTGTTCATTTTTTTCCGACAAGGCGAGCTAGTTTCAAATGCAATGGCTATTCATCACCATTGAAACCAATAACTAGAGCTAGTTCGATAAATGCACAAAGTTTACAAACAATAACACCAACAACAACAACTACGGAGATGACGAAGAAACATCTCTCGAATCTTGAAAAGCTTTTGCAGAAGGAAGTGAAGCCGGAGCCGGTAATTCAAAAACAGGGGAAAACAGGGGAAAACAGAGGAAAACAGGGGGAAAAAAACAGAGGAAAACAGGGGAAGGAACTTGTTGGAAGGGCTAAATTTGTCCAGAATTTGGCCTGAGATGAAAGCAGCTGAAGAAATGTCACCTAGGCATTTGATTAGATTACATCGAATGTTGTCATCGAAATCAATGGAGTATTCACCAAGGAACAATCTTGGTAGTAGGTGGAAGGAGTATCATGGTTGTAAAGATTGGTTAGGACTTCTTGATCCATTGGACGAAAATCTCAGGCGAGAATTAGTCCGGTACGGGGAGTTTATTCAAGCGGCTTACCATTGTTTTCACTCCGACCCCGCCACGTCAGCAAATGAAAACGCTCACGTGGCGAGGGACGTGTCGTTGCCTGATAGGTCGTACAAGGTGACTAAGAGTCTTTACGCCACGTCATCCATTGGCTTGCCTAAGTGGGTGGATGATGTGGCGCCCGACCTCGGGTGGATGACCCAGAGGTCGAGTTGGATCGGGTACGTCGCGGTTTGCGACGATAAAACCGAGATTCAACGTATGGGGAGGAGAGATATTGTCATCGCGTTGCGGGGAACTGCAACGTGTCTTGAGTGGGGGGAAAATCTCCGCGATGTCCTCGTTCAAATGCCGGGTGAAAATGAATTAGTTGACGCACAACCTAAAGTAGAATGTGGATTTTTAAGTTTGTACAAAACAAGCGGGGCGAAAATTCCAAGTTTAGCTGAATCCGTTATTAATGAAGTGAAAAGACTTATTGAAATGTACAAAGGGGAGTCACTAAGTATAACAGTAACAGGGCATAGTCTTGGTGCTGCATTGGCTTTACTAGTAGCAGATGACATAAGTACATGTTCACCTAACGCTCCACCAGTCGCAGTTTTTTCCTTTGGTGGTCCTAGAGTAGGCAACAAAGGTTTCGCGAATCGTCTGGAGTCCAAAAACGTTAAGGTGTTACGTATCGTGAACAAGCAAGACGTGATCACTAAAGTTCCAGGGATGTTTGTGAGCGAAGCAATAGACAAGAAACTAAGAGACACCGGTGCCTCGGGGGTGTTGAACTTGCTTGACAATAGCATGCCATGGGCTTATTCACATGTTGGCACAGAATTGAGAGTTGACACAACAAAGTCTCCATTTTTGAAACCTGATGCAGATGTTGCATGTTGTCATGACTTGGAAGCATATTTGCATTTGGTGGATGGATATTTGGGATCAAATGAATCATTTAGACCAAATGCTAAGAGGAGTCTTGAGAAGTTGTTAAATGAACAAAGTGCTAATATTAAGAAATTGTATACTAGTAAGGGTAAAGATTTGAGTAGTCTCAATCTTAATAGAGAATTTAATTTTCCTAGGCCTAGTTGTTTGCCTAGTCCTAGTGTCTTGCCTAGTCCTTCATCTTGAGTTTATTGGGATGAAAGAATATGTATGCTTCTTGTACAAATTTAAGAAGTATATATGTTTTCTTTTTGTATAATTACTATTCCTTAATTCTCTTCTTTTAATGACATTAGACATAACAAGGAGGTCTAAAATCTGGAAAATTTATCACAGAAGTTGCATATGAAAATGGGTTAAGAAAAAAAGATTGCAAGAAATGAAGAGATTGAATACTATCTCTCTTTCATTTTATATGTCACCTTTCGGATTTCAAGAGCAAAACAGGTCTATCTTTGACTGTTAATTTTTCATAGATCTTATAAACATTTTGAATTATCAATTATTGTGACTCATAATATTTTTTACGTAATTTTTACAAATATATAAATTTTATTTCAAAAAAAAACTGAAGGTTCTGTGTGCAAATTTCCGGTTAAACTTTAAATGTTTGACTCTCAAAATATAAAAGATGTCATATAAATTGGGACAAATGAAATATTTATTTTACCCACTTGGCAAAGAGAAAAAACAACATATACTGAAATATTATTTTATTTATTCTTTTGATTTCTCTATATCCAAAACTTAAATTCGAGATCTTTGACTAGAGGTGAAATAGTTTCATTACTGCACTACGATCCGTATTAGTTATAGTTATAATGGAGTATTATTGACAAACGAGTGGAATCACTCAAAAGTATTAAGTTTTTCTGACTCATTACACGGAATTGTTTACCTGAGATAGAATTATAAAATATTAATTTGATTTAAAAATTACTATATTAATGATGGTGGAATTTATTAATACACATTCTAGAAAAAAAGTCAACAACATAATAATGTACGAAACAAGTATAGCAAACATATATAAGTGCGATAACATTTAACTACTTGCATCCTTTTTCCCTTAATAATGTTAGACTTTCATGTTCAAATTATTTCAATTTCATTTTTTCGTCATGTCGCTGCAGAAGGGCACTGCCACCTTGTCCGCTATAACTTTGTTCTTAATTATATCTTTTTTAATATGCCCACACATTCTTTTAAGTATCCTCATCTCTTCAATTTTCATCTTTTGAACGTGGACATTATTTGCTTTCAACCACATATAGTAGTGTTGGTCTAATTACCACCCCGTCATATTGTTAAGGATTGAGTTCTTGATATATGAAGTTATATAATATAACATTCTTTGATATGAAAATTAAAAGAGGAGATTAGAAGCACATGAAACAATAGATCATTTAACTTTTGAACATCGACACTCTAATAATGTGTTCCCTATTCCATAGATTTAATTATAATATGATTGACTATCAGCTCATTAATTAATTAACACGAATGCCAACTACTAGTTTTGTTTGTGTGCACTTAATTCAAGTATTAGATCCAAATAATTCGTTGTCACCATCAACATGACAAGTCTAACCACTCCATAAAAAATATCATTAGCATCACTTAATTCTTAATTTTTAACGGCAATTAATATTCTTTGTATATATTCCTAAAGCCTTTAGCGACGTTAACTAATACCGATAAAATCTTTAATGCTCTTTATTAATGTCAATATTCACTACTGCTAAAAATTATTTGTATTGTAGTGAAACACATTCAACATGCTCATAACTAAATGTCTTTTAGATTCAAATTGTAAACTAGCCACGTTATAAACATCTAGTTATTGATAGGATTGTTGTTAAACATTTGATGCTTATGTTTCCTAATTTTATATATAATATAAGAATAACAAAACTTGAAAAAATTATATATATGTCGATTGAAAATAATCTCTTACTTTTATAAAAATTGGTTGTCTTATTTGAAGTCGTACTTGTGGAACCTCCAGGACAATCCACAACCTTTACCATGAGCACTTTGTGATAATCTGGTTATTGTGCAATAACTTGCAAACTACGCATGAAATGTAACTGTAATTTGACAAGTCTGATGTGATGAGTTCACGATTAAATAGGAAATGAGAACTAGATTCGATTCTAAATCTTTCGGTTTCCCACATGAAAAACTTGCCTCCCAACCACTCAACCATGTCCTTGGCGGGTCGATATTATTATTATTGTTAAGAAATTGTATTTATGGTTAAAAAATATATGTATAATTGTAGAATGGGCATAATATACGGCGCCCACCGTGTACATATAAACTCATCAAATAATACTTGAAAAGAGAAAATAATAATAATTGTGGTTGTACTTGCTTTAAAGATCATGATTTTGAAATTATATTTTGAACACCGATTAGTATCAAATAATTAAACAAATGAACCAGGGAATCCATGTGTGCATTTTAAATAATGCTATACATCATAAACTAATGAAACTTATTGAGACACATGCATAAATAATTAAAGTCTGATAGGTGTTGAATTTTATTTGTCTTGAATTTTTTATTATAATTAGATTTTTCTTTTATGATAAGGTTTTAGGATTGACTAGTCCAATTTTGTAGGAAAATGTAAAGCATTTTATAAGTAGCGATTTGTTTTTTCTAACTTAAATTAGCATTCACAATGCAGTCTTAAGGGCTTCGAGAGTTTTTGCTAGGAGGAGAATTTGTAGGGCATAATCTTGATATGTTATCACTTGTGTGAACCTCCCATGTAATCCGAGTGAATTGATTGAGGTTATTTCACTCTATATTTTGTATTCTCATGTTTATATAATGGATTGCTCATCTCGATTGACCAAACCACTTTCAATTTGTATGTCTTTCGGTATATTTCTCGTTTGTCTTCTTACTCATATTCTTTCGAAGTTTGCTTCACTATGTTTTGTGTTACACCTGCTTATTTTCGATTCTAACAGTATGGTGTTGATAAAAAATAAAGGGTCATCTGCACAATGCCCTTATTTTGAGTTAATTTTTATTTTTGATGCTTAAAACTATTGGTCTTTAATTTTTATTTTTTTGAGTTTGAAGTAATAAAAGATCTAAGAGGTCCTTGATAATAAAAAAAAAAAAAAAAAAAAGGAAAATTTGCTAGGCACATATCTTTGGTATTGGATGTATCGTTAGATTGTGCCGAGTCAAATTTATTCCCTTTTTTTTGTCACAGAAAAGAGATTCCTTTCCCTGCTCGCTTTCGAAAATGATGAATACGAAATTCGAAAAGCTATAGGTACTATGGATCCTCTGACACCCAAACAAGTTGCTTTCCCAAATCTCGCCGGTGAAGACACAAATAAGTTATGCTTCAAGTCTAAAAGACTAAGCCTTTCATAAGTTCAGAAATAGAAGTTATGCATTAAGGCATAACTTATAAGTTCTAAAAAGTTTTGACCTCCAAAATTAGTTGTGCGAGTAAAGTCGGAATTTCTCCAATTTCTTCCTTACCTTTTTAATATTTTGATAGGTGTCATACAATTAATCTAATGGCTTTGATTTGTTTGGTTGACTAAATAATTTTACCATAATTAATATTTTTTTTATTTTCTTTTTGTCCTTAGAATCCTTTCTTCTCTGTTATAGTTTATTTTTTCAAACTTGTTTTTTACAGCAAATCAACAATAGATTTCTAAATTTTATTTATATGTTGATATTTAGAACTTTGAATTCATTTTGTTTTTAATCATGGATAATTTTTCAATTGATGTCTCTCACAAAGTTTGATTGAAATTTCACTAGTGATGAAAAGAAAAGTTTATGAAAAGATATTTTTCTACCCATTTTTGTGTCCTTTTCAGATTCTGTAGTTGGCTTTTGCATAAACTTCAAAGAAGTAGTCTCATGATTAATAACCCGAGTTCTTCCTTTGAATTTTGTCTTCTTTCATCAAGGTAATAGAAAGAAAAAGCAATCTGTTGTTAACAAAGCAAATCCTTTGATGATTGAGAAAAGGTTTGTTGTAGAATTAAGTGAGAAAGAAAGAGATGAGAGAAGAGAGAGAAAGAGATATATCAATAATCATGGTTAATGATATTTGACCGTGGTATAAGACTGTTTAACTAAATAAATATGAATTATTAGATTTTAAAATTGACAGATGTCATTAAATTAAATATGGATTGGACTAACTCAAAAGACTAGTGTAATAGAGAGGAGCCTCTTCCAGCCAAGATAAGTCGGTCTAGTTAAGGGTGTACTAGCCTCCAATTTTTACTTATTATTATTATTAGGATAAATTACTTATATACATATATTTATTTTCCATTATTCTCTACCATTTTAAAATATTTTCAAAATTTCTTGTTTTCTTCAACTTTTAAGTCAATCATATACATAAGTATCACATCACATGTTTTCCTTTCTATTTTCACTCACTACTTTATTCTCTTCCCAGTTTCACTCTACAGTCTTATCAGTTACAATTTTCATATCATTTGATTTTCACTACAATCTTATCAATTAGAATTTTCATATCAATTTTATTTTCAAAAAAATTCTCTCGGTCAATCAAATTCAAACTACTCAATTGATATACCGTGTTTCTATCATAGTCGTCTTTTTCGATTTTATTATTTTTAGTCTTTATTTCTTGATGCATATGGATCAGGATCATTTTTTTAGTGTTGATATTACTCAACTAGTCGAAGAAGGATGCATCTTCATCTTTTGTCTTACATGGCACACTCAATGACTCCAATGTCACGTAAGTTAAAAAGATACACAATTATAAAAAAAAAAAAAAAAGGTTCAAAGATAATAGACTTTAATTTAGTTAAACTGTCTGTTTGAAATTATGATTGTAATCTAGTGAGGTGTTTATCCATTTTTCCAAAAATTAACTATCGAAAATTTAAGAGACAAAATTAAATACCAACCCCAAAATAGCGGCATTAAGAACTTCAAAGTCCACCCATGGCTTGCTCATAGCTCCATAAAGAGCTTAGCATGACAAATGCAATATCAACTTCACTTTAGAAGCAAAGCTTCCTCTTTTCCATTCTCATGCAATCGCCATTTTTGTATCTCTTACACCTCTTTTTATCGAAACCCAGATGACATTTCAAGCCCAGAAGCATTGCCTGCAGCTCCATCTTCTCGCCACTCCCAATTGGTACCCTCCAGTAACGTAAAATTTTCAAGAAATGGTCAGTTCTCGTATAAAAAAGGACACTTTGAGCATTGTGAAATCGATGATGTGGTATCATCGAACAAGAAAATTACAAGTTTAATTCGATCTGGGGATTTCGATTCTGCGTTTAGAGTTTTCGAGAGTGTGAAGGTGAAGACAGTAATCACATGGAATTCAATCTTGGCTGGGTTTTCAAGAAAATATGGGTTTCTTGAAGAAGCACGACAACTGTTTGATAAAATTCCTGAACCGAATGTTGTGTCGTATAATACCATGTTAGCTTGTTATTGGAGAAATGCTGATATACAGGCTGCTAAGAGTTTCTTTGATCGAATGCCGGTTAAGGATGTTGCTTCCTGGAATACCATGATTTCAGGGTTCTCTCAAAATGGACTGATGTGTGAAGCGGAGGAGTTGTTTCGGGTAATGCCGGTGAGGAATGAGGTTACTTGGAATGCTATGGTAGCTGGGTATGTTGAGTCTGGGGAATTGGAATCAGCATTGGAGTTGTTTAGGGAAGCTCCTGTGAAAGGTGTGATTGCTAGGACAGCGATTGTGACGGGGTATATGAGATCAGGAAATGTTGAAATGGCGGAAAAGATGTTCCAAGAGATGGAAGAGAAGAGTATGGTAACGTGGAACACTATGATTTCGGGTTACATTGAGAATGGGAGAGCAGAGGATGGTATGAAGCTAGTAAAGAAAATGGTGGGATCGGGTATAAAGGTGAACGACTCAACGTTGAGTAGTCTCTTACTAGGTTGTAGTAATTTATCTGCATTGAAACTGGGGAAGCAAGTTCATCAGCATGTCGTGAAGTCCCCTTTGTACTTGGATATGACGGTGGGGACTTCATTGATTAGCATGTATAGCAAGTGTGGAGTTTTGGAGGATGCTTGGAAATTGTTTCGTGAGATGCCAAGAAAGGACGTTGTCACTTGGAATGCCATGATTTCAGGGTATGCTCAACACGGGGAAAGCAAGAAGGCCCTTAGCTTGTTTGATGAGATGAGGCGTAAAGGAATGAAACCAGATTGGATAACCTTTGTTGGAGTTCTATCAGCCTGTAACCATGCAGGTTTGGTCAATCTCGGTATTCAATATTTTGAGCAAATGCAGAATGATTATGGAGTTAAGCCAAAACCAGACCATTACACTTGTATGGTCGATCTACTTGGACGAGCTGGAAAGCTAAATGAAGCTGTGGATTTGATAAGAAAGATGCAATTCAAACCCCATATAGCACTATTTGGATCACTTTTGGGTTCTTGTAGGATCCACAGAAACTTAGAAGTGGCAGAGTTTGCTGCCAAGAACTTGCTTAGCCTTGAACCTACAAATGCAGCAGGCTATGTTCAACTTGCTAATGTTTATGCAGCCAAGAACCAATGGGAAGGTGTTTCTAGCGTTCGAAAATCAATGAAAGAAAACAAAGTTATCAAAACACCAGGATACAGTTGGATGGAGGTTGGGAGAGTGGTTCATGAGTTCAGATCAGGGGATAGACTTCATCCAGATCTCGAAAGCATACGCATGAAACTAAAAGATCTCGAGAAGAAAATGAAGTTAGCAGGTTATGTACCTGATCTTGACTCTTCATTACACGACGTAGGAGAGGAACAGAAAGAACAGCTACTTCTGTTGCACAGTGAGAAGTTAGCCATTGCCTTTGGTTTAATGAAATTGCCACCAGAAATGCCAATCAGGATATTCAAGAACCTCAGAGTTTGTGGTGATTGCCATCAAGCCACTAAAGTTATATCAGCAATAGAAAATAGGGAAATCATTGTTAGAGATACAACTAGGTTTCACCATTTCAAAAATGGAACTTGTTCTTGTGGTGATTACTGGTAAACTATATTCGATACAAGAGAAAAAGAATGATTGTTATTCTAACATAATTTTGCAAGAGTTCCTTGTATATATGTTGTGACTGAGATTAGAACTTCGACATTTTTTTCCTGTATTTGGTTGGAGGTATTAAGTAATCCTTGAATTATTTTCAATTCGATTGATGTTGATAATCAAAACTTATATGGCGTATGAGATTCAGGAGGAGGAAAAATCAACATACGAAAAAGCATAAGTAACACTGTAATAACTAAAGATTGCAGAATTGCAGATAAAATCATTTTGATGAAGGTCCAAAGAATAGAAAGCAAATACTAGTATTCACCAATATTCCTAGATTTTCTACATATTGTTAATCCAAATAGATTGAAAAGAATTGAGTGTCTGATAAAGAGTCGAAAGAAAGTAATAACAGTGAACAGTCTTCCTATCAAGCCATCAAGAGAGACTAATTTTACATTCCACATCAGAATCATCATCGAGCTTCGTCCTTTCAAGATGAGCAGCAACCGCTCTTTTGGTTGACAGGTTGTCCGCGGATCTGCACGGTTGGAGGTCGTGCATTGTTTGACGCCGGTTGGCTTGCCATTCTACAAATGCATAAAGATATTAAGTTTCCATTCGAGAAAATAGCAAACTGTAACTATGACGAAAGTAACGTCAAGCGAAAATTCCCAAACCTGTTCTTGATTGAAGCAGCCATAGCCATGAAAGCCTGCTCTACGTTGGTGGCATTTTTTGCACTAGTTTCCATGAAAGGGATGCCGATCTCATCAGCAAAAGCCTACAAAAATGGTTGTCCATCAATTGGGATATACAGCTCAACGAGATAAAGGGATCGTTAAACAAACTATTCAAGTAACTAAGTCTTTACCGGGAAACAATACACTAATGACGGGGTTTGAGTTATAAAATGGAGGGTAGGGGATTGATTACCTGAGCAGTCTCTGTGGAAACCACCTTCTGAGCTGTGAGATCGCACTTGTTTCCAACAAGAAGTTTGTTCACATTATCACTTGCATATCGATCTATTTCACTCAACCATTGCTTGACATTATTGAAGCTCTCTTGATCGGTTACATCATAAACCACCTGATAAAGATGCCATCACAGTAAGAACCTCGGGACAAAGAGGATAGTACAATGTCGGAATACAACATGTGAGGAAACACAAAACTTACAATTATGCCATGTGCACCACGATAGTAACTGCTGGTAATTGTCCTAAAACGTTCTTGACCAGCAGTATCCCACTGCATACACGAAGGGGAAGACAATGCATCAGAAAGATATTAGCCACTCAAAGGAACAAAATCAAGCGGAGAATGGATCACAATTTAAGATAAGTAATATATCAGTAGTAAGTTAGCAAGGAAGACTATAGTGAGCAACCAAAATGCACGCAAACTTCTCATGAATGGCCAAGTCAAAATAGATACTTACAATTTGAAGTTTAATGGTTTTCCCATCCTGATCAACTGTGCGGATTTTCTATAAGAAAAAAGAAGACAACTGTTACTAATATCCCGCTGAACTATTAAAATGAGACATTACAAAGAACAGGAAGTTTCTCTTACAAAGTCCACACCGATGGTGCTGATGTAACTCTCAAGATATGAATCATCCTGAAAAAGAAAAGAAGTAACAATAAGAAAAGCAATTTCCTTCTAGAAGAAGGTCAATCTTTACAATATAATAAGGGGGCAGTTTTAAATGGCAAATGAACTACACATATGACATTCACATCGGGAATCAAAGATTAGTTTACCAGAAGCTTTCACCAGTTCCACCCTGCATAAATTGAACTTCTACCAACCAAAAAGAGAACAGAAAATTACACATAGACAGAGACACAAGCATCTGTTTGCACATGTTTTTTTAAGGAGGGGGGGAAAGCGCAAGAGGAGATAACCAGCAGGAAAAGGGATACTTCCGCAAAAATCACAATGCAAAAGAGAAATACTTTGCATATCCGGGGAAACAAACAAGAAACTAATACATACGGCGCAAAATTCAATAATAACTTACAGCAAATCTCAAGAGAAGACACGATTTACCAACACCAGAATCTCCAATAAGCAAAAGCTTGAACAGATAGTCGCTGCAAGTAAGATTATAATGTCAGTTGAGCTACAGAAGTTCATAAAACATCCCGAAAAACAGTTAGATTGATATAGCACAATATTGATCTTCAGTCAAGGATACAGAGCACCTTAACATTGACTGACCTATCGAGTTCGCATCTAGAAAAATAACATATTTTCATTGAGTCTCAAATATTTAAACAGAAGTTCCTCCTGTACAATTTTTCTACAAGTTTTAGCACATAAAACTGGGAAAATGCAGAAAGCAATAACCAATAAATTTAGAATCCTCACATGTCATAATAGTTCAATTAGAAAGTACAGAACATGGATTTAATAACTTGACATCAGCGCCATACAGTCATGTAACCAAGATCAAACTTTTATCATAGAAGCCATACATCAACTCTCTCCAAAGTGCAGCCAACTTTTAGCATATGACTATACAAGGAAGAGAACACACCTTACATATTAAATAACCACGGTTACGCATAAAATTTCTCTAAACACATATCATGAATACTATTAGTTCGGCACACAGACAACTTGCCCAGTAAATGAAACTCTCCTTCCTTCATAATTCAGTTCCCAAATTTGTATAATAGCTAATAATTAACCACATTACTAGCTGATCTCATTAAAATAAAGCTTAAAAAGATTAAATCACCATATATGTGACTATAACTAATGCTTATTTAGGGATAAAAACTTGATCTTTCACAAGTTCTCCAAATATAGTTTCAGCAGTCCATCTAAATTTCTAAACACATCAACAACAAACCCCGTGTAATCCTAAAGAGACTGTTTCCATAGACCCTCGGCTCAAGTAAAGCATATCAAAAAATTCTAAACACATGATGCTAGGAATTTACCAAGTTCACAAATTATAACCGCATGCAGAAAAGGGTCAACGCAAATACGGTAAAATCGATCAATAAATATGTGACACGATCTAGAAAATTCCCTCAACCTCATATACAGACAACCATACAGAAACAACAAAACCCAACAAAGATGGAAACTTTTGACTCTTTTTTCTTTTTCAGGGGCAAAATTGAAACAGATCTATAAAGGGTTATCATAAAACTGATTTATAAACAAAAAAACAGCAGATACTATTCGAAATTCGAATCCAAAGACAACAAATTAGATGTAAGAAATGAACAACTTACTATTCTGGATTCATGATGGCTAATATAAAGTTTGAGATCGGTGAAGAGAAGGTACAATCAAGGAAGCTATGAATACACCAATAATTTACGATTTTCCGGCGGATAGCTGACCGGAGTAAAAAAAAGGTCGCCGGAGAAAAGGAGAAGAGAAAGTTAAGAGAGACAAAATGATGAAATAATGATTTGGCAAAAACAAAGTCTCAATTATTTTTCATTTTAAAGAAGCCTAAACTGGCGTGACGTGGCAATTATATGGGTGCGTGCCACGTGTCAAACAGACTGGCAATCAACAAATTACTAAATTTAGCCCCTTTTTACCCTTCGTTGACTCATAATTTGTGAAGTTGATTACTATTTTTATTTATATGAACGATTTTATTTTAATTTTGATTTACTATTTTTATCACTTTTAAACTCATGTAAATTAATAGAATTATGAGACTTTTTTTTTTCATTAATAGAGTTAAATACTATTTTTTTTAAAATAAAGTATACGATCATTAAACTAATGAAAAGAAATCTATAACACAAACTTAAATGATACTATATGGTGTTATGCCTAATAATAATACTGCTTAATCAATTTGAATTTGAGATCACAATTCAAAAATCAACTATTAACATTACAACATGTATCAATCAGTGGTAACCCATTGATACGTACCTTTTATCTTGTCGTTAAGTTATTAAAATATTTAGATAAAAATTTACCCAATATTTAATATACAAAACGTAATTAGAATAATGTTTATTTTGTTTCTTTTATTTATTTGAATACTAGTATAGTATAAAGAAGATACAAAAATGACAATAACAATTCTATCTTACAACATGATGATAATTAATGAAATTTAAAAAAGTTATAAAGGATATATTGATAATTTGGTACAAGGCTTTCTCCCTTCTAGGAATTGGGATGTCAGCAGACAATTTGGAACTTCTTAGAAGCGTTAATTACGTGTACGCATTTTGCCCCTATTAAGTTTTGCATGAATTATTTCACTCCTTTCATTTTTAATTGTCACGATTTTTTAGAGTTAAAATATTGAAAATTTTAATTAACATTTTATAATATATTTTTATCATGAGTATGCAAAAAATTATAATTAATAGTATTTTATATATTTTTAAATATCTTAATTTTTTATTTAAAATAGGAAAAATATACAAGTACTCTTAGATTATGACCGAATATCAGAGACATACCTTAACTAAACTAAGATCATATTACCTCTGAACGTATTTTTGGTAATTTTTACACCTTTTTGGCTTACGTCACATCCAAATATCTTCCACGCGCTTCAATTATGTAGAGTTATTTGAATGTCACGTAAGCCAAAAAGGTGCACAAAATTATCAATAAAATAAGTTCAGAGATAATAGAGAACCTTAATTTAGTTAAGGTGTGTCTCTAAAATTTCGATAATAATCTAGGGGAATACTTATGCATTTTCCCTTTAGAATATATCAAATTAATACAATTTAATTTAATCTACAAATTAAATAAATTAACTTCCGAAAAACATAAATTGATGGACGGAGATCAACATGCTAATTTTTCACAAAATATGAAGGGATTCATGGATCCTATTAAGTTTTGCCAAAAGGAATTATCAACACGCTAAACTTTTCACAAATTATAAAGTGAAAATTATTAAATTATCAATAAAAGTTTTCTTCCTCACATGAAAGGAAATTAAGTCAACAAAAAGCAAAAATAACGTATAGCAAGAATAAAGGGATTTATGGAATCTATTTAATTGATCAAAATAGTAAATAACTTTGTAAGATACTTAAAATGATCATATTAAATCGATTGTTATAAAAAAACTTAGCAATGTGAACTAATAATGATTCTAAAAGTCTAAATTAGATAGAGTTACGGCAACGTTAGGAATAAGTGAAACACAAACCTTAATTATCACGTCACTTAATTTAATTTGATTTTTGTTTACTTTTCAAATAAGCTTTTTGTAAAGTAACTTTTAGAGAAAAGTTTTATACGAATTTTTTTTTTTTTTTTTGTGACAATCTATGTTTAATTTAAGCAATTGAGAGGAATATAATTATTATTTTTTTTTTGAAAAAAAAAATAGTATAAAAGAGTTCATAAGTGGAATGAGCTGTAAAAGTGCCAAATGATATGTAGCAATAATTTGTTCTCAGAATATAAAAATTGTCCTTTACCAATAAAATAATGTACTCTTTCTGTCTAATAATTAATCATCAAAAGTATTTATCTTAAATTATTTATTACTTACCAAATTAAGATAAAATTAGGTTATTTTTATTTTATTATACTCTAGTTGTAAATGTTTTAAAATAAAAGTAGCTTAAACATATTTGTTTATTTTAGGCAGATAAGTATAAATAATTAAAATATAACTTGCCAGTAATAATTTGGTTCTCAGAATATAAAATTGCACTTTACCAAAAAATAAATAATGTTGTATATGTATAGATATTGCACTTCCTATTTATATCCCATTAATTATACTTGATTTTGTTTTATTATGCTGCATTTGTATCTTTATTTGAAATTTTAACGTTTTATCCTATAATGGATTAAATATAGTAATTCAATTAGTATATATAGTCAGGTCAGTTCGCTTCATCTTAATACTTAAATATGATTGATTTATCGTATTCTCTCCATTAACATCTTAATAATTTAATTTTATTAATACAAAAAAATGATTAATATAGGGATACATCAAATATCACTTATGTTTATCGAGATACACGATTTATAGTTCAAATAGAAATCAAATATAAAACTTTTTTTAAAAAAATACTTTAATACATTTTTATCCTTTTAAACTCATTTAACTTATTATTACGTAAAAAAATATATTAGTTCTCAAAACATATTTGGAAGTTCACTATGTTTAGAGTTTATATATTTTTTCATGTTTTTGTGATCGACTCGTATTTATCTAGATTTTTTACATATTTTTATTATTTTCCAATTAAATCATTTGGAGGAAACTATATGAGATTAATTATCCACTTTTATGAGAGAATCAATTCCCTATTAACCTTAGTTGTTTTATAGTAATGAGACTGTTTTATTCTTAATAAAATTTTTTTTATTAAAAACGTCATTTTCGAATGGATCTACAATGTGCAATCGAACATATTCAGTGAACTTAGAGCACTAAAAGTATTTTTTTTTAGCTCAAATGCAACAAATTCAGTAATCATTAATCAAACACAAGGATTTAATATTGAGATCTATTATACCAAGCTCCATTAATTTTAAACCTTTAACTCAAAATTATTATCATTATCCCACGCATAAATCGATAAATCTCTCTTCAATAGTACGATAAGTACTATCGTCGGTGATAAATTATTCATAGGTCCATTCCATTTTTTTCTATCAAGACTTCGCATTTCCCACGCTGTCTGCTACTTGCCAACTTTCCCAGAACCCGCCTAAATAACAGTTAAAATACGCCATTTTTTCATCCAAATTCTCCATTTTTTCCTCCATTTCTGTAATCAGCCATGTACCGATCATCGAGTTCTTCACGAGTATCTGAAGAGTTCTTTTTTAATTCTTCACCGAATCTGAAATCAACAATTTCTACTGAAACTGAAGAACTACCGACGTTTAATCCCCAATCTCATGTTGCTAAAAAGGAAAGAAATCGTCTCAGATCTGCTGAAAATGCAATCCATCTTATCCCTTTAATACTCCTGCTTTCTGCAATTGTTTTGTGGGTTTTCTCTAGCCCCGGTAATTTTTACTGAAAATCTCACTTTTTTTTGTGTTTTTTGATTCAGCTGAATGTGTTTCCAAGATTCTTTTTTTATGATGTGTGGAGTTGAGTTTATTCATTTATAGTTGAATTCTTGCTGACCCATTTGGTTATTACTTCGTTTTTTTTGATTTTGTAATGTTTGGAATTTGGAGTATTGAGTTTTCGGATTTGAGCTCTGGGTGTAGAGGGAACATTTCTCTCGGAGCCCTTCCGGATGTGAATCTGGATTAGTTAGGGCTGAAGTATGGGTACCGGACACGGGGTGGGAAAGAAAAACAAATTGGATGTTGAATTTGTGAATGAAATTTTGTGGTTCTTCTTGAGTTGACTTTGTTTAAAGTTGGATTCATCAATAGGATTTGGAAAAAAAAGAAGATAAATGCTGTTTTTTCGATGCTTTGCTTTTATTGTTTCTGATTCTTTTCACAAAAGAGATAAGAAAGAATCAGATCGTTTGCTTGTAGGTACTTTTTTGGTTAGTATAAATGAACTTTCATTTATGGAGTTTTCTATGTTGTCTGTATTAAGATGAAATTGGAGCTTAGTGTATTTTGTTTACTCCCATATTCACATATTGAGCCTTTGACTAGATTCTCAGTTTCGTGTTAACAGGACAATTTCATCAAGAGATAGTAAATGATGATGAAATCCACTTGAAATGGTTATACATATTGAAATCGAGAACTAGCTGAGTAATAATCGCCATTAGCATACGTTGTTTACTTAAGAAATTTTGACATTGAACTATTATGATTGAATCTGTTTGAAAACTAGCCAGCATAACTTCTGTTGACACTTGATATACCTATTACTCGTTGGTGTTTGTTTTTTCGAGTATTGGTAGTTAGGCAACAGTTGATTGTTTCCTCTAGTGATCTTCTGTTTGATTAATGATTGTTGTTCTTTGAGTTGTGGTTGGAAGGAAGGAGTTCACTCTTGTATCTCCATGGTGGTTTACTCGAGTTGATTCTACTCTTTTCTTCTTATGTTGGGGCGCATTAAGTTTCTTTCTTTGATCTTCATCATCCTTTTATAGCATTTGTTGTATTGTAGTCCTAGGTTGATGTTATCTATGCCACCAGTAGGCTGAATGAGAAAAAAAACAGCTTATCGCTATCACTTTGCTGTTAAGACATATTTCTATCCCGCACAGCAGTTACTATGGTGAATAAAGCTGATTCAATTGTTGCCAGACTCAACGTTGCTGTGAATCAACCTGAAATCCATGAAGACAGTTCAAAGACAAGTTTCACATCAAAGCTGGAGTTAGAGGACATCGATGCAACTGATAAGTCCGAAGATCAATCTGAAGGATGACAGAGTGAAGTTCCATTGCTCATCTAGAATAGACATCATCAATTATGGCTCATACATATGTTAAATTAGTGAACTGTATACAACATACATAGGCGATATCATGTTAGCAGGCTTTTGAGTAAAGTTTTATATTGTCCCAAAGCACCAAGTGTTATAGTTACAGGTTTCCCCTTTGTTACTGTACTTTTAAACTGGTTGTATACTGAAGCATGCATTGAATTCGAATACAGAAGCATTTGTTGAATCACAAAATGTTACATCTTTACTTTGAAATACATTTCTGTCTATAGTTTGTTTTTCGTCTATTGCAATTCGAGGGAAATCTTATTGGCAAGCTATTGCTAAGTCTTCCTCCCTCAAAAACTAATGTCCGTCTCTTTTAGCTTGCTCAAATTCATAATTGGTATGTTTCGTCAATGCTCTGGGCTTCAGCTTAGGCACAAGGAGATTATTTCTAACAGAACATATCAGTTTATTCTCAGACTGCAGCAGTGCTCCAACGCGATTTGCCATTACTGTTAATGGAAACACACGTCTCCATCTTTCACTACCATATGCTTTGAATGCATCTTCCACAGAAATATGCTTGGATTTCATTGCTTCTGCTAACTTTTCTGTCAAAACTATTGAATCCTCCAACGCGCAACAGGCACCCTGACCCATGTTGGGTGTCATTGGATGCCATGCATCTCCAGCAAGCACTGTCCTTCCACTAAAAGGTGGAGGACTTATTACTGGCCAAAGCCATCGGTCATAAAGGGGATTTCTTGTTAATGTATCGTCTGGTGTAAGATTAATCAGGTTTAACATGTCCGCGACTGGCCAATCTCTAACGAGCTCTTTAGCTTGCTGTCTCAAAATCGATGGATCTGTGATCCTTGGACCTGCCAAGAGATGCAAAAGTTAGAAAGGTGTTAACAGAAAAATTCCATCCAAGAAGTGAGTCTCTATTGTTACAACTGGTGCCACATGGGAAAGTTTGCTGTCAATAACATGGAAGAACAACCCCCCACACAAAATAGAACAAAAGCTGGAAGCCTATCATATGCACATGAGGCATATTCACCCCTGATTCTTTTGGCACATTGGTGGAATAATGAGTTTTGAGATTCAAATAAGGTGCCTAAGCGAAAACTATTGCAAGTTTAAGGGGCTGTCTATTTTTTTTTTTTTAATGACGGTGGTGTCCGAACCAGTTTTCGTGCACTTTGACTAATTCCACGGGATATATGTCACCTCCCACCAGCAATAGGTACTAGGTAACTCTGTCTACCAAGGCTAGGACAAATGAAAAGAATTACCTAGTGTTTTTTGTCTCCGTTAAGTTTTGAACCTCAGGGTTCTCAACTACTTCATTGACCACTAGGCCACACCCATGGGTGCAAGGAGCTATCTATGCATACCTTACCTGGTAGAGACAGAGAGGTTGTTTCCGATAGACCCTCGGTTTAAATAAAGCATTTTCAAACGGATCGAAAAAGGAAGTACATAAATGAGAGCAATAACAACAACGAAATAATGTAAATTGGAGACCAATACACAACATACAAAAGAAAGAACGGTAATGACAACGAAGTAATGCAAAAACCAAAGCACAAAAAACAGGTGATAACTGAAATCCAAGAACAAGAAACTATGAATATGAGGTTAGTGCTAATACCATTAGTAAGAAAGAAGATCCAAGTATAACCACCGATCCCACAGGAAAAAGGAGGACGCTCAACTACCAACTAACCTTCTATCATAATCCTCGACCTCCAATTCCTCTTATCTAAGGTTTCTCTATGTAATCCGTAACTAATATTGTCAAGTGAATGCTCAAGTACCTCAAGACTAATGCAGATATGATGAACTAGACTTGAATCACCAGATACTTTTTATGAAACACATACCTGGAGATGAGCTGTTGCACAGGACAAACCAGTAGACCTTGGTTTTAGAAGCAGGAACGAATCCAGAGCGTAATCCGCTTCCATATGTGTAGTTAACTTTTGGTTCATATGGCTGTCCTTCAGGGAAATATCCTAGGCCTCGAAAGGCGATATGCCCTGCATACTTAGGCTGTCGAAATCCCATCCATTTAGCCGTTGGTGACCATACACCATCACAAGCAATCACCACCTAAGGAGCGCGTTGAAGATATAATTTAAGTAAACAACATTATACTTTCTCTAATCTTCAAGACGAAATGACCCACACCATTCAACACAGTATTAGAGCAGACAAAGGTCCTGAGTTCAAATCTCGGTGTTACTTATCATAACGTGAGGAATTGAAGTATTATATTTACCTCAGCGGATACACGAGTACCATCTTGAAGTTGCAACAAGGTATTAGTACCATTTTCACTTGTCTCAATATTTGACAACTTCGACGAAAAAGATATTGAATTTGGTGGTAGTTTACTTGCTAGTGTTTCAAGTAAGACTCTTCTCTCAACCACCCTTAGTTCTTGGCTGCTCCATTAATTTCATAGTATCAATAGAAGATAGGTAAAATAAAAAAAGATAAACAATTAGAAAGTATCATCAATCACTCACTATTTTACCTTTTGTCCTCATCTTTGAACCCAAATGAGTTCAACTCCTTCCCATCATCTGATTTTATTACGACCCTGAAAAAATTGATGACATCAACAAAATGTTAGATTTGCAATGAATAAAACATGTCAAAGTTTAAGAGCGTAATCTCTATCAGAAGTCAAAATCAACATTGAGGAACTTTAAAGCGTACAGTCAGTAGTAGAGTCATAAATTTGACTTATATCATAGAGTTCGAGTTGAAAGTAACTGGTGCTAACACATACATGTTTGTACATCGTGCAGTCAACCAATACTCGGATATATAACAACAACAACAACATACTCAATGTTCGATATATTAATAAGGAACGGATTTGAATAAAACATAAAAATTGTACAAAAATACCCTTGAAGCTCAAGAAATTGACTCCTAAGTTCATCACCAACTCCAATAGCATCAAGTGCCTTCCATCCATTTTTAGAAAGTGTTATTGAACTTCCTTCAGTTCTCAATGATTCAGCTTGTTCAAGCACCAAACTTCTAATACCAAACCTAACATTAAAATTCACAAAAAAAATAAATATATTTTTTTGAAAAATGAAAAAATCCAAGGTGTGGGCTAGTGATCAGTGAAATTCACGATCGAGAATTCTGATGTCTCAGGTTCAAATTTCACCACACTATTGGTGGCGTAAGCTGAGAGGTATCTAGCAAGGTGGCCCGGACACCGTGGTCATAAAATAATATAATTGGGAAAATGCAAATTTATAAGATAGTGAAAATTTGAACCTTTGAAGTGAAAGGGCAGAAGCAAGGCCAGCAATTCCTGCCCCAACAATTACAATATTTTCTTTTCTAACATCATTAGAAAATAATCTTCTTTGAATATAAGTAGATATTTTGGATGAAGAATGAGACTTGGCATGTTGTAAAATTGAAGAGATTAAAGCCATGGTCACTCAATTATTTGGAATCAAAAAAGACTTAGAGATAAGAAAAATAATTCAAAAGGGTATGTATGTTGTGGACTTATAAAGAGTGAATTAAAAAAATAATTCTTTTATATAAATTTTTATAAAAATATATTTTTAAAATTTTGAAAACTATTTAATTTGACTTTTCATTCTATTGATCAAGTTGGACACGACATTAGTAACTCCAAAGACTTTTCTATCGAAACTTCGCATAGTATAAGCCATCTTAATTTAGTGTTATTTAGGAAGAAATATTTAAAACATCTTTAAACTCGACATAAATTATAAGTTTATTGCAATATGAATAAATAAACCTCTAATTTCTAGTCAAACTTATGGATATTTTTAACGGTACTTTCCTCAACTTTTTGTTAAGAGTTTCATGCTCCTATAAAATTTTGAGATCACATGTTATGTCATGTTGCAGATAAAAAATGTATCTAAATTTATTGAATCTAATAAGAAAAATATTTTTAAGATTGACGAATAATTTTGACGGAGTTCATACTTCTCTTTTATTTATGAAATAGGTGCATGTGAATTTTGATTAATTGAAATTGGACAGGTAAACGAAGTTATTATTGCTATGAATATGACCAATACCTTTGATGTTTGAAATTCAAATTGTATTAAAGGTCAAAAAAGTAAGAGGATTATAAACTATTTCATGTGTTAAAAAAAAAAGACTATATTCACTGATTATTGATTTATTCTTTGTCTGGATTCAATGATTGTAAATTGTTTCCAAATTTTATGGGACCGTTTGTCCATAAGATTTCTAAATAATATTTAGAAAAAAATTGGTAAATAATATTTATTTATATAATTTATTATTATTTGATAAATTTTTGGTAAATATTTTAATTCTTAAATACAAGTTTTTTTATATTTTGATCAAATCTTATTATTTGGTATTTTAAAAATTAAATTTTTACCCAATCTTTTATCTTTTACAAAAACACTTTCTATAGTAGTTGCTTGCATTGTATTACATAATTATTTACGTGGAACACCAAAATAGTGATGAAATATTTAATTTGGCTCAAAGTAACAAAGTCACGTGCTTTGTATGCTTCACGATGTATGGACTGATGTTTGTTGCACTCATTCCAAATACCACATTGCTCTATTGTTGTAACGAACATCCAATTGACTTGTAATACAAACCTATAGTTAGTTTTGATAGTTTTTAAAATTTATGGGTATAAATCATATTTTTTTTAAAAGGTGAAATATATTTTCCAAATCATATGATCAAATACATAGTAAAATTTCACTAAATTTTCACTCAAATAATATTTACCAAAAATATTTAGAAATCTACGTTCAAACGCAATCTATATTTAGTCATCAAATGTTCTTAGAATTGTTCAAAATTCCTGTCAGAAAAGTAAAATGATGTGACATTTAAAATGTATTTTATTCATTAGAAAAAGATAGGTGTTTTTTTTAGGCATAATACGTATATTGAATTCTAAAATTAGTTTCAAATTTTAACTTTGATCTCTAATTTTCATAATACACAAATAGATATTTTAACTATCCAACTTTTAAATAAATAAACACATGAGTTCTATATGGCAAAATACTCATAGGACACTAAGTAGGACAAAAAATGACATGTAGAACATGTGTATCTATTTATTCAAATTTATATAAATTTAAATGTCTACTTATGCACACCCAAAATTGAAAGATATAAATATCATTTAAAGCCAAATTAAATGACATATTTATTTACTATCCTTTTATTTTAATATAAAGGAGGAGGATAGCACTACATCAATCAAAAATAACTTTCCACCCAATAAGTAAAGCTGAGACCTATTCAAAAAATTACATTTATTTGTTTTTATTGCAAATAAACATTTATCATACTTAAAATTCTATTAAATATTTTGGTAAGTCGTTACAAACTTTAACCACTCCTTGAAAAAAAAATATTCATTAAGATTATGCACACTAAAATTTATCTATCAGAAAATTCAAATTAGAAGTATGTATAATTCATCTAATTTATATAATTCGCCTAATCAATAAGAATTTAGAATAATGTGATTTTTAATTGTATAAATTCAAAATTTGTATATGCTTATCTAGCTATTAATATAAGATTTAACAAAAATTCAAAATAAATTAGTGCATCCGTTTCAAAAAGAATGATTTTATTTTGTTTTTTAGTCTGTTTAAAAAAGAATGACCTCTTTTTTTTAAAAAAAAACTTTTCAAATGGCATGTTTAATGTCATAAGATTAAAGAACAATTTTGTACATTTGACTTAACTTTAATTTAAGACCACATGATCAAAAGTCTTTTTTATTTTTTTAAACTCCGTGCCAAGTCAAATTAGACTACTCGTTGTGAAACGGACGGAGTACCATGATTGAATATTGGCAAGTGAAATATATAGACAAAATTCTTAAAAATTCCTAACTGTATAAATACTAATTTTATATATACTAACCCTATTTATATATTTGCAAGCGAAATATACATATCATAAACTTCATAACAAATAAAACTACATTCATTGTTCACAATCATCGAGACGATAGATAAAACGTTATTATATCTATTATGTTTACTATTTCTAAAATTTTCTCAAACTTTAAACTATACCTACTACTATCAAGACAAAATAAAATAAAATAAAATAGGTCCAGTTAGTTGGGCCATTTTTTCACTCCACCAAAACGTTTGTCTTTCTATTTGGCCCATTTGAAACTTTATGTGAATCCAATAGCCCATGAACTTATTAAAAGACAAGTTTTTGCACGAATTGTCCTATTACGGAGTGATCTTTAATTTTTGTCTCTCAAATTCATGATTTCTTTTAATTTCGAACGATGCCAAGGTAAATTATAATATTTTCGTATTTTAAAAGTTTTGATTTTGCCTTAAAAATATATATATATATATGTATACTCTTTAAATAGACAAGTGGACACAAACAATTTTCAGTCCTCCTATACATAGGACCAGGAATAAATACTTACCTACCGGCAAAAGGATTTGGAAGGAAATTATATTCATACCAACAAAGACCACCAATAATTCTAGTCCATATATAAAGATATATCTTTAATTCCAAATCTAGATGAATCTGTAGATGTACATACTATAAGAGATAAGATTACGAATGAAGATATTTAAGAATAATTTAAGTGATGAACTAGATACGGAAAGTAAAACTGAGATAGTTCGAATATGTGAAAACAAAAGACATACATTTCCTCATAATCAAATGATACGTTCAATTTTACTTGTTTTATTTAGACTTTGTACATCTCTGAAAAAATAACGATTGATATATATATTACCAGTTACCACAATATATATTTATACTAATTGATGTTAATATTAGGTTTCGAGAAATGATTTGTGGGATGAGAAATTAATATTTAAAAATAACAATATATTATTTTCTTGATATTACTGTAAATATAAATTTTTTATATAGTAAACTAATAAAAATGAATCGTGTATACGATTAGATCGGAAGGTAAAGTAGTTTGTGTTCTGATAACCAAATATGTTAGAAAAATGTCCTTTATTAAGTTTCCAGTACAATCTTTTAATGAAAGTTATTTATTTTTTTGGTCTAATCTTTAATGAAAGTTAGTTGCATCAACCAATCTTTAATTACATTGATTTCATCGATTCTACTTTCACCGTCCAGTTTTATTTGTCATGTTGTGTTTTTCAAAAGTAATTTGATTAATTTTTAAAGTTAAATTAAATCACATTAATTTGATATTTTTTTTAAAAAAAAATTAGATGTTCAAAAACTATAAACGAAAAGTACCATACATTACAATTTTTTGCATATTAATATGATGAAAAAATATATCGTAAAATATTGGTTAAATTTTTTATGATTTGACTCTAAAAATAAAAAATATATGATTATTAATATTGAACGGAGGGAGTATAATGCATTCTTTCTTTGTCTATATAATGCCTAGTAATATCACACTAACATATAACATACATTTAATTCTTATAATTTTCTAACATGGCAAATTGCAATGAAAATATTGGATTGGCACATGATTTTGTCTCCAACTTGCAAATTGAAGCAATCCAAACAGTGATGCCAATGAAGCAAACTGATCCAAGGATATCGCGGCGAGTTTTCATTGGTGAAAATCCTGGCTCGAACAATTTTCAAAAGCGTTTTCACATGGTGTTTTGTTATAATAAGGCATCAGAGACGGATTCAGGATCGATGGTCGCTGGTTGGATAAGGGAGTCACTAGGAAAGGCACTTGTTGAAAAACCATTACTTGCTGGTAGACTTAGAAGTATAGGAGAAAATGATACTAATTATGGGGAATTTGAAATTGTGTCAAATGATTCTGGTGTTAGATTGATTGAAGCTGAAATTCAAATGAATTTTGATGATTTTATTCATCTTAAGGAAAAGAAAAATATAGAAGGTCAGCTTGTCTTTTGGGATGATATTCATGAGCCTAACACTCCATATTCACCACTTTTTTATGTCCAGGTTAGCCACACTATTTTTTTATTTAGTCTCGATTTTCATATTACAAGCTAATTTTGAGTTGAGTCAGGCTTAAAAGCCATATCACTTTTTTATTTTGTCTCGATTTTCACATTACAAGCTAATTTTGAGTTGAGTAGGCTTAAAATTTATTTATTTTGAATATCATGCTATTAAAATCAGACTTATCTCATTTTTTGCTTTACCTGATATTGGTAACCTATAACAACCAAATATATTCGAAATGTGAAATGTTATATATGATAGGTAGACTATATAACAGTCAGTCATTATAGCAATTGAAAAGTTTTGAAATCAAGCATGTTATAAAAGTTTTGAGCAGGGGCGGATCTACGTGGACAGGTGGGGGTGTCACGGCACCCAGTGATCTCGAAAAAAATGTTGTGTGTGTGTGTGTGTATATATATATATATATTATATTATATATATATATATATATTATATATATATATATATATATATATATATATATATATATATATATATTAGTTTTGCCACTTAGTGATCATACTACGAAATAGCTCAATTGGTGAAGGAAAGAATCTGCCACCCAACTAATTCAAATTAACCCGCTTTTTTTTCTTTTCTTTTCTACATTTATTCTTATTTATTTATTACTATTCTTTATTAATTCAAATTGACCCCTTTTCATAAATTAATTTTGAGTTTTTTTTTACTTTCTCTTGCACTAATTAATAATCTCTTGATATGAGTGTAACATATTTATTTTTTTATCAACTAGTGAGTACTTAATTATGATCGTCAAATAAATAGTATTAAAAATATTTTAAACAGTAGTTTTTAAAAAAACATAAGTTTCAAAAATGATTTTTTTTTTAATTTAAAGGTTCTTTCGAGCTTTATCGACGTTTTGCTATGTAAGATGACTAGTCTAAAACTACAATTTTTATTATTTTCCAACTATACATCTCCAACAACACATAAAGTCAATGGAAGATGAATAAATTATGTTAATATTATTAGAATTTAAATGGGTTATACAAGCTCAAATTTTAATGTGGAAGATCTTTTTTTCCTAAAAGTTTCAGCGAATAAGACATCTAATTCCAAACATGAAATAAAATTAAATTATTTAGTTATCTCTAATCACATAATATCTAAAAGAAAATATTAATACATGCATATTTGATCGATTTGTTTATAAAAGAAAAATAATAACCTGAATTGTAACCCAAAATTAAAGCAACTCGTTCTTTATCTTACTTGAACGTTGTGACACCCCCGACCTCCAATCCTAGATCCGCCTCTGGTTTTGAGCGTAGAACATTTCAGTCAAAGGTGAAATTTTTTTGTGAGTTATAGCAAAAACATCTACCATATTCTTTGAAATATTTGTATGGTGTTAACTTTTCGTGATTCTTTTTGAGATTTTGTTATAATTTCAAGGTTTATAGAAGATCATACGCTCATTTTTTCAGGTGACAAATTTCAAGTGTGGAAAATATTCCGTTGGGATAAGTTGTAGCCTTTTCCTAGAAGATCCTTATTCCATGACTAGTTTCTTGAATAGATGGTCCAAAATTCATGTCAATATGGTATCAGAGGCAGATGCACCTAAAATTCCGACATTTTTCCTACCAAAGCTTAGGAAAAAGGGGCGTTCATCACCAACTTTATATTCGAGCTCAAACACAAGTAATTACCATGTTAACGACACGTTAAATTTTAAATTACCTTTGAAATTTTTAAATTTAAGTGATGATATCAACAAGAATAATCTTGTAGAAAAATGTGTCGAAGAGGTAGAGAACAAATATGGTAAGAATTTGTCTACAAAATTGTGTTTGTTTGTTAGAGAAACCTCAGAGGATGTTAATGTGGAAACATTTACTAGAGAAGGGATTAATCCATTTGGTTCAATTAAGAATGGATTAATTTCAGCTAATTATTGGGATGATTTGGGATTAGCTGATACTATGAGGTTTAGTGAAGAAAATAAGGCTATCCATTTTTCATGTTGGATAATTAATCCAGGAAATGAAGATCTTGTGTTGATTACTCCATCTCCTAGTGATGAAAGTGGCTCACAAAAGAATGTCATAGTAACAATGAGAGATTAAATCTCTCCCTAGAACGCGTTTTAATTACTCTTTTGCTGGATTACTCAACACGAATCTGAATTAATCAAGTCTGTAAATTTCAGCATATCGAGGAAAGATTCAATATTGTATGCTTGATTTGCTTTTGATTTTCCTTTATATCAGCCCAAGATATGACATTATTGTTATTGCATAATCTATTATCAAAGTAATTTTAGAAATATCGATTTCTCTTTAACTTATAGTAATGTGTGAAAATAATTTCTTCTAATTTTTTGTTTAATCATCTAATCCTTGAAATACACTAGTTCGATTATTATTACTAATCTGAATTCGTGTTGAATAGACTCGTTATGGAATAATTAGTAAAGTAAATTAGCTTCCAACCAAGAAGTTCTTTTTGAAAACTTTGCTTGAGAAGTAAATATCACTATATTAGTAAATCTTCGATGAAACTTACGAATTTATAAAAGAGTTTAAAGGATAAAAACACACATAAAATTATTCAATCTTTTAAATTTTATACTTCAACAATCAAGTATTTGAGTTTTTACCTGAACTATCATCTAACGGTTAGAATAATTAAGTGATTTTACTAGAGTGTTGATTTCATGTATGTGATTTCGTTGCTAATATTTATTGTTGTATTGACATGCGTGTGCTCTTTTTTGTGATCCATTTTGTTATAATATTGGTTTTCTAAGGTTTCATTCTGTTTGTTTTATGTTTTTGGGGGGTTTGGGGGGACATATGGCTTTAGTTTTTAGTTCTTTTGTAGGTGATTTTGCATTAATTTGATTGTGTTGGTTGTTAATTTGGAACAATATATTTTGAAATTAATTATTATGGTATAAGTCATTCAGTTTAAATTTTTTATGTATATAGGATAACTTTTTATATCACTATATTAAAAATGATAGGATAAATAATACGGACTATCTAATACCTCTAACCAAATGCGGGATAAAATAATACTACATAGTTGTTATAGGTCCCTATAATAGCTTGTGAGGTGTAATCGATTGTCTCAAAACAAAGGAAAAAGAGCAAAGGATTGACAAGTCTAATGGGGAAAGAATGACTGACACGTTGACTGCCTTCGATAGACGAAAAAAACACCTTAATCATCATTTGTTTATTTTTTTCTACCTAAACTATTATATTCGTCCAGATAGAACAAAAGAATAACTGATAATCAAAGTGTGTTTTAATACATAGATACTAATAGTACACTCAAGTAAAAAAAAAACAGATAGCTAAAACGTGAAACTTGAAAAAAAATTATATAATTTAAGTGTGTTCTAGTCCACTATATATAAATCATTTTCTTGTGCACTTTTACCATAAATAAATAAAGAATCAACAACATTTTTACCTGGCTATCTGGTGTGTAGTAGTGATCAAAGAAGGGAAAACTTAATTAGGTCGGCTTATCCTAACAATTAATTATTTTCGTGTGTTACAAGTTGTTTAGTTGGATAAATTTGCGAAACAAGATATATCTAAGTTGTTAATTAAATAGTAATTAGATTGGACAATGCTACTTTAAAAGTGATTAATTGATGTTTTGGTTAAAGTTGTTGTGTTAAGAGTTTTTCACTATCAATAATCGAAATGCTTTACTTCTAAATACAAATTATAAACAAAACTAGGTCAAGTTATAAGAAGGAGAACATATATCAATTTATCTCTTATTAGAGTAATCGTGGATTCTTCTTCCTCCTTCCCGATCTAGGGTTATTTTCGCGTCTTCCTCATCATTTGACTAAGGTTATCTCGAGCTCTTAAATACGTCATGTGAAAAATTAGAATTAAATAGTTTGCTCTGTAACGATTGTTTATTACGGGAGTGAATATATAGTTACACTTACATATTCGACCCATTTAATTTGGACTTGTGACTTGTCCAAGCCCAATGTCCTTTCCTAACCCACTTTCTAGTCTACTGGATGATCTTTTTTTTTCGGGTAACTTATAGAGTTTTCACTAGTTTAGGAGCTAATTATTTAGATAAATACTAATTTGTAATTATATGTATCTTACCATATTTCGGTGCGCTTAGAATACATGTATCTCGGGATACATGAGGTCAAAATTAGGTTTGATTTGTTCTAGTTATATTGTATTCAAGTGATTTAGCATGTACCTGAGATTTATAGACAAGTCTTGTTTGCCTACCTCATCTCTCTCCCATCTCGCTCGCCACTCTCATTTTCACATGTATATCTGATATCCCAAATACATACTGAATCACACTAGATGCATGTATATAGTATAGGTATTTAGTGTGATTCGCATGTATATGAGATATATAGATGAATCTCATTTATGTATGAAGTGTGATTCACATGTATACTAGTTAAAATTGTCTATTTTTGCAGTAGTATTGGATCTTTCTTCTTTTTCATATCAATGAAAATATACATATTGTATACAAGTGGATAGAGATACCAATGCAAATAAATATATAACAATTTATTAAGTGAAAACGGATTAATTAAATGGATAAAAATATATACAATATATTATTAGATGATATGAACCATAATAAATTTAATAAAGATACTAATATAAACAAATGTATACATACTAATTCATTAGATGCAAACAGATCAATGTTTACCAATCAACATGTACCTTACGAGTTATACTTCTTATACATTGTAGATCAAATATGTATACACATGTATATATGAATATGATGACTTAAATCACCAAAATTATATGCAAACACAAAAAATAATGACCATTCATAAAATATTGAGTGGGAAAAAAATGCTGCAAGTTTAGCTTACAACTATATGGATTGGGATTTAGGGAGTAATAAATAAGTTTAATTGTTTCTTATAACAAATGATCAGAATACATAAATTTAATAACAATTTATCAAACTATCCTAAAAATATTATGTCAAATTTTCTTTTAATCAACATTAGGGTAATACGATTCCGCAATCTTTTAAAATCAACGAGGGTTAGTACAAAAATATTCATAACTTACTTTGCATGGACCAATTTAATTATAAGGTATCGGATACTCATCAATATTGTTCATATTATTTAAGCTGACATTCTTGTCCACCACCACTTGTAATGCTCCTGTATTGATTCGTTGTTGAGAATTCTCTGGAATTTTATCTTAATGAAAAGGTCAACATAAAAGAAAAATGACCACAATAATTCGAGGAAATAGATCAGTTGGTAATTGTTTTACCTTTAATTACTTAACAAATAACAATATCCCATCTTCTATTTAATTGGAAAGTTATTCAGTACATCTTTATTTCAATAGGGGTTCGAATCTCACTGTATTCCCATATCCCACTCCCATATGACATTTACATAAGGAAAAAGGCATAAATCCCCTTGAACTTATATCGAAAAGTCATATACACAATTAAATTATCATGATGACATATTACATATTTTTACTATTCAAAAGTGAATTTAATATCATCTTGAAACGTGTAACACCACTCTCACATGGTGTGGTGTAATACACTTGCCACCACATCAACGCTACGTCAGAGCCGTGTTAGCATTTATAATTTTTTTCTATTTTTTTTTGTTTTCTTTTCTTTTGTTAACAATATTTTACACTAATTATCTCTAATTAATTATTAAAATTCTCTAAGAATTATACCTTCTTCATCACAAAATCACGCCCACTCCATTGCAGCTCTCATGGAAAAAATCATATCCGACTAACTTATTCACTAATTGATTCTTTGTTCTTCACAGCCACAATATCACCTTTAATTCTTCTTCTTCTTCACCATCCACCACTAATATTACCATCAACATTTCTAATATTTTTTTTTCTTCTTCGCCGTCTTCAATTTCCACTTCTTTTTTCAGAATCGTTATCCAATGCCACCACACTCATAAAGTTGTCATCTTCATCAAATTCAGAAGTTGATTAATATTCTTCATTACCTTCAATTTTTTTTTTTTTTATTTTTAAAAAAAATTCATTATCTAGAACCACCGTACCAATAAAGTTGCAATTACAGTCAAACCCAAAAACTGATTAACAATCAAAATTTCTTTAATAAAAATAAAAAATAAAAAAAATAAAAACAATCAACCAAAATCACCTAAACATAACTTAAGGATTTATTTATTTAGGTTTATCCAATATTCTTTTTAGATTCTTCCTTTAGTAAAAAAATTATTATAAAATACAACTATTCACTAACAAACCTATGACAATTAACCTAATAGCTTATCAAAAAGAAAAGTTATGCCTTGAGATTGTGATGTATAAAGAATGAAGAAGAAAAGATGTGAAAAAGAAGAAAAGGTGCGAAGACGACGACGTATGAAGAAGAGGTTGGGGTAGGGGTGGGGTGGACGAGGATTGGGGGTTAAAAGTTGATTCTAATTATTATTTTTATTTTTATTTTCAACTAGTGCGTTTAGTTTTTACTTTTATTTTATTTCTTTGTCACATCAGTTTGAAGAGGTAAAAAAAATTTAATTTTAAATAGTAAAAGTGTGTAATAAGTCATCATGTAGTTTAAGTGTATAAATAACTTTTCAATACAAATTCAAAGTGAAATTTATATCTTTTCTCTTACATCAATACAATAACGGAAAAAGGGCCTAAAATACCCTCAAAGAATTGAAAATGGTACAAAATTACCCTCTATCCACCTATTGGCTCCAAAATACCCTTCCTACCCACCTATTGAGTCCAAAATACCCTTGTCATCCACCTTTTGGTTCAAAATTGACCACTTATTTAACGATTTTATATTTAAACTATTAAATATTTTTTAAAATACGTGGTGCTCAACTATTTGTTATAATATAACTTATTAATATAATTTAGGAAAAATTACATAAATTTATACATTTTAATAAATAATTACCGATTTAGCAATACTTTTTATTTATTACCATTTATAGTTATACTATGTTAAATATGTAATATGTATTAAAAGTGAATTAAGTATGCAATATATATGAATTATATATGAATTATAATTGTTTTTAAAATATATATATTTATTTGGTAAAAATTGACACATTGTATTATAAGTGTATTAAAATGTGTGATAAATGAATAAACTATCATTAAAATTTGTATTATATGTGAATAAAAATTGTTCTTTGTAATATGAATTAAACTTGTATTATAAATGAATTAAAAGTGATCAAGTGAAAAAGAAAATTATTGCTATAAATGGTAATATTTTTTTATTTTAGTATATTTATGTAAGTTTCCCTATAATTTATATATCAATCCATTACCCACCCATTACTAATAAATTCCTCTTAATAAATCCGTCACATTATTAATACAAGCTACTGTCAATTGAGTGTTTTAAAAAATTATAGAAGTAAATAATCATACATTCAAGGCTAAATAAAAATCACCGATAAACTTAAAAGTCTGACTATGTTCATCTTAATTATTCTTACGTCTCAATTATGTAACTTTTTTTCAAAATATTATATTAAAGGTTTTAAAACAAATCATAAATATTTCTAAAAATTTATTTTAAAAAAGTGTATGAATTAATTCGGGATGTATTACTTCTTTAACTTTAATCATAAATTTATAACTCAATCTTGAAAGAGAATCCTATTGAAAGTCTCATCATAAATAAGCGGCTCAACCTAAATTTAATTGGAGCTTAAATTCGGACTCGAATAACTGTGGATGTCATTTTCAGGAATCTATAATTTCATCGTATTTTAGTAGTGTTTATGAAGATTTTGATATTAAAATTGGATTATTAATTGAGTGAGGTTTAGTTAGTAATGAGTGGGTAGTGGGTTGGTTTATAAATTATATTAATAAATTAAAATTATAATCAATAGTTGAACGCCAAATATTTTAAAAAATATTTAAAGAGTTTAATTTTAAAACAATTAAAAAATAGTCAATTTTGAACCCAAAGATGGATGACAAGGGTATTTTGGAGCCCATAGGTGGATGAAAAGGGCATTTTGGAGCCAATAGGTGGATGGGGTAATTTTGTACTATTTTCAATACTTCAAGGATATTTTAGACCCTTTTCCGATACAATAATTATGTGTAACATATGTCTATGTCTTAACTTATGTTATCATTTAACTATAATAAATAATATAGTTTGATGTAAACAATTATTTGAAAAGAGAATAAAAGTCAAAATAGTTTAGTAATGTTACACCCAAATAAAAATGTTGTCTTTAAGAAAGTTTTAAAGTACAAAGGTGTTTTTAATTGGTGTATTGGGGAAGTGATGTGTTTATTCTCCAATTACAATATGACATGTTCATAGGTTATACAAATTATAATTTCATAGTGTTGAAAAGGACATATGACAACTTTTTTATATTGCCTTTTGAGGATTAGAAAAAGATAACAAAAGTTTTTTTTTATTTTTTTATTCTCATAAATATGCTCCTTTAGGTTTTGAGATGGAATCCAATGCTTATAACCTACAAAACTTTTAAAGGCAAAAAGTCACATTTTATGTTCTCTTGTGTGATTAATTTGGTTTTAAATTTTATTTCAAAGTGCTCACTCATTGATATCTAAGGCTCCACATGACTTGATGAAATTTTAAGATTACTAATTACATCTACTTTTATTTAATGACTCATCCACCAAACAAATCAACTCCTAATTAATTGAAAATGGAATATTTCTCAATATTCTTTCCTAGGCAATGCCCTAGTTTAAGTTATAGCTTTAATATACTATAAGATGATTAGAACCTACAAGCTTTCAACAAATATATGATTATGAACTCTCAATCTCAAACACAATGGTGAAAACAAAATTTTCATCAAAGAAGTTCATTAGCTAGTGTACATACAAAAAAAAAATCGACTTTATATATATCGTATAAAAGGGATTCATTCAGGAGCGATGCCAATATACTGGTTATGTATTTGCTGAATTCATTAACTTTGATGAAAATATTGAATTTTGTCTTAAGAAGTTCATTAAATATGTATAAAATTATTGATTTAGGATTCGATAACTTAAAAGAACTAGAACCCCTGAATCTATAAGTATCAAATCGTGACTCCATTTAGGAATTCACTGAAAATCGAATTATCAAGTTTAAATATTGGACCCGCCCGATAGTATTTGCCAAAGTAGTGGGGAGAGGGGCATTAACATTCCATGTGCAAGTCACAATCTTGTTTATGTCCCTTTGTTGTTGCTTAGCCCCACTCTCAACAACCAATTACCCATGCTTGTGTGCATCCACAAAAAAATAGTACCATTCTCCTTTTGACACAAATAAGATATGTGCCAAATGGATATATACTTCCTCTTTCTAAATAAAATTCATCAATTGTCATCCACACCAATCTTACCCCCCCTAGCTCAAAAGATTATAATCAAAACAAAATGCTTTATTCTTCCAGCTAGCAAACCAACTTTTTCTTCCTCATTATCATCATCATTCCACCACCAATTGCTTATCTTTTATTCCCCATATTTCCTTTTTCATTGTCAACTCATAAAAGATTGTGAATTAGTACTTAGACATCTTTACCCCAAAAAAAAGTAGAAAGAAGACATTATCTAACTAAATCCTCATCTTCTCTAGTTTAAGGAAACTAAATACATCACATCTAGTCTCAAATTAAAGAGTTTATGTTATATACACTATTATTATAACAAAGTTTTATATTGTCAATTCATTTTTACCTGTTATAGTAGGTAACTATTCTTTTTTTTTTTCAAGATTACAAGTTTCATTATAAAAAACTTACATATAGATATCTCTTTTGAATGACTTTCTAACGTAAGAGTAAATAAAGTTCCTATACTAGCGGTGTATATAACTTAAAACTCCAAATTAAAAAACCTTATAACTTGGAAATTCAAATGATAAGAACAAGTTGCATTGAAGTAGAAATTTAATTGAAATGGAAATTAAAGAAAGCTGAGAATAGTGTCTTATTAAGCTAAAAAGTGTGAAAATGTTACATATAGAGAATGTAACATTTGATAAAATCTCCAATCAGACCTCTTCAAATTCCTCATCCTCCCACACAAAATCAACAATACAATGAGACAAAAATAAGAAAGTAAAAAAAGAAAAAAAGGAAGAACAATAGAAGAAATTGAAAGTAAAATAGTACAACAAATAAAAGTAAATTATTTGTAATCTACAACAATAGTGAAAGCAAATTAAATAAAATGACACAAATTCAAATTTTTAGAAAAAAAGTGCTACACTTCCAATAATTGCTACAATAGCCATGCTGATGCTAATTCCATGAACAAATCCACTAGATGGAGGTGGAGAAGCCATTGACTCACCACCCATAGGTCCGGGTGCAGGCCCTGGAGTACTCATACCAGGGGCCATTCCAGGGCCTGCAGGGGCCGGTGGTGAGTCCATTGGGCTCATGGTTGGCGTCATTGGGCCCATTGGGCTCATGGATGGTGTCATTGGGCTCATTGGAGGAGGTGACATGGTGGATGGTGTTGGTGACATGGCGGATGGTGGCGGTGACATGGAGGACATTGGTGGAGGAGTGGTGGTGGAAGTAGTTGGTGGCATTGACATGGTGGATGGTGGCATTGTTGGGGCCATCATGGGGGATTGGGCAGCAGTGAGGGCTAAAAATGTTAGAAAAAGAGAGAAAATTGTCATAGGATGTGAGAGAGCCATGATTATTGATGACTCTCTTAGGATGTTTTTCTTGAGAGAATTTTTGAACAGAGTGCACACACAAAGGTTGTCTTTTGAGGAAGTTTGTATTCTGTAGGTATTGTAAAGGTTTGAGGACTATGCTGATATATAGACAAGGTGTAGTAGAAAGACTTGATTTTTTCTTCCCTTGAGGCATCTTATAATTGGAATTTAGTCGGTCCGATTAATTCAGATTCATATCGAGCAGCTTCATTAAAAAGTCAATAACTAACGCGCTTCTTACTGAGAGGTTGTTCACTTTTCAAGACTTGAATTCGAGAGTCTTGCTTAGGATCGAAGGAATTCTGCAATTTTACTACATCTTTAGTTTAAAGACGAAATTAAAATTTTTATTAACAAGAATCAAAATATAAAAAATACACGTCTACAATATCGAGGGTATTCAATGTATAGTATCTTTTTGACTTGTCTATATAATATATACAATTTTTCAGGGATGATAATCGATAGGAATGTCAATTGACCCGATTGAATAAGGATAGCTCCGCCAATGTCAATTGACCCGATTGAATAAGGATAGCTCCGCCCCTACCCTTGATGGTATATGTATTCATTTTCTTTCAATTTATATGGTATTATTTGATCGGATATAGTTTTTTATAGAAGATAATTTTTTTTTAAAAAAATTATAATCTAAATAAGTCCTTGATATTTGTGTAACTAAAAATCATATATTTCATTAAGAAAAAAAAAAAACTCTAACTTTCATTACAGAAAGTTGACATTCTTCTGAGAAATGCTTAAAGAGAAAATGTGTCACATAAATTAACTAAACGATAGTATTATTACCCTAGGTACATTTATCATAATATAGCTATGCAATTTAAAAAATACAAAGGGTTTGCATGTAATATATAATATATATATGTGTATGGGTCCCAAGACTTGGCAAATAAGTGGTTGAGGAGCTCATGAGTTTTCACTAGACCATTAATTGGAGCATATATGATCCAAATAGAATATTTACATGAGAACAAATTCTACCATATGAATTTTGATAGCATCATCCATGATGGAATTATGGCATGTCTCCACAATACACTATCATTAAATTCATTACATTATTTTTGGTAAAGAGCTATTTAATTTAGTCTGATTACAAGGATATTCATGTAATACGTCGATAAATATGGTAAATAATTTTTAAATATAAAATCAAAATAGATCAAAAAAGAAAATTCATATAACTAACCCTAGCTAGTTATTTGAGCACAAGGCGTAGTTATAATTCAGATATGTGTTCAAAATATAAATTCATCCTCCTTGGAAATATTTTGAATTTAAAAAATTATAATTAGAACAAGTTAGAAACGCTTATGTGAGAATAATCATCGCGTTTGCAGCAAGAGGAGACGGTCTTAATACCAAAATAATAACAATAATAATGATATAAAAAAAGTCAATTTATTAATTGGACAAAATTGAATCTACATAAATTGATTTTTTCACTAAATATAAGTGTCAAAATCAGTGTGAAAATATTCCAAAAAAACACTTCTTTAGTGCGTAATTCAGGCGCAATTTAGGAATTGATTTATTTATTTATTTTCACAAGGACAAAAGACCAATAATATACCAGCCTTTAATTTTCATTTTAATTCATTGACTAGTTGACTTGGAACAATAACTAAATGTCAATTACAACCATTTCAACTAAGATAGAGAGAACAAGATACTGATATATGATATTTGCTAGAGGCGAATTTAGAATTTTTAAAATATTAATAAATTATTAAATAAACGAGGGGAAAAGCATAAAAAGGGAATTGATTATTGTTTTGTCTTTAGATAGATAACTCAATAACGTAATTAAGTGTATTATTTATATTTTTGAAATATGAGTATCAACAAATAATATTAATAAGATCATATCAAACTATACAACAACATATTAACAAGCGTAATCATATAAGTAAGGTCTGAAAAAATTAGTATGTACACCAATTTTACCTTACCTTCATGAGATAGAAAAATTATTTTCGATAAATCTTTAGTTCACGGCTCAAAAGGAGAAAAATCAATTCTAGAAAATATTAACATAAGTTGAAACACCTAATTTGATAGAGAGACTATGAATAATTCACACGCACCATCAAATTAAATATAGATCATGAATTCTCCTTGGGATATTTGTGAACTTCTTTTATCAGAAAATTATACTATATCTATTAGAATATATATATATATATATATTATATATATATATATATATATATATATTACTTTCTTGTATATTAAATTATTTTAATAAAACTTTTGACTCTACTAATTGCGATTATTTTTCAAAATGTCAAAGCCATATTTATGGAATAATAACTGAAAAGTAACCATCTTTTTTCTAATTTCTTAGCTGTTGAAAGAAGACTAAATACAGCCTCTCTATTTTCCAATAAACACTTACCTGTACTCGATGTTTATATTAAAAATATACTTTAGGAAAATAAAAAATGGGACGAATTATAATTAAAGATGATACAAATTAATTCAACTATGGTTGATTTTTAAAAAGAAAAATAAGGAAAAAATAATTCTTAGCTGTTCATGTGGCATGACAGAAATAAGAAAAGGATAGCACCAAATACAGACAAATATTTTTTTTCTTCTGGTCGATCTTTTCTTGCAAAATATAATTCAACGTTAATAAAAGTTAAAAACAACAAATCAACGATAATATTATATTAAGTATATAATTTAAGAAAGGATAAAAAATATAGAAATTTTATCCTTATTTTTGTGAGATAAATTAAAAAATTATTTGGTATAGAACCTTAGCTAGAAAACTAATATAAATTGAATTAATTAAGTAAAAATATACTTACTAATAGAAAATTGTTGGGACCAGTTTCCAAGTGTTGTCTTACTAATTTTCCAACATCATATTAATATACCTATTTATAACTTTCAATTTTGTCAGTTTCATCAATGTTTTTTTTTCTGGTCCATAATAATCCATAGATGAGGCATTAAAGGGAAATTTTTAAATTTTTTATTTTATTTTTCAGTGTCATAAATTCAAATTTTAAACTTATTCAATTATGGTTCGATTGAATTAACAAACAATCTCACTATTAATGAATAATAATGTAATATATATGAACTTAGTGAAATTTGTATACATTTCTTCGATAATCAATACTAAAGGTACTTGTTAGTATTTTATATCTTTATCGAATTTTGATCAAATCTAAATAATAATAAAAAATCATTTATTTTTTTAAAATGATGGTAGGAAATAAGATATATTTCCACTACTAGCTAGCTAGGGAGACTAAAAAGGTTTATACTTGACCTATATACAGACCACACGATATTTAATTATTCATTTGCACTCTTTAAAGTTTTTAATTAACATTTAATTATTAATTATTTATTATATGTTTGAATATACTGAGATGAATTTGATTGACCGCTAAATATAAAGAGGGCTAAAGACTAGGTCATTTTCTCATAATAATCAAAGGATAGTAACTGTTTATTATACACGCAAATAAATCATAGGAAAGACATGGTGTCAATTCTCATTTGAGCCTAGATAAAATATTTTTCCATAAAAACAGCCTTCTATACAAGCCCCACATAATACAATATATATTTTAAAAAATGTCTATCGAATATGAGTATATGACAAATTAAATGGAGTTGGATTGGATAGAAAATGACTCCCAAAGAAAATTATAATTCAAAAAAATTTATAAATATCTTTGAACTATAAAAAATTAGTCACTTTTATCCTTGTTAAGTTTTGAAATTTGTTTTTATCTAGGCGTGTCAGATGAGCGGTTTAGATTGAAATTAACGATATTAAAATTGATTAAAATAGAAGTCGAGTTGGTCGTAATCCACAATTGAGAGTGTCACTTCTAAGTTTATTAACTTGTAATGCCCCTATATTTTCATAATTGAGAGTGTCACCTCAAAATAAGTCTTTTAATTTATAATTCAAATTCAAACAGGACTTCAGCATGAAACCAATAGCGGGCAAAAAGGAATGTTCCAACCAAACCAATTCGTACACATTTGTGACTTAAGTTTGTGGGTACTACCACAGGCCAGAGCTACAACTAAGGGCCCAAATGCAAGAGACATAAGGAGGCCGCCAGGGCCTAATCGTTTTGGGCTTGACAAAGTAGAAAATGCCATTGGGGTCATTTGAACTTTTGTCCTTATTTCGTGCTCGTCTTTAATTTTTATCTATCGAGATAAATAATTTTTCGATGAATATTCACATTATAACATTTTTATAATCGCGCTCTTGAGTAGTTGAACTTGATATCCATATTCATAGCTCGAAGAGATATCAATTTAAAGGATGAATCATGCAATTATTTCATTGAAACATTTCACTTCTATAATTTGAGTTTTGATTAAAATTAGCTAAATGTTAAATAGCACCCGATCCATGAAGCCTAATATGAATGGACTTAATGACCCCACCCGAATACTAATCTGAATGGATATTATGACCCGACCCGAATGCCCAGATAAGCAAACGCTGTTCTGCAGCAAACATCGTTAATAGGATAAGGCTTTCTTCTTCCTGCAACAAGTCTTGTTGATTTCCATGAATTCTTCTTCCTTCATTTCTTAACTCTTAACGAAAAAAAAGAAATCCAAATTTCCACACTGCTCATACCCAAAATGGGTTCCGTTGTTCTGCCTCAGGTTTGCTTCTTTACTTCCATAATTTTTAGATTCTTGAATTGTGTTAAAAATTTGTTCTTTATTGAATTTACAGGCTTTATTTGTGGTTCCAAGAAACCCCACAAGATGTACTGCTCCACAGAAGCTGGCATTTTCTGCCTGCGTCTCTCGAAGACCTTCTCAGTTGAATGTTCCCTTGTTTTCTGCTTCTGGGTTGTTAAGTTCAAAGTGGGAAAGTCGTTCTTTTGTTGTTAGAGCTGAAGCTGAATCTCAAGAGGAACCGGAAGCTGCTGAGACAGAGGTTGAAGCTGAAGCTGAAGCTGCAGTTGCAGTTGCAACAGAGGAAAGACCGCCATTTAAGCCGAGAGCTAAGCTTGGAGATATAATGGGGGTATATTGTTTAAACCCACTCTATTCTTTTGCTAATTGATTAATTGACATTGTAATGATTTCGTTATATTTGCTATGTCTGTATGCTAGTTTTTTATAATTGCTTTGTTACAAGTTACTTGAGCTAGACAGTCTCTCTACCTCCGTAAGTAGGGATAAGGTCTGGGTATGTTGTTGTTTGTGTTGTTTGATAGGTTTGAGAACAAAGAAATGGATATAACGAATTGAATTGTGTGAAGTTTTTGAGTTTGGCATGAAAAGATGTATACTGAAATTTGGGAAACATAATTTTGTGCTAATTCGATGAATGATGCAATATTTTGGGAGTAGATATTGAACAAGCAAGCAATCGAGGCATCGGATACTGTGAGGCCTACACCAGACATTAGGACTGGTGATGTTGTTGAGATCAAATTGGTAAGTAGTATCTGTATGTTGATTGTTTGGTTTAATTGGTTGAGGTATATTTTACTGCCAGAAGTTTAATGTGAAGGATGTGTATGAACTTGTAGGAAGTCCCAGAGAATAGGAAGAGATTGTCTATTTACAAAGGTATAGTCATTTCAAAACAAAATGCTGGTATCCACACGACAATTCGCATTCGGAGGATTATTGCTGGCGTTGGAGTTGAAATAGTGTTCCCAGTGTAAGTTCTACTTTCTGTGATTCAATGTGGTGGCTTTGCAAGGTTCTCTATGATTTTCTTCATGTATACTTGTATAGTGCCTTTTTGGCTGTCACTTTTAGCTGGAAAAGCTGCCTTATTATGACGTGCTCAATTGAGTGTTTCAAACAAAAATGTGGTAGAGATATACGATATAGCACTACTAAGATATGATATGATAGCAGCTCAAAGTGACATTCACAGTGTCTCATAGTCAACCAGCAAATGATTCCAAAAGGGTGTGCTAGTTTTAGGATGTGTTTGAAACTTAGCAACATTAGCCTTAAAGTCGTATACAGTTATTTGAATACCTCGCCCTATTCTATCTATAGTTTTTTACTCGGACATCCTCTTACTGTTGATTCTTTTATTCCTTAGTATGTCAACTCATTATCAATATGGGGGGTCTATGAGATGTGGAAGCACTCATGATTGATACAATTCCATGGGCGTGAAAATCAGATATCAAACTGATCTTAAATCTATTTTAGTTTAACAGGAAACACCTGAACAGATTTGACCGATTATCTAAACGCGCTAATTTATGTGGCCAACCACTTGGTTGCTGTGTAGCCTACTTTCTTGTCCCTTGGCTACGGCATAGGGTATGGTGAAGAGAAAAATATCAGTGTTTGTTAGTTTTCTTTTAGACAGTGGAAGCAAAAGTTGTCACTAAGAACATGGAAATAATTGTAGAGAGTTTGAGTGCTCTGTTGTCAGTTTAGGGGACTTTGGCTTATTCTTTGTTCTCTGTATCCCTTCTGTACCATCAAAATCTTCTTTTGTCCTGGCGGAGCTCTAGGAAAGTTGAAAAATCCATCAGGAAAATCTGTATCACGGTTCCTGCCTGTATTACAGGGGATGTTTTGATGGGGTTTCAACTCAAATATGCCCTCTCAGGGCAAGTTGTCTGGTTAGCCTTCTTAGGTGGGCTAACCTTTCCAGGAAATATTGTAGATCTCTTTTTGGAATTTTTCAGCTCTTAGCGTCATAAGTTCTTTTTTATGTTTTTGAGCTAGCAGTTTCTTTTCTTTCGGAACTTTTGCATCCCCACGGTGCCTTTAATGATATCCCACTTACTCCATAAAAAAGAAAAAAAATATATTACTGCACTGAAATGGATTACCATCCATAGAACTCTTGAAGACTTTCACATTTCTTGTCCTCACACATTATCAACTCAAGAACCTCTATACCCTTTTAAAATTCTGGCTATTCCTAACTAAACAAGCACCAATTAACTAAGTGGACTGGCAAGTGGCAAGTCTATATTGGGCGAATCATATTTGTCCCACAACATGTATTCACCATAAACATTCTGTTTCTTGTTGCTATCTGCCTTTCTCGTTCATTAGGCAGACATGCAAATTACTTGTGATATGATGAAGTAAAATTGATGAATGGTGTTAGACCTTTTGTTGAAATATTGGAAGAATATGGTCTTTATACTTCTATGGATCATTCCTGTTTCCCATCTGATATAGTAGTTCAAAACACTTCCCCCTTGACAAGAAAGACCTATTTTTGTTTTCGTTTTTTTTCCCCTTGGGGTATTTTGATCATGGCTGCCACTGTGCTCCAAGTGATACGATTGGAGAAGTAGTGGGAGGATCATTTTGAATTACTGACACCGATCAAGTTGTTTAGGGAACAAAACTCCAATTTGCTAAAAGTTGGGGCATATGTGATTTGACTTAAAAGTGAAAACAACCTCGCTATTCGTCTTATCTCAGTGAGTTGCTCGTACACTGGACATCTTCGTTCTTGTCTCCTTTCAAAACCTGGAGACGTAATTTGAATTTCAAGTATCATCTAGAAATGTAATCTTGACTTCCTTTTGAGTTGCTCTTACACTGGACATCTTGGTTCCTCTCTCCTTTTAAAACTTGGAGACACAATTTGAATGTCGAGTATCGTTTTAGAAATGTAATCTAGACTTGCTCCATAGTTTTATTTCAAATTTGTTCCATCAGAATCACGGATAAAAGGAAGAACTTTCTTCATTTAAATGTGCATATGGATAAATCCTTATATTCTTTCCATCTGTTGCTGGTGTGAGGTGACATGTATCTCGTGAAATTAGTCGAGGTGCACGAAAGTTGAAATCATTCTCCTTTTGCTTTTGATGACAGGTATTCACCAAATATCAAGGAGCTCAAAGTAGTTAAGCACCGAAAAGTCAGGCGTGCAAGATTGTACTATTTGCGCGATAAGCTCCCAAGGCTGTCCACTTTCAAATGAGAGCCCAGTCCTTATAGTTGGCCTCTTTCAACTGTTTTTTTCCTCGACAATTTTTGTACCTTTTCTTTCTGGCAATTCAAAGTCTTGGAAGTGTAATTTACATCAGACATTGCTGAATAGGTTGTTATTCATTCTTTTTGTGTAGTCATTTCAGTGTACTGTTTAATTGTGCTTAGATTTGCCTTAAAGGTTGTGAGTTCAGTTAATGTCAGTGGCGGATACATGTTAACAGTGAGATTTCAACTCGGGCTCAACAACACTAAAAGAGCCTTAAGCACTCAGTTAAGGTCAGTGGCGGATACATGTTAACAGTGAGATTTGAACTCGGGCTCAACAACACTAAAAGAACCTTAAGCACCCACCAAAGAGTCGATAGATCAGTTAAGATAATTAATTCATTGGTTGCTTCATGTTAATTTTATACAAATATTTTTTAATTTTTACGTAGATATATATATATATTCCGAGATAAGATTAATGGATGATCGAGCACCCCGATGAACCTATCTAATCAGGTGTTCTATTATTAAAATCATGTTAAGAAATTTCCCCTTTTTCTATTATTAAAAATCATTTTAAGAAATTTCCCCTTTCTCTTCAAACTCTTTCTCCATAAAAAGAATATTTCAACATTGAAAAATCGATTTAATATCATTTTCTATGTACTTTAAATACATGTTTTATTTTATTAAAATAGAAAAAACAGAGACTGTCTAATAAAAAAAAGTTCCTTTTGAGATATATTTATTAAGGTGTTATATAGATTTGATTTTTTTTTGAAAATACGTTGACAATATCTGGATTATTTTAGTTTTGGATATTTTTTTTTTTGTTTTTAATATAATAGAAGCAATTTTTATTTTTTGTTACGGCTTATTTAACGAAAAATTATGGATTAACTATCTTTATACATAAGTTATAATCATCATATCTTTTCTAACATAACTTTTGAATTTTCTGAAGCTAAATTTTCTTTTCGCTCAACGTAAATTCCGATTAGACAATATTATATATACGTTGCGTTACGTTTGGTATCCCATTGAAATATTTTGAGCATCCAATCGTAAAACAATAAATGATGTAGCTCAGAACCATTTAATAAACCTCTTGAAAAATGTGCTCTAACTATTTACTCTAACAAGAAAAGAAAAAAGAAGAAGCCTTTGTTGAGTTATTTTGATATAAATAATAGGCACTATATAAAAAGGTCAAACACTATATCATCTGTTAATTTTTTTATATATAAATAAGCCAAATTTTCTAAAAATGATTGCAATAATTAATTTAAGCTTTTTTTTAATTTATAACCTGATCGAATTATAATTAATCATGTATAAATAGCTTTTACAGAATCGAAATTATTTTATCTTAATAATGACTATAATATTCAAATCAGCTTTTGGACATATCAAAGTCTATCTCCCTATCGAAATATTGAAATGATAACTCATTTACAATTGGCGATAACTCTCTACTGTCAAAATCTATATTTCTAACCAGCCACATCCTATCGAGACACTAAAACTAAGACGGATTAAAAAAATTACCTAATATTTTTTTTTGCTAATAGCTGATTCTTACTCAATGAATTCAATTTTTATGAACCGATATAAACGAGCTTGTTATTAAAGTTCGATGATATATTTGAATCTTTTTTTTAAAAAAAAGAAAAAAAAAGAAAAGCAAGTAGTGGTATATTCGCTTTAGAATCGGACGTCAGCTTCCTCACAGTTCGGCCATGTGTCGTGCCATCATTTCCACCACCTCCATCATTAGCACTATAAGGGACTTTCATAACTAAGATATTCACTTTTTTCCTCCTCATTCTCTCGGAGCTCTCCGTAAAGCTACTTTCAGATCTTTCTCCGGTGAAAAGGTATTGCTATTTTCTTCTATACAGCATTACTATTTGATGCATTTTTGTGTGATCTAGGGTTTGTGTGTGTTTTGGAATTTTAGGTTTTTAATAGCTGATTACTTTGAGGTTCGATCGTGATCATGACTGGTGCTACAAACCAGTTTATATCTGTTAGTCCGGAGGAGCTCAAATTCCAATGTAAACTCTCTATCTCTCTGATTTTTGTTTCTGTTTTGCGGTTGTTGTATAATTGGATTTATTGTGATGATGAAAGTTGGAATTTTGATTGTGGGATTGCACTGGATATGTTGTTGTTGTTGTTTGTTAATTGAGTTCTAGCTACACAGATGTGTGAGAGATAATAAGAAATAAGAAGAAATGGAGGAGGGTAAGGAAAACGATCAAATTTGTGTTTTAGTAAGCATTTATAGACCCGAAAGTATGTGAATTTGTCTTGAATTATGAGCTTTTTGGTGAAATTGTTTTGACGAAATAATAGATTAGCTGATTACATCCTGACCAGATCTATTTTTAAGCTTCTCTCGGGGTTGAGGGTGGGGGTCTGGATGCAGGAAGAGGGTTTACTGCTTATCAGAAGGAGATAAAAGAATAAATGACAAGAGAGTGACTTTATGGGTGAAGTTTTAAAAGGATTTCTTGCAAGGTTTTGTTGTTAAATGTTTCTATCATCGATTTCTTTGTGCAAAATGTGAGTTTAATTGTGAATTTGACGGAGCAGAAAGAGTGATTGTGTATCAATTGATTTTGGGGTGAGTAACTGTGAGCGATTATCAGTATGATTGAGTTAAACTATAAGGTATGGTATATCCTAAGTTTGGCTGGACAGATTTCCTTGGTACCTTTGCTAGTGGAAGGTAGCATACCAGTGGAATAATTGAGGTGCCTGCAAGTTAGCCTAGACAACATCATCACTAATAAGAGAGGAAACTTAGACACGGTTTTGTGTAATTGTATGTGTCAAACCTGGAAGCTAAAAGCTTGTCGTTAGTAGAAAATCGACTTGTCAAGTACAAAATTTCAGAGCTGTTGATATAGTTTCAGAAATAAGTATCTCACTAAGTTAGATCAGCTATTTGATTACTTCCTATACATATATTTTCACTAAGAAAGATAATTTAATTAATCATAGTACCAAATAGATGCTCCAAGGTATGCACAGGATTAAAATCAAAGTCAATTACACTCTTCAATTTACATCAAAAGCTTGATGAACAAGGACTTCTTCAACCAAACTGTTCAGAGAATGAACAAAAGAACTATTCTCCACATTTTGAGTTGCTTTTTTTATGTACCCCTTCCAGCTCTGAAAGGTCTCCTTTAGTATTTTGGCATAACCCACTGCACTCCATAAAGAGCGATGAATAAATGCCAGAAGCGATTGGAGGACTCGGGTGCAGATTCACACACGTAATATCTTAGTAATGTTTCTTTGCAACTAATAAATATTAATGTTCTATGCAACGGAGCATATCAGTAGACAGTAGTAGCACAACTAAACTGGCGAAATGATTGAGATCTTTGTACTTTACATGTTTTTGCAATCTTTTTTTTGTCTTCAGTGAGTTCTTTGGGTTGCATGAAGGATTTTTTTTTCCTTCCTTCTTTGAGGCTTGTAGGTTAGAGGCCTTCTATTGGTACTTTTTGTAGCATACACTAACCATACCTAATATCACTTGGCTTTCCTGTGTTAGTTGAGCTGGAGAAACAAAGCTACTGTGATCTTAAAGTTACAAACAGCACAGAGAGTTATGTTGCTTTCAAGGTATGCTTTATCTGAATTTGTCAAAATCTCATGTTTGCTTTATCACATTTTTAATGACTATTACAACTCATATCTAGATATATCCTGTTTTATTTTTGTTGCTAGGTGAAAACTACTTCTCCTAAGAAGTATTTTGTTCGGCCAAACACGGGTGTTATACATCCTTGGGATTCATGTTTTATACGAGGTGCGACTCTGAATCTTGAAGTTCTATTAGAAGCACTAAAATCTTTTGTATCACAGTTAGCATCGAAAGTAGTAGCAGAATATTTATGCAAACATATCCTGCACAAAAGTTTCTAATGTTAGCCTGAAAATATAGTAAAGCAGCATTAAATGTATGCACATGATGTTCAAATATTGGTTTGGATCAATTTACTCCTTTTTGCTGATTGGAATATTCAAACTTAGGTAGGATGAATTGATCTTTAAGAGTTATGACCTGGAATCATTTTAATGGCTCATAGTGTATTGTCTCGTCACTCATGCACGGCACAATTTTCTTTTTTGTTGGTTTTACTTCATTGCAAATATAACCCCCTTTGATTGCAATTTGGGGCGGATCTAGACTTCAACCTACAGGTTTACGAGAACCCAATAGCTTTTGCTCAAACCCTGTATTTGTCTTAAGAAATCCACAAATACATAAATACTTGACTGTGAACCCAAGTATTATTATATATTATCTTGAGGTCGTTTTAGGAAGCCATAAACTTCAAATTCTGGATCTGCCATTTGCAATGATGATTACATAAGGATATTATACTCTAATCATATACTAAAATAATCCAAGAGAACAGATATTCTGTGACAATTTTTTTCTGCAACTTGGCCATTTGTAATCTGTGACATGGAAATCTTATGTGATGTCTCTTTTTGTTAAGAGGATGCCTATGCAGTTAGATATCCATTTAGGTTCACCTCATTGTACTCAATATTTTCTTCTTGTGACATCTCCGTTGTCCAGGAAATTCGTTGTTCTATCCTGACATTGACATCGTTTTATGTTTTCACTTATCACGAAACGAAAATGATGCCTGTTTAATGATTGTTCTCATCCTTTATTATTCTTAACTTAATAATGTCTCCAGTCACCCTTCAAGCTCAAAAGGAGTATCCCTCGGACATGCAATGCAAGGACAAGTTCCTCTTACAGAGCACCATTGTGAATAGTGATGCTGAGGAACTTCCTCCAGATACTGTAAGAATTTGATGGAATTCTGTATTATGATTGAACTGAGAATGTTTGTTATCTTCTTATTTTTACTCTATGCTATTGACTACAATTTCGTAATCCAGTTTAATAAGGATAGTGGAAGAAATGTAGAAGAGTGCAAGCTTAGGGTTGTTTACATCTCTCCTCACTCATCTCCGGGACATTCTGAAGATACGTTTAAACAAAGTTCTGATGGCAACTCTGTAAGTTCTGAATTCAGCTCATAGTCTAATTTAGATCTCAAGTCCTTACTTTCTTCTTCCAATAGTCGTGCTGCTCGATTTTTTAAGATATAACGATTGTTAACTGAAATGTATAGATGCACATGAGGTTTTCAAGGAAACTTTCTCTAATAATATCTGGAGATTTTGAACAAGTTTTAGTCATAATAACTTGTCAGTCTTCATCTTTTTCCCTTTTTCTTTTCCTCTATATAAGAGCCACGTGTTGCTAGATTTCACAATGCAAGTAGTCTTTCCACTGGTTTTCTGCATGCTCAATTTAAATGTTCGGCTTTTCTAGATAGTGGATGTGAGACAGGGTTAAGCGCTTTATGTGTTTGCTTTATTGTGTCTTTGTGATGAGAGGGTTTGCGAGATTTTCCTGATGAAACTGGTGAAGACAAATTTTTTTGAGAAAGGACGAACAACAATTATTGTCGTGCCTTTTGAGGATAAAGTGATAATGGAAGAACAGATATTTACCATCTCACTTCGCTTCTCCTTCCTAGATGAAAAATTGTGCATATTTTTTTGCTTATAAGAAATCCTAAGAAGAAACATTATACCATTAAGAAATAGAAGATACAGGAACTTTTATTATCTGAATAGCTGTTTGCGTCAATGACACTAAGAACAAGGATAAAAGAACTATGTGGAACCTGATACAGCAGTGTAAGGTTTACTTGATAATTTGGTAGTCAAGGATGGTCTTTGTGAAAACGTGATTCTGACCATTTCTTTCCTTGGTGGAGACACTCTTTCTTCTTGCTCCTCAGGAACTACTTGTGGAAATTGAGACCTCATATGGAGATGTCCATGTAAGACTAAATTTGAAGAAAGGAGCAATTGCCAAGGCTTTTATTTTTTGACAGAATTTCTTTTGGGGAAGTTGTGTAAGGCTCTAAGCTTATCAGTCACTTTAATTTCAAGATGACCTTTGATCTTCTCGCCCATACCCATAGACCCTGGTCAAATCACGGGCCATATACCATCTTAGTATTTTTTCAGAGCCATGTTGCCTTGTATCACCACACTTGATTCCAGATGAAACTTTTCAAAACAGACGGTTCTACTTCTCAATTTGAAAAAAGAGAACTGCAACTCTAGATATAGAATTTGGTCAAATTGTGGATGAATCGTTCTCAGTTTAAGCTTTCGTTACTGACATGGCATAGTGTATAAAGCTCTGTTATCGATATTAGGGACGAAGAAATATTGTGACTTAAGATGGGTATTTTAGCTCTTATTAAATGGAGGTTTTGTTGGCCAATCAAAACTTTAAGTCAGCTTGGAAATCATGCATACACAAAATATTTTAATGCAATCACCATCTCCAAGTTTGTGCATGAGATGCATAATTTTATCTTTGTCCCAAGTTTGATATTGTACTATATGGTTTCTCTTTGATGGTATAGAGTCAAGCAGTGCAGCGTGCCAGAGATGAAAGAGATGCAGTTTTCCGACAAACGCAGCAGCTGCAACAGGAACTGGTTAGTGTACTACACATATTTCTATTTATATGGTTATGACAATTACTTTCATGTAAGAATATATGCTGGTCCAAATTAATAGTACAATAGTACACAAAGGTTGCTTAATATATAGAACTACTATCTGATCAGATTATTCCTAGTTGATACATGAAAAGCAGCAGAAGATAAATCGCAAGTGATGTATTTGACTTGCTATTAGTTCATTATAATCTTGGGTCGTTATACAGAGTCATTCGATAAAGGAAAAAGACAGGATAATTCAGGATAATTCTGTGAACCAAAAAGAGAGAGAGAGAGGTTTGAAATTACCCTTTCACATGGGAAGAAAGAGTGTAGCAACTTGATTAGACTCAGCTTGCTTTATTTGAAGCAGACAAGGGAGTATGTAACAAAGCTTTGGACGTATAATTATCTGGTCGCATAGAAATTAAACTATACTCAACTTAATGGAAAAACAACAGCACGAGAAGAAGATAGCTGTATATCAACAGTGAAAATCTTACCTTCAGAAATTTCTCGTGTATCTGGATCTAAGACTGTTCATTTGTGGATAAATGAAACTTAAGTTAAATTATTATCATCTTGCATGCATCTCCTTTCGTATAGTGGCCACTGCTCTCATATATGTTGCCTCACTGAACTGCAGGAAGTGCTGAAGAGACAAAAAAGGCGGAGAAGTGACGCAGGCTTCTCTCTAAAGTTTGCACTTCTGGTGGGACTCATTGGGTTAATGGCCGGGTTTCTGTTTAAACTGTTGATGTCTTCACCTTCTACAGAAACTGTTGATGTCTAAGAAAAACTCAAGTCCCGTCGTTCATGGAATTATAGTTTTTCTTTTAGTTAACTGTAAAATTTTTTAGTGTTGGTGAACTGCTGTAGAGCTCGCTGGCTCTCTTCTTTCTGTGTAAATTGATCATTTTTATGATGTGATACCTTGTATTCATTCTCACCATTTTTCAGTTCATATATGTTCTCTTTTTTCTTGAAAATTAGCAGCTCTTTTTGCCTGTCGCATGTGCCAGAATAAAAAATTACCATAAACCATAGTACTTTATAAAACACAAACAAGATCAGGAAAATGATACCATATTTCATACAACTGAGACAATTAAAATGTGATTATATGATGAGCAAAATCATACAACAAACTATTAATTCAAATAAAATGTTTATAAACGTAGTTTGATTTAATTAGGCCCATAGCAAACTGTTGTTATTTTGCTTTCTCTCCTGGTGAATTTTATTCGTCACTCTCTCTTTGTACAAATACAAATGTATAAGATGTATTTGTGTTTGTATAAAGCGAAAGAAAATTGTGCATACACATATTTTCGTCCCACTCTTTCATATCTTGTTCGTCACTCTCACTTTATACAAACACAAATGAAACAGATTGTACAATCGCTTTATTTTGTATATGTATAGTGAAGTTTACATATTTATATTTGTTATGGAGTGCAGTTATATAAACTTAAGTTATAACATACAAATATAATTTTTATATTTGTTATACGTGAAAGTTGCTCAAATTTTTAAAGATAAACTTTGTGAAAATTTCGATAGATACTTGGGTAAATATGTCCAATATATGGGTAAATATGTGCTTAAAGGCCCAGCCCAGATTTCTGTCTATTTAACTTATTTTATCTTTATTTTGTTTCTTGTTTAATCTTTTTCAATTTCCTATAAAAAAATTTGGCGGGATTATCAAACCCTACAGCAAATCAATTTCCCGCTCCTCTCTCTTTCTCCCTCTTATTCACTCATCTCTAAATTTCCTTTTTTTCACTTTCTCTCATTTCTCTGCAAGCAAAATCCTCATGTTTTTTCTCCATCTTCAGATCTGAAAATCGATGGAACTTCAATTAACCTCATTCTCCGACTTGGACTCCGCCACTGCCATCTCCGATGTACATAAAGCATGGCACATTTTCGCTCTTCTATTATCAACAGGAAGACCAGCTCAGCCTTCTGAGCTTTCATCGAAATGCACTTTATTTTCAGCTTCACCGGAGTTCATTGAATTTCTCTGTTCGATTCCGAATTCTCCTCTTCATTTGACGAACAATTACTTAGTTACGTTTTCTTCCATCGGATTCACATCAACAGTTAAATTCTTCGCGAATGCGGATGCGTTTACGGATTTTGTACCTCAGCTGGAGTTTCAAGAGCTCCGGGATAGAGGACAGACGGAGCGTATAACTAGGACTTATTATAGGAAAAGGAAGAGAGCTGGATCGGAGGTTGAGTATTCAAAAGTGGTTAATAAAAGAGGAGTTTTCAATTATTTTGATGGTAGGACATGGTATTTTCTGTTCTTTTAGTCTATGTGTTGTGATTATGGTTAACTTGAGTATTTTGTTTGATCATTTCAGGTGAAGGAAGAAGTCAAATGATGATGCCTTTGCCTTTGATGGCATGGAGGATGTTCAGACAGGTAATTTTGGAGCTTTTCATGTTTTAATTTGAGAATTTGTGAGCCTTTGTAGTTAGTTAAGGTGTACTGCATGCTTGATATTTTGTCTAACCGTTAAAATTAGCATTAGCATTCAATTGAACTATGTGAATGAGATTGTTAATTTGACGACATACATGTCAATGTTTTCTAAACTTGAATTGGTGAAAACATTATAAGTATCTGGAGTTGGAATGAAAAGATTTTTGTGATAAGTATGGGTTGAGCAGATTATGATTAGATCTGATGCTTAACAGATGCAAACTCAATGTTTGGCCAATTGAGGCCCTATTATAGATCTCAGATAATATAGACTTAATGACTCTATGATTAGGAGAGTTTTCCTTTTTGGTGGGCCATTAATAGTCAATTACAGGTCTTCATGAAGCTCCCATTCTTCACAGCATATGCAAATAAATATGAGAATGGATAATTAGAAACTTGTACAAGTGTATGACTTGAATGACATGGAATAGATGTCCTCCTGTCCACTTGAGCTATTGATTAATAATGCAAGAGACCTAATATGTATAAATAGAAGTGTTATTTCCTATTAGTTTAGGATTTTGGATGACATGGTTTATACACCTCCGGTAGACAGTTTTTGAGTTTGAGATCAACATGATATTTTTCACATACCAAGAGAAGAATTAGGCTTGCACGTCAGAGGGTGTATTACAATCCTTGTATAAATAATCAAAAGTCTCTAATCTCTAATTGCTTTTACTTTTGAATAAGATAGTTCACACACTTCATACTTTTAGATGAGAATCATTCATATGAAAAGTAAATTAGGCGACTGCAGAATTTTCTTATATAACTTGAATTGGGATCAAATAATAACATGGAAGACCACTAAGGCCTGTTAGATAATATGACACATTAGTCTTCTCAGAATTTTCTTTCTATTATATCCAAGACTGAGGGAGATCTGGGATTTGGCTGTTAATCTTGCTTTGCCTCGCCATTTCTATGATTCTTCTTCTTAATTGGCTTTCATTAGAATGTATTGCTTTGTTCCATTTTATGCTAAAGTTCAAAATAGTCATCTTTGTTGTCTCTAAGACTCTAACATTGCTGGTACAGGCATATCTTCCCAATGACAATTCGAGGTGTGGCGTGAACCAGTTGACAAGAATACCATTGTCATTGGGTTGCAATTTCAGAGAATTTTGTGAAATGTTCAGAACCTGTTGGGTAATTGATGGTAGTACCAGATCATCAAGTTCTGGACTTCAGAGTATTGAATATGAATGCAAAAACAAGTTAGAGAGGGGAGAGAACAGTGATGAAGCAAATTTTGTACATACTCCTATTTGTAAATCTAAAGTTCCTAGTCATAGCCTCTTCAGATTCCCTAGATCAACGAGAGTTAACCGTATCACAGATTCCATGCTTCAGATGAATCCACACCCTGCCAGTTCAGCTTCTGAGATGGTTGGTACTACAGAAAAGAAAATAAACTCTTGCATAAATTCCTGTACTATAGTGGATCAAGAAATGGAAATTTTGCTATCTGCAGCTGATGCTTCTGTCTATGGCTTTGAAAGGATGACTCAAAAGGAAAATTTTGTGGAAGGCAACAAAGAAGAACCAGCTTCTTATCCTGTTAGTAATATAAAAGTTAACTGCACTGAGACTCATACAACAAAGGCGGTCATATCACCTCAAGATGATTTGCCTGCAGAGAATGCTACAAAAGAATGCTCAACTTCACTTCTCCACATAGATACAGCGAAAAATGATAAGCCTCTGCAGAGCCATGCCATCTTAGCGCGCTCACAATCTTTTGGTCAGAAGCAGCTGGGAAAATCATTGCCCAATTCAAAATCCTTTCAGAGGGATGTATTGGACCACGGGGAGCCGAAGAATTCCAAGGAACCAAAGGATCATAATGCCGCCAGTCTGCTTCTCGACAAAGAGCAACTTAGAAGAGATGCAACGTCAATCCCCGTGAAGCTGAAGCACAAACAGAACTATGACTTGGGTATGGGCATTAAAGAGAGGAGGGAAAATCCGAAAGAAAATGGGGAGAATGTCATATGTAACTCTGCAAAAGTAAGCTCCAGTGCATCATTTTATTTGACTTGTATTTGGTAAGCCTACTGCTGTAAAATCATGACGTAAACATCAAGTTGCTTATTTTGTAGAGCCAATCGGAGCAAAATCAATTGCCTAACTTTGACTCTTATATTGTGGAGGAAGAAGAGGGTTCAGGTATTTACCTTTGACTGGCTTTTAATTGTAGCAATGTATATTCCGAACTTTTTACCAATTTATGCCTTTAACAATCCTGATGACTATTTGCAGGTGGTTATGGGACGGTGTACAGGGCAAGGAGAAAGAGCGATGGAGTGAAATTTGCAATTAAATGTATGATATGCACTCAAATACTTGCTTATTATATAAATTTCTTTGATTTGCTTTATCTGATCGTATAACTATTTAGGATCTTTTAGCAGTTGAATGCTGTTTTCATTCTTCCATATTGTTGAACTTGACTGGTTAACTTCCATGATATATCTGTGGAAAGATGTAGGTTGATACTCGTTAACCTTATTGAGCAAGGTCAAAGGGAGAACATATTGTAGTATAGGTTGATGTTGCATCAAAAGATGGGAGGCATTCTTCTGTCTTCATTATTACTCGCTCTGTCCCGATTTATGTGATTAGATTGACTGACACAGTTTAAGAAATATGGGAAGACTTTGCTATATTCCAAACCTATCCTTAGAACAAAATTAATTTTAAACAGAAAAGTACTTTATGAACTTTTTTGCCAAATAAGGGGAACCCAACATGGGTAGAATGTTGATAGGGTCATTAAATGTTTGCCAATTTAAGGAAATGTGTTACTCTTTTTATGATTGACTAAAAAGAGAAGTGTGTCAGTCCCAAAAAGATTGAGAAGTAGAACTACATGTTTTGTTTGTGGCACCATGTTTTGCTTTTTGTCCCGTGCTGAAACATTGTTTCATTTTCAAAGAAATGGTAGAATGGAGTATCTTGTCTCAAAAGAAGAAATGGTAAAATGGAGTATCTGTGCTCTTTTCATCATTGAGTTCTCTGATACACAGCCATGTATGGCCCTCAGTTTCCTTAACTGGGGACTGATTTTGATGCTTTTATGGTGATAAATGTAATTGAGATGTTGATTGTGACTTTGCAGGTCCTCACCCAAATGCTAACACACAACATGTCCATAATGAGTTAAAGATGCTCGAGCGCTTTGGGTAATGACGTAGGAAATTGTTTTGAGGAACCATGGATACAACATGAATATATGCAAATATTATATCTATAGCTATTTATGCACTATGGGAATTCTTCTAAACCTTTGCTTTATGACAGGGGAAAGAACTGTGTCATTAAGTATGAAGGATCATTCAAGAATGGAAATTCTGACTGCCTTGTTTTAGAGCATGTCGAGCATGATAGACCAGAGGTTGATCTCTTTAATCTTTTGAGTTATCTAGTTTAAACATATAATAGTTGTTATGTTAACATGTTTATTGTCATGGTTCATACTTAAGGTCTTGAAAAGGGATATGAATGTTTCCCAGCTCCGGTGGTATGGTTTTTGCATGTTCAGGGCACTTGCTGGTTTACATAAACAGGTAAGAATATCAGAAATGATGCATGTGAACTGAATGGATTTCCTGGTAACCCAACTAACTTCTATTTTTCTTACATGCAGGGTATTGTTCACAGAGATGTTAAACCTGGAAACTTCCTTTTTTCAAGAAAGGTTGATAAAGGCTACCTCATTGACTTTAACCTAGCCCTGGTGAGTGGGCTATCCAACTTCGTAGAAATTTCCTTCCTGTTATGTTGTTGAATTTGAACAATCTAATTGATTTTCCTTATTATTTACTACATAGGATCTGCACCAAAAATATGGAACATCAGGTACTTCCTCTTGTGTTGTTTTTCTTCACTTGAAAGATGTCTTGTGCTTCCAAGTCCCCATTACATTATGATTTTAAGTTTCTCTTCAACAAAAGAATGAGCTTCTTTAAGGGGAAAATGGACAAAATCCAACAAGGGGAAAATGGACAAAATCCAACATTGTCCCAAGATCTCTATTAAAATGTGACCCTGAGACTGTTTTAACTCCCAATAGCGTCGAATACTTCAAGTTCAATCTTTATTACATTCTCTGTTATTGTATATTAGCAATTGAATGTTGCACTAAGAACTGCATATGTATATAATACACAGACAAGACAAAGTCAAGCCATGCCACAAGCTGTAATAGTGATCCTGTTCCCCCTGCCAGGTTTCTTCCTCCAATAAAACAGAGAAGATCAACTGTAAAACTTGAGGAAGGCATCAATGAGGAAGCAATGAAAGGCGTTAAGTCTCCAATACGATCCAAAAACCTTAAAAGGAAGGCTGTCCAAGAAAAGGTTGGCACTGATATTGCACATAGGAGTATTAGAAAAAGTCAAGGTGCTGATGGTTCGGGGATAACCTCAGCAAAGGATGCCACAAGCAATAGGACTCCATCAGCAGAAAGGTTGAGAGAACCCCTTCCATGTACTGGTAGGAAGGAGCTGATTAACCTAGTGCAGGAAGTACGCCAACGTTCAAGCCATGTAGATACAAATGGTCCAACTTCTAAGAGAAAGCGGGTTGCTGCTACTCCAGGAAAAGTAGAAAAGAAGTATTACATAACTCCAATGCCGCTACATTCATCTGGAATTGCCATTGGTGGTGCTGGTTTACTGAAAAGCAAAGGTCTGTTATTTTGTGTAACTAGTTTTGGTTGGAACTGTGGTCTGAGTTTGATTTTCCACTGTTTCCAGGGGACCGGATGCAAAAGCGAGAAGGACCCTGTGTTGGAACTAAGGGTTTCAGAGCTCCAGAGGTTAGTATAGCAATTAGCTAATCTTATATTCATTCACTCACTGTGATTTAGCCTGTTGCCTAGATATTCATTCATCCTGCTTTTTGTTTTAAGTTGAAATGTAGCTGTCATCTTAACACCATCATCATCATTATAACTTCAATACATAATTAAAAATATTCACTGTCCATTATCATCATATTTTGTTTATTCCACTGATTGAGGAGTCGTAATGGTTGCATGAACAGGTGCTATTCAGATCTGTACATCAAGGTACAAAACTTGATATTTGGTCAGCTGGAGTCACTTTACTCTATTTCATTATTGGTCGAACACCATTTGCTGGAGATCCTGATCAGTAAGAAACTGTTTGTATTCATTGCCTTTGAACAAGATAAATGATTATGGGAATTTGCTAACCATTGCATAATTTCTAATTAGGAACATAAAGGAAATAGTGAAATTGAAAGGAAGTGAAGACTTGTGGGAAGTGGCCAAACTACACAACAGAGAGTCTTCATTTCCAGCGGTACTAAAAGTTCCAATTTTTCCTTGAACTGTTCTTTTTTTTGCATTCAGCTCCATAGTTTTGAATAGTACATTACCATGAAACAGGATTTGTTTGACACGAAATCTCTCTCGCCTGTAAAATTACGAGAATGGTGTTCAAGAAACACCCGAAAATCAGATTTTCTGGAGATAATTCCCCAATCACTTATCGATCTAGTGGACAAGTGCTTAACATCAAACCCAAGATTGAGGATTAGTGCCGAGGAAGCCCTACGGCATGAGTTCTTTGCCCCATGCTACGAGACATGGAGAAAGCAGAAGCTGCATCGTCTAAGGTTTAGCCAAGAGTCCCAAGACCTAGAATCTACACTTCCTCAAACAGAAAATTCTCAGTCACGTGTTGTATTGTAACAAGTAACTAATTGAAGCCTATCTTTTTCTTCCTTTTTTACCAGTTGTCATGTAAAAATATCTAACCAATGCATGTAATTCTTTCAACAACTCTTGAATTTAGTGTAATCATATGCTTTACTGATGTTGTATCTAACTGTGACTTGAATCAATTGTTGTCATTCAAAGAAGTGAATGAAAGCGTTTTACACGTTAGGTGTTTATGTAATGCGTAAACCATCATCAGTTTCCTTGCAAGAAAAGGCAAGCAGATTCTTCATGCTCCTTGCTTTCCTACCTTTTGTTTTCTGAAGGTTCAAAGAAGCTTATTTTTACAAAAGTAGTAGACTATTTTGTTATTTTATTTTTAACACATGCTCTTTGAAAAGGAGATTATATGCTGATGATAACATGGCAGCTTTTTATTGGTTGAAATACGTGGAAACGTAGAGGTGACACCCGGTCAATTCTATCAAAAACCAACTTGTGGTTTTTGAGATAAATTATAACTTAACCTATACGTAATACTTGTACAATTGGTTCTTCTAGTTTCTTCTGAACCCAACGACTCAGTATTTCCCTTAATTGCCCCTGTGTTTAAAAATTAAATTAAATTACTACTCTCTTCCAAATTTCATTTTTCTTTCGTCAATATTAGCCATATAATTTTGTTTAGGGAATGCTAAATATTGGATCGCTTTTAACTAATTTATGCATGTTTTATTTTATTGTAGACGATAGCATCCATTTATAATTTTATAGTATAAATATTTCTTAAAATCAATAGCAAATGACAAAAGACAATGTGGCTAGCCAATAATTTTTTTATTATCAAACGTAGACAATTAATTAATTTCTTACTAAACAATACTTTTTAAGATGCAATTTATCTGATTTATTTTTTAGTATTTACAAAAGTAATATTTCTTTTAATTCAATATATCCGATAGGTAATAAAGAAAAGAAAATAGTAATCAGTGAGGGTATAAATGTAAAGTTACAAGAACTGACGCTGGAATTTTCATATTATTTCCTGTAAATTCGAGAAGCGATCAATTATCCGAATATCAACACTATATAAACGCATCTTCAACGCCTTACAGGCAGAAGACTTTCGCATATCGGTATAGCAAACATAACATTGTCTACGTTCAGATAAATATCCTTTGCTCATTTCAGTTCCAAAAACTCGAAGAAGAAGAGAACAATGGAAGGTTTCACATCGTTCTTCGACTCGCAATCTGCCTCTCGCAACCGCTGGAGTTATGATTCTCTCAAAAACTTCCGCCAGATCTCGCCTCTCGTTCAAACTCATCTCAAGCAGGTATTTTTATTTCTTCTTTTCTGTTAATTTTGATACAGATTTGTGATTTCTTACGGTATTATCAAATTTTTAGGTAGATATTGTGGTTTGTTTATGGGTTGTTGACATTTGAGAGTTCTTATGGTTAGATTGCTGTTTTGTTATTTGCACGGTTGAATTTGGGACGCTTTCGGTGATTTGAATCAAATTGTTTTATCCTGCGGCTACGTAACTTATCGGATTATTTGTTGTTTGTTGAAAACTGCCCTAATTTTTAGTTTTGCTTTGGAATTTGTGGAAGCCCTAATTCTCACCTTCTCCATATTGACATTGAAAGGAGGGAAAATTGAATTGAGGTTTTGTTGTATAGTTCTTCTTTTTACATGGTTTGAAGTTCATTCTATATTATGAGGTGCTAATTAAATAAAATTTGATAACATATTGGCGTTTTTATGGTGAAACTAATGAGATATTGTAAATAACAAGAGATATTAAGCACTGAGGTTAGCGAAAATAATTAATTTTTATAGTTAAAATTAACTGCAACACTGTTGTGTGTATCAACAAAAACTCGTGTTTTTTAAATAACTAATATCAGAAGATTGGTCTTGAAGCAGCGATTTAATTGATTAGTTTTGTGAGTTCATGACAAATTGAAAACTTTTGCGTTGAATTGTATCAATGTGGAAGAATATGTTACACGTACCTATCCTTTTATTTTTTCGGTATATGTCGTTTTACCATGGCTTGTGAATGTCATCTTGATCTTGATAAATTTTATGGTTACAGGTGTACCTTACGCTATGTTGTGCTTTAGTGGCATCGGCTGCTGGGGCTTACCTTCACATTCTATGGAATATCGGTGGCCTCCTCACAACAATGGCTTGCATGGGAAGCATGGTGTGGCTTCTGTCAACTCCTCCTTATCAAGAGGTACACACCAACTGTACCGCCTTATAAACCTTAGCAGTTGCTTGCCGTGGGCCTCCTTTAGTTGTGCAATTTTGTGGTCATGTGGTTATTGAATTTGAACTTATTTTTTTGTTATTTTGGTGAAGCAGCAAAAAAGGGTGGCTCTTCTGATGGCAGCTGCACTTTTTGAAGGCGCCTCTATTGGTCCTCTGATTGAGCTGGGCATTAACTTCGATCCAAGGTGTGTCTCCTTCTTTCTTATTGTTGTTTTTTCTGTTTGAAAATATTGTTCCTGTTCTCTAGTGTGTTAGTTTTGATTGTCGTGATCTATCTATGTTAAACTGCCTGTGTGAGATCCTTTGTTGTGGGATTTTCAGCTTTTGAGTTGGAAGTGGGATAACTTTGTTGTGTGATCTCAAGGTATTAGGTCGGGTCTCTAGATTTCCAGTTTGGATTGCAGTGTCTGCTACATTTGAATGCATCATTTCTTGTTTGCTCTTTTATTTGTTTATTTGTGTTTTCCTTTCTCTTAAATGCTAAAGCTTCACAAGAGGATGTCCTAGTTTACTTGGGGGAGTTGAGCCCTACTAGCAAAGGGCGTTAGAATGAATGCTGTCTTTTTCAGGATCAATCCAACCTAATTCAATTGGTGACAGTCTGTTCTTTGATTTTAACTGTGTCGTTTTATGTGCTGGCGTAGAATGAATGCTGTTTTTTTCGGGATCAATCCAACCTAATTCAATTGGTGACAGTTTGTTCCTTGATTTTAACTGTGTCGTTGTATGTGGTGTCTTACTTAGTGTATAAGTCAGCTGTTTAGTGCAATTCTTATATATTAGGACTGACTATATAGCAGCTTCAAGGTTATAACATCCTTGAGATCTGCTTTTCTGATACATGTTTTCTTCCATTGCAGCATTGTGTTTGGCGCTTTTGTAGGTTGTGCTGTGGTTTTTGGTTGCTTCTCAGCTGCTGCCATGTTGGCAAGGCGCAGGGAATACTTGTACCTCGGGGGCCTTCTTTCATCTGGCGTCTCCCTTCTCTTCTGGTTGCACTTTGCATCCTCCATTTTTGGTGGTTCCATGGCTGTTTTCAAGTTTGAGGTATATGCATTGTTTCCTACGTGCTGCAGTTGCAACTTATAGCATAGTTTAATTTGCAAGTTGCTCTAATATTTTTCTTCCAACTAACACCACACCTTTTAATTGGCAGTTATATTTTGGACTCTTGGTGTTTGTGGGCTACATCGTCTTTGACACCCAAGAAATTATTGAGAAGGCTCACTTGGGTGATATGGACTACGTTAAGCATGCATTGACCCTCTTCACAGATTTTGTCGCTGTTTTTGTGCGGATTCTGATCATTATGGTAGGATATATTTTAATGGTTATGCTTATATTAATTTCTTACTGAATGAAATGTCTGATATTTCAGTGTTTTGGCCATTAAAATGAACTCTTGTGCTCTTTTTTTTTTGCAGTTAAAGAATGCATCCGAGAAGGAAGAGAAGAAGAAGAAGAGGAGAAACTAGATTTGCTTCTCAACTTGTGGTTTTCATAACTCCTTGTGTTCACCTGAAACAAGCATGTTAATAGTTTGATACTTGCTTCACTTTAGCATAGGCTGTGATGTAATGTCGTGTGACATGCCATTATGGCTGTGTGATTGAGCATCTAGCCTTTTTTATCTTCTAAAGCTTTTTTCTTAACATTTGATAAGGAAAGTTCCTTGTGATAACATTTCAGACCATTTTAAGTTCTCCTTTTCTCATTCATTCTGCGTTTTCAGATACTTATGGAAGTTGTATACGACTGGGGTGTTGTATGGTCAAAACAACTACAATAGGAGTTCCAAGATAACGAAAATGGGATGGTGTACGATTCCATTTTTTAACTCATAATGAAAGGGCGGGTACATAAAATTTAAGTCTAATTTAGATGGAGAAAATTGGTAATATATAATTTAATTTGTACTGAGAAGAACTACAATTTGTAATACATCTTGCATTAATTTCTATTATATAAAAATAAATAATATTTTATTCATAGTCCATCTATCCGTCAAATAATTAGGCGGATCATCTTTGTGGACAGCCGGGTCTGACCCGGTTAAACGATTCATGTCGCAGTAAAACCCAGAGAGAGCGACTTGTCTTCTTCTTTTTCATCGGCTAGAGGAAAATTACTCCGACTCGAACAATCCATTTCCGATTTTTGCTTAATTGGAGCTGTGAGGTTTGTTATAGGAAAAAAAAAGTTTAAAGTAAATGAAGAAGCTTATAGAGTTCGGACGAAAGGCGATGTTCTATATTAGGGTTCTGTCGGGATATGAAGAGCGTAAAATCCGATCGTATCGGTTACAGCTTCAACAGCGTCTTCAACAGGTCTTTTTCATTCTATTTATTTACTTGGAAATGGAAGTTCAGTTCATTGGAAGATAGCACAAAAATATTATCAATTAATATGATTTTGCAGTTAACTTTTGGGATCATATGGCTTCTTAATTCTTAGTTTCATGTTACTACTTGATGGTATACTAAAGCTTTGATCTTTTCTTGCACTAAGCTTTATTTGAACTGGAAAAATCCAATCTTAGATTACCAAAAACTGCTTTTGGACCTTAATTTATCTGTTACCTGAGATTTGTGTGTTCCTTAGCAAGTTTGTATTGGGTAGATTGTAGAGTTTTCAGTCTTTGGGCCAAAGATTTCATTGAGGCATACTTGTATTCTATCACAAGCTTCCTTTTCTCGTGAGCACCGAGGAATCTTTTTATTTTATTCGTTTGGTGAGGGTGAGGATAGGAACATCTTCATGGTCGGCAGCTGAATCCCCTGTCTCCGGTTCCAATAATATTTATATATTGAATATTTCCGGAAGTGTTTATGAAGTATATACACATTGGTGTGGCTGTGCGGTCTAGTGGTCAATGAAGTGGTTGAGAACCTCAAGGTTCTAAGGGTCAAAGCTTGGTGGAGACAAAAAACACTATTGATTCTTCTTTCTTCTAGCCTAAGTGGACAGAGTTAGTTACTTGGTAACTGTTGCTGGTGGGAGGTGGCAAGGTATTCCGTGGAATTAGTTGAGGTGTGCGTAAGCTGACCCGGGCACCACGGTCATCATAAAAAATAAGAACATTTTGAACAGAGAGTAATATGTGCACTTGTGATTTGCACAACGTCATTAAAATACTGGATTGGCCCCTTGGTTGAAGGTCAAAGTTTTCTAGTTTGTGTAGGAGATGGGTAGCCCCTCATGATTTTAAGTTTGCTTCCAGTTCCCAGTACACCCGCCCGGAAAGTAAAGAAAAAGCGCTATAGGTGCAGTGGCTGGAGACTAATTAATCCTTGATGATTATTGCAAAGAAATTTGACAAATTGCAGTCTTTGAAAATATTAGTTTATAGATTGTATATAATGTCATGCTTTTAGTTATAAACCCTTTTTCTGATTTCTGTCTCTGTATCAATGTGTTTGATCAGGCAGAAGAGAGAAAGGCAGCAGTAAGGAAGATTCCTGAGCAGATGATTTTATCAGAAGTTAGACGCATGGTGGAAGAGATGCAAGCTTTAAATAAGAAGTTAGAAGATACTGTAAGCTCACAATCTTCTTGATTCTTATTTCTAGTGTTTCGTGATTGTGAAGCATGCTGTCAACTGCCTTAATCGTTACAGTGAAACTGTCAATGGCGCATTTTTTAGATTAAGATGTTTGAATAGCTTACTCTATTGAGTGTGGTCAAAAGGTGTAACTTAGCAGTAATTGCTCAATATATATAGGTGAATAACATAAGGTGATAGGATTGTCATGTCAAATTTGAAATGGTATAACATAGTGTTGGCTTATTAGTTTGAGCCAGTGGGATAGAAAAAGATGTCAAGTGACAGGCTGCAGACTGAAGTAGGGTAATTCATTAGGATGGATCCCTTGCTTTCGTGTTGCTTCAGTTTGCGGTAGAGAAGAGCCAAGTTCTCTACTGATATCAATTTACTTCTTTTTAAGACTCATGTTTATTATAACTTCTTAACCATCTCTTTTAGTATTTGGTCGTGGTTAATTCCAACAATGAATCCCTTGGGAAAAAAATTTACTTCCACCTACCCATAACAAAGAAGTGTGTTTGTTCTCTTTATATCTGTCTCTGGAAATCCTTCTCTTATCTGGTTGTCTATTCACTCCTGGTGCCATTGTACCTTTACTATACATTCACTCCTCTCAGAAAATATGGATCCCTCGCCATCCCTTTTCTTTCTGCAGACTGGCAGTTCATGAATACTCGAGTCCAAGCTGTTATCCACCGGCAAAATGTCTGGAGCAGATGTTACTTATCTGCCTTGGAGTTCTCCCGTTCAACTGGAAGGTTTAGAATGGGGTTAATAACATGTTCTCTAGGACTACATTCACTCTGTACACTGATACTCTGAATATTGAATGTATAGTTCCAAAGCTGGGAGAGAAAAGGAAAAGAAGGGAAAGGGGCCATGCTAGTAATAATAAGCTAAGTGGCTCATGATGTCGATCAATATTGCTCCCAACTCATACTCGTCCATCTGATAAGTCAGAATCACTCTCCTGGTGTTAGGGGGAACTTAATTTTGGCTGAATGTAAAATAGGGTTTGGTTCAATCTTCTCCAACTCATGACTTTTCTGCTACTTATAGTACACCTCCTGTGTTATTGATGATTGAGTAATGGTTGAATATTTCCAGGAGACGGCCATAACTGATTATTTCAAGCCTTTAGACCAGCAGGCAGAGGAAGTAATGAAAATGCAACTTAAGGGAGATGAGAAGAGAAAAGATGAGATGATGGAGGCCATGCAGAAGCAAGCACTTCTTGAGATGGCTCAAGCAGAGAAACAGAAAAGCATGCGAATGCTAAACCCAAACAAACATGTCCAAGAGAAAACATCTACAGAGATACTCAATCAGAAGTAAGATATAATTTTGTAGAGTAGTAAGTTGTTCATGAAATTGGTACTGTGAGAGTCATACAGTTTTTCTTCTCCGAAGGGCATTATTTGGGAATGCAAGTAAGAGGATTCAGGTCCTGTCCTAAGCATAGGATGATTTGTAACAATGAGTGACAAGCCCCTCCATAGGACGGAGATAGGATTTAGAGTTTATGAGTTCTGAATTCTAGGAAATACAACTTATTCTTGATAAACTATTTATACATATTTGAGTGGATTTTTAACCACGAATATAAGGTTTAGGTAAAAGCTACTAGGTTCCAAACCCGTAGACAAACTTGTAGCTCCGCCCTTTCAGGCCTCCTTCAAATCAATAACACTTTCCAGTTTTGATTGTGGAATGTTTGACATTGTTCCTTAAGGAAGTTTTATGTCCCCTGCATTGAGGTCATGTGTTGTTTTATTCCTCACCAAGAATATTGTTCAAATTATTCAAACTTGTTGGTTAGAGTTCAAATTAATAATTTCAAAGTTGTCAACATATAATATTTTGAAGTTTGACTAGACCAAGGTTGCCCAAATCAAGAAGTTCCTATTTTTTGAATTGTTCCTTTGATATTTTGACAAAGTCTAGAGAGGTGGAGGTGGGGGGTGGGTTAAAAGATTATGACTCATGATCCCAAAAATTTAAATCTTCTACATTTGCTACATAATTATGACCCACATAGAGCTCCAAGAATAGTACCCTCTCTTCCCTAAACAAAAAAAATAGAAAAGAAGGTGCATAGAATATATCAAAAACAACCCTTCGAGGTGGCACAGTGATTTGAGCTTGGGACTTTCATGTTAGAGGTTTCAAGTTTGAAACCCCTTGCCAGTGAAAATAACGGTTTGCCTTCTGGGTCAAGCTCGTCGCACCAGGTTTGCTTAGCGCGGGTTACCTCTCCTATGTGGTTTACGAGTTATTGCATAGGAGCGGAATTTTACCCTGTACGCACCCAAAAGGATAACAATAGTTGAGAATCTTCAAAATTCAAATTAAAATTTAACAGAAATAATAATAAAAAAAAGCTAGGTAAATATATTTTGGATGTAATTCTAAGAATTTGGAAATCAATAAATTACTAGCAGCCAAATTTCCCCCAAAAGACAGATCAATTGAATTTGTCCACTTTTATTATTACTTATCAAACAAGGAATTTATTGGTTGTCTTCATGTCTATTATGTACCATCACTAAGATACACCCAAATAAAAGTTTCTTAAAAAAAAAACAAAAAAAACTCAGAGAATAAAGGAGGAAAAAATGAAGTTATCTCTGATTGGATTTTCCTTATATATCTTATCCATGTATTTCTAAAAAAATTTCTAACTTTGTCACTTTTTATTTCAAAAAAAACAAAATGTTATGAGTCAAACAATGCTGGATTAATCCACAAGAGAAGATAACAATTTATTATTGGTGCATCCTTATTCCCTAATACTTATTTGTTTTTTCTTCTCTGAATCATTTCAAACTCATTTTAGACTTAGGCTTTTAACTTTTTATGTGTATTTATCGATCAGGTAAAAAATGTGATTTTTAATTTTTTTACTATTTATTCAATATTTTAACTGTATTTTGTTTATATATTTAAATTATACATAGATATTTTTAAGATACTATTATTTTACTCGTGAAACATTAGAAAATAAGCAAAAATTTATTTTTATGAAAAAAAGTATTTTTCCTCATATATATATATATATACTAAACACACTCCTTAAGCATATACTTTTGGTCACATGAAAGACATATATATATGTTGTATGTCTCATCAATATGCAATCTTTATCAGCACCCACCACATGTATATATCCTTTTGGATGTCTTTTCTTTATAAGTCTCTAATCTTATTTTGATCCTTTTCATTAACCCACTAATTAATCAAATCACTCTCTTTTACCTAATGTTGAAATATTCTCTTTTTCTTTTTCTTTTGCCTCAAAGGAAAATGATCTATATATTGTTCATTATACTTTGTTGAATGCAAATGGTCCAATTGCACTCATTTACTTTTGAATAAAAAGAAAAATAATATGATACGCATCTGAGAGCGATATCTTTATGATGAAGAGCGTGTAAAATATACTAATTGTTACAAGTTTGATGCTTGTGCTTTATATTGTTTGCGCTTTACTATATTTCTAAATAAAACTGGTGTAAAAATAAATGTTATCATGTCTGTTATTATGAGTCAAATAAGATGATTGTTGTTTTTTATAAATAATTTTTAAAAAAATAAATAAAAAGTGACATTTGATCGATATTTGTTGTCAGATTTTTCTTTTACAAGCTTCTTTAAAATCATAAATAAAAATTCTTATTTTTACTATTTAACATTAATCTCTTTTCAATAAATTGTACTTTATATCATAGTGTATTATCATTATAAAATTTAACCCTCTCTTAGCTTTTTTTTTTTTAAAAAATACAAATGTTCTTATAGTCAAGGAAAAGATTTTAATAATTGAAAAAAGACAAAGAAACAAACTAGTATAGCATATCCATCTTATGTTTGATGATAATGAAACATTAACATATAGAAAAATTTGAGAAAATAAATAATTGACTAACCCATAGGCCCATAACCTCATTTGATTAGACTAATTAAGTATAGTGAAGTTAATTAAAACATTCCAAAGTTGAAAAACAAACAAAATTGAGATGTCACTATGCCTTGATCCATGAATAATTCAATACATCCTTTTTTGGAAATTCACAAGATTTTTATGTTAATTCATTAGTGGTTAATGAGTTGAATCGAAAATTATAATATTTTATATTTGAGTTTCAGATAAGATAAAAGGATATTTGGTGATTTTTTTTTATCTGTTCAAATATTGATGAACGGAGTTATTAGATAGCTATTATATTGATGAGCAATAATATATATACATATTAAAATTAATTAAGATGAGCGTAAACTAGCTAATCACTACGATCATAGAATTCCTTTTCTTTAACAGACTTAAGTCGCATTGCTTATAAACAAGTTTTGGATATATATGTTTTTTTAATTTACCATTTCCAAAAATTAAAAAATAGACAAACAACTTTCATGATAACTAAAGGCAGGTAATTGATATTGACTCTTTTCTGGGGCTTTTTGGTCTTTTTAATTTACATATTACATATTATTATTATTATTATTATTATTATTATTATTATTATTATTATTATTATTATTATTATTATTATTATTCATTTCTTAGAGGAAAAATTGAATCGGGTATGAGTTACACAACCTATAAAGTTTATTGGGAAACTTACATAAATATACTATAATAAAAAAATATTTATCATTTATAGCAATAATATTTTTTTTCATTTGATCACTTTTAATTCAATTATAATACAAGTTTAATATATAGTACAAAGAACAATTTGTTATTCACATTTAATACAAATTTTGATGATGAATAATACATTTATCACACATTTTAATACACTTATAATACAATATGACAATTTTTAGCAAACAAACATGATATATTTCAAAAAAATAATTAAAATTCATATATATTGCATGTATAATTCACTTTTAATACATATTATAGATTTAACACAGCATTGCTATAAATGGTAATAAGCAAAAAGTATCGCTAAAATCAGTAATTATTTTCTATAATGTATTAATTTATGTAATTTTCCAAGTTTTTTGTATATTGGGCCATATCTAGGACCCAAATAATACAAATTGAATACCATAATTGTTAGTAGATAATTCTCTTTTTATTTCTCTAATAATTTATTAAATTTTAAATTAGGGTCTAAAGATCCATTTAATCAAATAAAAAATCTTATGAGAACAACTTCTTATAATAATCATGTTTGTCTGGAAATTTCTTATAGACTAGTAAGCAAAAAAATATAACTTAATGACATAGACCGATAGTGTACCAAAAAAAAAAATGTAACAACATAAATATCGGTGATCTTTTCTCGTAAAGTTATTATGTTCATAACTAATAGATTTTTATCTAAATATTTTTTTTTATTTTAGATATATATATTTGAAATAATATATGCATAACATCAATGATGATTATCGCAAATATTTAAATATTTTATTTTATACCTAATATGCTCAGAAAAATATAACATGATTATAAATAAAATAAGGTTATTATAGTGAAATGTTGTTATAACAAGTTTTGATCGTATAAATTAACAACTATTTATGCTTAAAAAAGAGTAGATTTTATAAAAATATTTGCTTAAAAAAAGTTAGAATAATATTTTAACCCTCCAAAATTATTTTAAAGGGAAGTAGAAAATATACTTTGGTCCTAACATTTATTCTTCTTTTTAATTTTTATTTTTTCTTAATTTTAATGAACGAAAAAATAAAATCAAATAGATTACTTTATGTAGAATGTAAATCCCCAAATTCATGTGCCTACTAATCATAATGAAACATATTTTATCAATTTAAGAGAATTTCAAGCCTTTCTCTCTCTTAATTTCTTGATTAATTAAATAAACACCCATTAGTATTCAATAATTTAGTTTATCTGTTGATATGTTGGAGACAATGCCCATGATCCATTTATTCACCATCATAGACCACGTTAATTCGTTAGGTTAAACTACTCGTTTCGTCCGTCAATTTTTATATGTCCAGTATTAAATTGTTATTTAAATAATGAATAAAATAATAATCATTTTAATATATCACCTTTCGAATATAATAAATTTGATAACTTGAAAAATGCATTAAAAATGACTATATTTATTATTTAATAAGGATAAATTATCACTTAACTTTTTTAATCTGAATAAGTAAAAGCAGATGGTCATTTTTAATATAACGAACGAGTAAATATAAAAAAGAATTACTTAATTTAATCTAATGACCTAATTTTCATGACTGGCTAGTTTGGATATTATTATGAAAACAATGGTCAGACGTTATTAAATGTTGTGTTTTCTTTATCTTTACGCAAAAAAATGTTTATTCAGTACAAAAATTAGGTATTTGACGAAGTCAATATAATAAAGTGATGAGTTTAATTACTTAATCTAGTTGGGATGATCATTAAGGCAAAGTATAAGTGGTCCTTATCTTTGTCACAAACAAAATATTATTTTTGATTAAGGATGCAATAATTGATTGATATCGAGAAATTTCTTATTTTAGTAATAATTTTTTAAAAAATAACTTAATAATTATATCAATAGTTATTGCGATGATTTTAAGTACGACTATTCTCTTTAGTTATATAATTGTGCGGTTAATGAGAATTTAAAATCTAATTTCCTCTAGATATTCTCTGATCTAATAGATTAATAATCTCTTCTGCTATGACGTTAAAATATTATTATAATACGATGATAACACATTAATAAAAGGACTAAGGGGGATAAATACATACAAAAATGACATGAAATGATAAAGATGACTTTATTTTATTTTTTTGCTAAACCTTATGGTAATTTAAAATTTTGATTTTTTTTATTCGAGCAGCTTGATAATTTTGAATTACAAAAAAACTATATTTTTATACGATTATTTTAGCCGATTGATTAAATATATTGTTGGTTAATTCATAATGTTTATGAGACTATTATATTCTTTGTGATTTTCTAGTTTCACAATATTGAAAAGAAAATTAGAAAATTATTTGTGAGTTTGTATTAATTGCATACTTAAATTATTTTCATCAAAATTGACATATTTGTACCAATGTTTTTAAAATTAAAGGTGAACGTAGATCAGGGCATTAAGCCTGTAATAGGTGAGCTTAAACTCTAGGATTTTTTAATTATTTTTTCCTCATAATCTTTTAAAAATTAAAAAAAAATTAACACAAAAAATATAAATTAAGAAGTTTTTCATTATTTCAGTAAAAAACTATTTTTTACCATGTATTTTTTCAATGAACTAGTTCGATGGAAAATGAATTGAAAAAAACATATTGTATAACATAAATTTCTCACTAATTCACGATATAACTTGAGTAAGAAAATGACAAAAGTTTCTCACTAATTCACGATAGAAAATTTGATTAAAAAGTAATTATTTTGATTACATACGTACTCCTGTTATTTTTTAAAGTATTTTGTAGAAACAAAGAATTAAACTCTAAACTTTACTTGTCAATGTTAATTATGTAAAGATTAATTAACTTAATATTTAAAAAGAAGCCACCCAACTAATTGGTAGCTTTAGAAAAAGACACCCCCTCTAAATTTTGCTTCCGAGCCCCTGTATTAACTTTTTTAAGTTAATAAAACCCCTCAATTTACTATCAATGTTAATATTTTACCTAATTTATAATACCTTGAATTTGTACACAATTAGGTGGCATTTGATGATTGCCTATCAAGTATCAACATTATTGAAAGATATAATTATTCTAAAAATTATTTACTTTTTTTGAAATATCTTTTTCATTTTATTTGAAAATTCGTGTTTGATTATTAAAATCTTAAACTTATTTCAAATCTGAAAACAAGTGAAACTTGTTTTCATTTTAGTTTCTATTTTTGAGTTGTATTCAAACATATTTAAAATATTATTTACAGAAATTATAATTAAGAATAACTCAAATTTGAATTTTACTCCATAAACTTTAAATAAAATAAAAAAATATTCGAAATCTAGAGCCAACACACGCCTATATAGTATATAATATAAAATAAACAAAGTCATTTTTTTTCCAATCTTGACTTGTCTAATCCATAAAATAATTTTTTTTTAAGAAAAGATATATATTTACTCATTTACAACTTCAATGTGAGAGTGACAAATCCAATGTTACGGATTGAAAAGATAGCAAAATTAGATATGTTTTGATTCCTATATTTATACATGTCCATAAATCCAATCTACAAGTAAATACTCATAGTAAAATACTTTTTTTTCGTTTATTTTTATTTGTCCGTTATATCAAAAATAAATATTTATATTTACTTATTTAAATTAAAAAAAATTAAAAGATCAATAATATATTATCATAATTCACCTTATATATAATTAGTACTATAATTATATTTATTCATTTTCAACATATTACAATTAGTTGTAATATAAAAAATTATCATTTTATTTATTATTTAAAAAAAAAATTAAACATGAATAAGTAAATTGAACGGCAGGAATACTGTTCTATCACATTGGGTAGTACTAAAGGGGTCCGGCTCCTCTAAAATTCTCTTATCTCCATTTCCCCCAAGTTCCTATTTGGATTAGGGACACATGACATAGGTTAAAATAAATGGTTAAGATTTAATATCCAAAGTAAATTTCTAACCGTGATTTAATTAATAAATACATTCTATATTAAGTATTAAAAATTTTTATAATATAACTATTTTAGCAACATATTATCTTGCCATAAATATATGGGAAAAAATTCTCTTCCTAAATTCTTTTATACGTAAGATTTTTTTAAATTTCTTTTAAATAATCTTTTTATCTAATTAACTAAATAGAAGTATAGAAACTATTATTAATTACCGTATGCAGTGGTATCACCGTATTTGTAATCTTATTATGAAATTGAAATTACTTCGTTAAAATGGTTTGATTATTGCTAGGTAATTTATTAATCACGGATCAATATGCTTTTAACAAAACATTATAATAAAAATATTATATAAGCGGAAAAAAAAAGATCCTGCAATGAAAAAAAGAAGAAGGAAGAAAACTTGTTTTTCTATATTTATGGACAAGATAATACGTTGCTAGGATTGTGAGATTATAATAATTTTAATACTTAATATAATGTATTTATTAACTAAATCATGGTTAGAGGTTAACTTTGAAAAATTAAATTTGAAAAATTAAATCTTAACCATTTATTTTAACCTATGACACATTTCATTAATCCAGATAAGAACTTGGGGAAAATGGAGAGAAGAGAAATGGAGAGGAGTCAGATCCGTACTAAAGGGAGGTACATAGATTGATAGCTCTATGGTGATATTTTGTTTTATTTTTATAATTATAATGAAAATATGTGAATAATCTTTTGGAAGCCTAATAAATAAATAATAATGGACAAAATAAAAGACAAATATATGATAAGAAAAGGATGAAAAAGAATAACACTACATGCAAAGTAGAAAATGGTACTATAAGACATTAAGACCAAAACATTGTGTGGAATCAACTAATTAATTGTGACAGCAATATGTATTATCTTACTCATATAATATTTTTAATTAAATAATATATAAAATATATTACCTTTGAAAAAAAGAAAAAGAAAAAAAAAAGAGTGGCATGTAATGAACAAAACTTAAGTGGACCAAGTTGGCTAGATTCTTCAATATTTTGCAATGTATCAAAACATGTGATGTATTAAAAAAAAAATTAAAAAAATATAGTGCAAGTTATCTTACCTGCTAATTAGACTTTAATTAGTTATATTGATTAACTTATTAATTAAGTAATAAATATAGTATATATATTTTTTAACTTGCTAAAATTGGAGAAAAAGAATAAAATAATGAATAAGTGAAACCAACTCAAAGGTAAATGCCTTAGCCGACCAAGTTAGATACCTAATCTTTCATTTTCTTAAGTCCTTTTTCACTTTTTTTTTCTTTTTTTAAAAAGTGGTGATTTTGTGAATTATAAAGTGTGAGTAACAAGGGGAGATTTGCACATGTATTTGCTTTCAACGAGAAATTCGTAGCTTATTCAACTTTGTTTTCTTGTTAAAAAGTTATTAAATAAGATTTTTGAATAGAATTCTCATTGCAGGCGGATTTAAGATGTTGATTCATGAATTTCGAGTAAAACAAGCAGATTTAATCAAACGTCAAGGACTAGAGCATCGAAATGGGATTCATTCTATGACACCGAACCAACAACTTTTTTAGTTAGGAGTTTTCAACTATCAATTATTCGATATAATGAATGAATTTTGATATAAATATATAGTTTAAATAAAAAATTATTTGATTTTCGAGAATCTCATTCAAAAACCTGAATCCACCCATCTTATCAACAACTCGATGAAGTTTGTATAGATGGAAATAAATATTTACTATATTTTGCTTATGGGGAAGGGTATTGAATTGAAAATTTCATAATTCACAACCACTTCGTTGATTATTGGGTCATACCTTTGGATGTTGCTCATGCTGGTGCAAAATAAAGAAATTGTTTTCGGTGAAGATAATTTTTCAAATAACAAATAAATATTTTAATTAAATTTTTTTCAAAATTTAATAAATCTATAGGCTAATATTCATATATAATTTAGATAAACATTATCAATAAAAGTGAGTGATGGTGGTGGTCGGGCCAAGGCAGGACGAGTGAAGCAGCGAAGGACATAGGTGACTAGTCAAATTTGTTTGAAGGTGGAAACAGACGATCAATATGAAATATCATTTATATCTTTTTTTTAAATTATTTAAAGCTAATTTTTATATTTAATAATTTTTTGTAAAGATTAAACATGTACACTTGTGGGGTGAACTCATGGCTATTAAGTTGTAATTTTAATATATTATCTTTCTACTTTTTCTCTTTTATTTCTTTTAATATATATATATATATATATATATATATATATATATATATAATATATATATATATATATATCATTTTATTTTATTTTATTTTTTGGAATAAATTACATAAAATTCCATTTGAACAACCCAACAGGGAGGGCAAAGCAAGTGTTTTATTCAAATAAATCGTTGAATAAATAACTCCTATATAGTGTGGTAAAGAGACTACTCACAAGTACAAATAGAGGGAGGTGAATCGTACTTTACATGTTTGACAATAATTTTTATTTTTTATCTCATATTTGATTTGTTGAAGTTTGTCTAAATTTAAATTTATATTGAAAATTATACGATAAATTGCTCAATTCTCAAGATGATTTAATATCTAAAAATACTTGAACATAAAATCTCTAATTCAAAATAAAAAATATGTATCACTCTTTCATAAATCTAGTCGTAGTGATCGAACAATTATTTTCTTTTCCACCCTCTCACCAATATAATATATATGTTAAATTAAACATTTTTGAAGTGTATACAGTATACCTAAATGAAGGGATGTAAAAGCTCATAGTTTTTCTTAATTCTTAAGCATCATAGTGGATACACAAGTTTCACTTAGGATGTTTTCGTCTGAGTTTATTATTTTCTAATTTTCTCATGTTCGATAGTTAAAATTTTTGTAAAGTATTTAAAAATAAATGAGTTTATGAAAAACAATAAAAATGACTTCCTAATAGAAGTAGAAAAATAAGTTTAATAAATGACATTCTACTTCACGTAATTTAAACCCACCATGTTACCCCATTTCCATCACCTGACACCTCAAAACTCTATCACTCGTAATATTTATCTAAATAATATACAATTATTTTAAAATGATATTTTTCTATAACCGATCTTAACTAGGTGTCTCATGAGTTCTTCCCCCTAATTAGGCCATTAAGTACGTACCAAACACAATAAAATAAATAAATAAATTCACTTATTTTTCTAAAACATTTTCAAAAAAATATTTTTGATGAAACGTACGCACACCCTTATTGTACCCTAATTAATTGATACTATGAATTTTATGTTTAGGCACATTTAAGAAAGTTTAGATTTCTAATACATACACTGTATTAGATTTTACTTAAACGGTTAATTATTTAATTATATTTCTTCAAATATCACTTGAAAATATGTTAATTGAAGCATCAAGATGTTTTCGAAATTTATATATTTTAAATCCTCTTCATAAATCAAAATGTCAATGTGAAAATTAATTCCATTTTTTTTAGTACTACAATCAGTCCATTTTGGTAAAATTAACCCCTTAAAAAACGAAATACAATTATTAAGTTGGTTTCTATGAGTATATTACACGCATTTTAATTTTTGATGATTCAAAAATGTAAAAATATTATAATGATTCGAACTGATTATTGTTAGAAATTGAATTTGATTCTTTAAGAAAATTGTACATAATTTTATTTTATGGTAGGCGCCGTGCAATAATGCTAATTACTAGCCCGATATATGTACTTTACTCGAGGAAAAAAAAATTGCTGGGTAGCTAGTAAAAAAAGTAAGTTTTCTTATAGTTATTTAAAAAATATATTATTTACGTATAAAATTAATTAAGGGTAATTTTTATATATAGCAAATAAAAAATTCATAATTGTATGTTATAGCAAAGTTTGCATAATTGCGTTCTTAGCAAACGTAGAAACTGTATAATTCGCTATACATATACAGTTGAAGCAAATTGTATAAAACGAAGTGTATAAAACAAGAAAGAGAAGACATTTGGATAGAGAACTGTATAAAACGAAGTGTATAAAACGAATTGTATTATTATAAGTGTATAGAACGATTATATATAATTGAATTGTATAAAATGAGAAAGAGAGAAAGAGAAAAAGAGACTTGACAGGGAATGTACAATTGAATCGAATTGTATAAAACGAGAAAGAGAGAAATTAGATACAATTGAAATTGTATAAAATGAGAAAGAGAGAAAGACAAAGAAATGGGCAGGAGAGTATTTTATTGTATAATTATAAGTGTATATGACGAAAATATATGTATTTGCTGTGTATACAATTTTCTCACGCTTTATACAACAGAAACACAATTTTACATTTAGCTTCTGTTTGCATAAGTGAGAAAGGCGAGAGTGGCGAGCGAGATTTGGAAGAGGGGAACAAAAATATATGTATTTACACAATTTTCTCTGCTTTATACAATTAGAAACAATTTTTATACACTTTTGTTTGTATAAAAAGTGAGGAAGCGAGCGAGAGATTGGAGGAGAGCGACGAGCGAGATATTTGGGAGAGAGGCGCCTGACAATTTTTTGCAAACGTTTGCTATGGAGCACAATTAAATCAAAACCTAGCTACTCCATTTATTTTAGGTTATTAGTTTGCTATTATATACAATTTTCCAATTAATATGGTGTTGATTTATAATGTATAAATTATTTTATGTAGAATAGAAAATGAATAATTAATACCTCCATAATTAAATTCTGGTCAGCTCCAAAATCATCCCTACTTTTTATTGCCAAATTTGATTCATTTTGCTCCATAATTAAGGTGATAATAATATGATTTTTAGTTCAATGAAATATTAAATTAATAATTGAAAATGTAGTCTCCTAGATGAAACATTTCACCAAATTACTATTAATTAAATAGTTAAATAAAGCCCTAACTTATCAATGAGCTTGGGATTTTCACAAATGGGTAAAACACAATTTTAATAATCGTACCAGATTAAGGCAAACTACGAACATCAAATATAGCCTCAAAATAACATAGACGTTAGAGGATAAGTTTCATCATCGAGAGAAAAAGAATTTAAATTGTTTCCTTATAATTGTCTATATGAATAATAGATGCTAACTTTAACGTATTATGTATATAAAGTCCCTTAGAAAGTTCAATCATACACGTATGATAAAAATATTCATTAAATCAATCAACTTTAAATCTTAAATTCCCTTACACGCTATATCAATTTTATAAAAAACAGTCCTTCTTGCAACCTAATTGTAATCCAATATTACTCTTTCTGTCTCAATTTATGCGACACGATAATCATTTCACCTATTTTGTACTGTAACTTTAATTCAGAAATCAGAAATAGTGATTAGTGACAAGCCATTTTTGGTAGAAAAAGTTAAAAGAGTTAAAAAATAGAACCCTAGTCAGTGCATACCATGTCATAGTGGGACCCACAAAGCCCAAAAATAAGATCATGGAATAGATCAATGGTCAGAATTCAGTTTTATTTTCCAATAAGAGTGACACACATTGCACCAAATCAAACTCCTTCAAAGAAAAAGACCTACTAATTTATATTAAACTATATATATTATATATAAATAATACACTTATCCTATACCTTGAAAAATATAAATTTAAATAAATATACTAGGAAAAAAAAAAGGTTGAAACAAACTCTCTTTTGTTTCTTTCTCTCTTTTGTTGTTTTCTTGCCTTGCTTTTCCATTCCATTTAATTTATGATAATATTATGTCATTTTTTTAAAGCAAAAAAAAAAAATCTTTCTAAATTCAACCTCTTTTCTTTTCGAATTTAAATTATATATATTGTATTTTTTTTATATAACTACATGATCCAAAAAATATTTTTGCTTCGTAATCTAAAGTTTATGAATTTTTATAATAATTTTTAAGTTATTGTAGGACAATAATAAAATATAGAATTATTTAATAGAAAATTAAATACATGATGTACCGAAACTGACCATTTTTAAAGGTGAATTATTTAATAAATAAAAATAACTTAGACAAATTTTTTTACACTCACAATATATAACTTAAACAAACCAATATCAATTTTTTTTCCTTCAAGAAATGATCAATTATTTTTTTTTTATAGAGAAATTAAATTTTGAAGAAGTGAGCAAATAGTGATACAAGAAAAATTGCACATGTAAAGGGGCTATCAATAAAGTCTATAGTCAACAAGGACATTAGCAATAATATTCTTCAAAAATCACAAAATTTATAGTAGTAATAAATTTTTCAACAAGAAGGAATTGAAACATTACAAGTAGATTAACAATAAGGGTTGCGTTGGAGTGATAAGTACTCTGTCATTCTTAATCAATAGGTCTTGAATTTGAGTCCCTTTAGATATAGAATCATCGCCTTTCAACGTATATCTGAATTTGATCGAACTTTAACATAAATATTAGATATCGAGTGAAAAAAATTACCAAATAAATCTCTTTTAATTATAAAAAAAATTGTTTTTTTTTTTTTTGAAGAAAAGTTGAAAGAATTGCTTCAAATACAAAAAATACTAATAAATAAAAAAGGTACACAAGAACAAAGAGAAAGAGGTCATACATAATAAACACAACCCACCTTCTCTTCTTCCCCATTTTCACCTTCCTCTTTTCCAACCATTTATTAGATTCCTTTATAATGGACTTTTCTTTTCTTCACTCTATTATTATTCTCACCTCAAAAACAACAAACCCCATCTCAATCTTTTAATCACTTCTTCACAATTTTTTTGCTATATTCAGTGGTTTTTCTGGGACTTTTTACAGACTATTTTCAGTCTTGTTTTTGGTTGTTCTTGTTGTGTTTTCTGTATAACTTTCTTTGAGTTTATTCAAGAAAAAAGAACCCATATGTATATTTGATATAAAGGGACTGAAGGAAATAATCAGAACTTCTTAGATAATACAATTTTATTTTTGTATAATAAGAAAAAATTGAAACTTTTTGCATTTTCAGTTTTGTAAAATTGTATAAGGGTGAAAAAAAGTTATATTGGACAGATGGGAAAGCAAGGGCCTTGCTATCACTGTGGTGTTACAAGTGAGTTAATGATTCTTGATTGTGTTGTAGCTTTTGATGATAAAGTTTTGAATTTTTCAAGAAAAATTGAGTCTTTTTGGTTGTTACCAGTATAGAATTGTTGTTTGTTACTTGTTATGATGTTGTTTGTTTAGATTAGTTGTTGAATTATGACAATACTGGATGTCCCATATGGTTGTTTTTTCTGAAAAGGGGAAAAATATGAGGAATATGTGTTATTGTTCATTTATTTAGTTTGGTTTTTGAATTTTGTTTTGTTTGGATTATTGGGTTGTTGACAAGATAGAGTACAAATACATTTTTGGAATTCAATGTGGATTTTGAGTTGGAATTTGTTTCTGAAACTGGGATTTGTTTTGGTTCCCAAATCCCAATCTTCTTTTTATCAGTGCCCATTGACTTCTCCAGTATCTTCTGAAATCTAGCCATGAGTCTCTCTGTAACTAGGCAATTTAGAGTTCAATGTTATTCCATTCAAATGGCAATGCAATTGGGAAATGTTTTAATTGTATTCAATATTCTCAGCATCATTTCTGATCTTCTTATCCCCTATTAAGTTTAGACCTGAACTTTCTCTAGAGAAATGTATTGTTTGGGCAGTCTTGAGTTCTTGCTGAAGGTGGCATTGATATGGTTCTTTAAGGAATGAAAGCATCACAAAAATGACTTGAAAATGTTGATTGGTCTATGTCTAAATTCACGAATCTGATCCTTGATCTTTGTGATTTGTAAAAATATTACACGTGAGTCTAACTCAACCCCAAAAGCTTGTGAGCAAGATTAGCCAAGTCCATATAAGCAAACCACTGATTCAATCAATGTGGGCGTCTAAGACCCCCTTCACGCCCGAGGCTCAATTGGAGCATGGTCACCAGGAGCCCAAACATGGTTGAATGTGGCTCTTATATCATGTAAAGATATGACATGTGGCCTAACTCAACCCCAAAAGCTAGCTAATAGGGGGATAATTTCCCTACTCCGTATAAGCAAAGTTCGGTCCATTTGATTAAAGGATGTTCTACCCAGGGACATTTGTGTTTCATTGCTTCAAAGTTTACATTATCAACTTTGGCTTCAGGTCCCTTGTTTTAGTAGCATGCTCTTGATGAGTGATCACTAGAAAAGGATTGAGGTTTTCGCTCCTATCAAAGTTATCCCCATGAACCGAGTTCGTTGTTTTCAACTTAATATGACCTCAGACTCTCCTCCTTCACTTTTTCTTGTTATTTGTTCATTTAAAACTTCATAATGTCTGCACTTCAGTCAGAAGATCCTCCTGGAATTGGATGATATTTCCTGCATATGTTGCTCGCATTGTCATTGTAACATTTCAAGTTGTCTTGAAAAGACTTGTTACATTGGAAACCCTATTACGTTGTCATCAGCTGGTCTAGAACATTTTGTCGCGAGAATGCAAATAAACTGGTTTGAATAATAATTTGATACTTGGCTAGATATTATAGGAGATACTTAATTAGGGTACATTTCGAGGGAATGTAAATATCTTAAAGGAAATAGCCTTAGACGTCTATCCTATGCCACTATGTAATTGCAAATTTGTCTCGTTTAGCTCCTCAATGTGCTGTTTGTTTTCAGCTTAGTTCTTGTTTGGAGAACTTCATTTTGGCTTTCTGGACACCTCCCTCAGTTCTTGATTATTGAGTGACCTTGATTTATCTCTTTGCTCATCTCCTCGTCATACTGTGCTTTTCAGTAAAATGATTTCTGCCTCTGTGTTTCTTGCTCATGCAAATTAGGGAATGAAAATTTAATTTGTTCTTAGTTACTTTTTAGATTCTTCCTCGTCTCTCCAATTCTTTCTTGTTTTTTTGCTCCCTGAGGTCATCCATTGTCAAATTTAACTTCCCGTCGACAGCATGAATCACTGCCATGCTTATAGACTTCTGCATAGGTGTCTGTCTCTTAGTTATATAGGAGCAATTTTTTAATCAAATTAAGTGAATCTGGAGGAGATGTTTTCTCTTTTAATTAACCCATAATTTGTTCGTTGCATTGTTTTTGAGTTTCGGTTCATTGGATCCTCCTTTCTTTCCACGCTTGGAAATGTCGCATTATATATCACTACTTACCTTTTCAACTCACCACTCTGTCCTATTCCTTTGTCTCTTATTTTCTCCGCCACAAATATTCTTGTTAAAATTCTTATTACATGCTTACACTATTATTTTGTCATGGGATGAGCAAGATGTTTCTGCAATCATTCACTTCTGGATTTTTATACTTCTTAGATGCCTCTCATTCTTCCCACATTACGTAATTGGAGTAGGCTTAAATGGTGAATTGTTGCTGCAGGCACTCCTCTTTGGCGTAATGGACCACCAGAGAAGCCAATACTTTGCAATGCATGTGGATCTCGGTGGCGAACAAAAGGAACACTGGTAAACTATACTCCTCTGCATGCAAGAGCTGAACCAGATGATCTTGAAGATTACAGGGTCTCAAGATTCAAAAACTTTACTGTTAAGAACAAAGAGGTCAAGATGCTGAAACGAAAGAAAAGTCATGATAATCCTGAAATTGGAATTCTTCCTGAATATCATCAGGGTTTCCACCGTAAGGCTTTAGATGAAGATACAAGTAATAGGTCAAGTTCCGGCTCTGCCGTGTCAAACACTGAAAGCTATGGACAATTTGGTAGTGCTGAAGCAAGTGATTTGACAGGTAGATTCTTTTGCAATGCAGGCTTGCAAACGGCAACTTAAGCTGCATCCTCTCTCATTTAAACTGCCAACTTTTCGTACCTTTCAAAAATACATTACCAACTCTCTCCTGCTTCTCCCAAAAGGTCTGTGTTCAGTTTCTGTGAAGGTCATCGCTTTGATAGAAGTTAGTGACTTGTATCCTCAAGATATAGATCTGTACACGAATACAATATTTTATATAGCTACCAGATAAATCATACAGGTGGTCATTGTTGGTTTTACCTTCTCCTTTTTTTCTACATCTTTGATCAGTTATACCAATATATCATACTGCACCTTCTACATTGGTCAAGTTATATTTCTTTTTTCGATTGATCTCCTAAACTCAAGGAGTTAATTCTCTTCAAAGTTGTATTGGTATCTTTTGTCAATCCATCGTTCCCAACTTTGTTCGATAAACCTTTTACTGAATTCTCACTCTCGCTGCATGAAATATTTACCCCTTTATGGTGCTTTCAGGCCCTGCCCAATCAAATATATGGGATGCAACGGTGCCTTCAAGGAAGAGAACATGCGTCAATCGTCCAAAGCAATCTTCAGTTGAAAAGCTTACCAAAGACCTGTATACCATCTTACATGAACAACAATCTTCATACTTCTCTGGATCTTCTGAAGAAGATTTGCTTTTTGAAAGTGACAAGCCGATGGTATCCGTTGAAATAGGACATGGAAGTGTGCTCATTCGGCATCCAAGTTCTATAGGTAGAGAAGAAGAATCAGAAGCCAGCTCTCTGTCGGTTGACAACAAGCACCATTCTTCCAATGAAGCTTATTCACAATTGACTACCCCACCTGTAAATATTAGTAAGGGTGTCAATTCATCAAACCTGGTAATTCAGAGAACCCAGAAGCCTACTGTTCAAGGAGTGGAACATGAACAGTTTAAAAGGTACTTTCTTCATTATAGCTGGATAGCATATAGCCTTGAGAATGAAATACTGTGCCACATGTCCCAAAAGAAGTCAAAAGGATATAGTGTTAAGATGCATAACTGTGCTACTATTGGTTGACAGGGTATGGCTAAACAAATAGACTTATATGTGGAACTGAAACTTGTGTTAACATGATATCGTCCATGTTTTCTCTGCAACATGTCATGATGCTTGTGGTGGTTTCAGATACATAGTTGAATTGTCTAAGAGCTTTGCTACTATTTTCTTCGAGATGGTGTATACTTCCCATCTTTCTGATTTCATCTTGAACTGCAGGAGCAAGGACCACCTTGAAAAATTGCAGATTCTCGGACATCATAATTCGCCATTGTGCCACATAGACCTTAAGGTATTTTACCGTCTCTTTTATTTGATATATCACTTATGATTGCTTCATACAGTACAACATATCATGCTTCATACAAGTTCCACTTGTCTGTGTAGATGGAACATTTGCCTATTCCGCACTGTTTTCCCACGTCTCAGGCTTTTGAGCTGGGTATTCTTTGCATAGAGTTATAATTATCTTCTACATTTTTGATTGTCATTATGTATAAACTTAAACTTGAAAATTCTTACATCATGGTAGTTTGTATGGATAAGCTTCCTCTATAATGGTAAAGAACCATTTTCGAGCTAGTTTTTTCACAATGTTTTTAGTTGTTAATAGTTACTTTAAGAATCTAAACATGACTCTACAGTTTACTCTTTCTTAGATAAGCGATATGCAGAAATGAATGTGATTGTGGTCAATTCTTTACGCAGGATGTACTTAATTATGAAGAATTCACAAGGCATCTGTCAAGTGATGAACAACAGCAACTACTAAAGTACTTACCTCCAGTTGATTCTTTTTCACCTCCCGAGAGGTTTGTACGATCTCTTTGTACTTTGGATTACAAGAGCATTTGATTAAAAGAAAAACCTTCCAAAAATATGGAGGAATGAACTTATCTTTTGACTGAGAGGCTGCATTTCTGGGGTTTACCACTTGTTCTTTTGATTCACCTCTCTCAATTGTGCTAGTCAGGCTTTAGAAATATAATTGATGGTTATGTTGAACTTGGACCATAAAGTGCTGGTGCTTGATTGAAGAAAACATTGTCGAGCTCTGATCTTATTCCTATTTTTAATTCTCTCGGCAGTCTCAGGAGCATGTTCGAGAACTCTCAGTTTGAGGAGAATTTGTCTTCCTTCCAGAAACTTCTTGCAGAAGGCGTTTTTGATAACTCGTTATCTGGGGTGACAGTAGAAGAATGTAGAAACCTGAAGAGGTTTATGTTGTGCTATTTAATGAAGTCAAAATGGGTGGAACAAGTTAATCTTCTTAAGGTAAGGCCTTGTTTATGATTTGTCATATGAAAATTCAATGAGCGATCCACCCTCTTATATGCAACATTTGCTAGATAGAAGTTTAAAACGAATCTACTTCTCTATGTCAGGACATGAAATGTAAAAATAGTAGCAGTAGTTCTGAAGTTGCTGTAGGGCGCAATGTTTTTGGCACAGGTCATTCAGTGAACTTGAAGAGACCACGCGATGGGCAACATCCAAAAAATTTAGGTTCGTTGCATGTCTCTTTTTATCTCTTTTATGGAGTTTAAAGAACCCTCCTCTGGTAGACTAGCTTCTTTATATAACAATTTTTTACACCCCCAAGATACTTGGAGTTTTTCAAATTATCCTGATAGAGTGTAGTAGATACTTACATCTCGGGTCTTTATCTTCATTAAAATGGTAAGAGTACTGCGTCATGTGGGTAATATAAAAAAGTTGTAGAAGCTGGGGAAGGAGGATAAGAAAATCGTGAACACGAGAGGCATCTTGGTATCCATTGTCTTTTGATGCACTGAGGTGACTTAATTATCCAACTATTTTATTCTACACAAACGTCTTTAAGAACAGAATATGTTCATCATATACAACGGCCTATTCTCGTCTAAAGATGATTACTCAGAAAGTCTGGTTCGTTCATTTTGACGTTTAGGAGGAAATGCTATAATTGAGAGTTGAATATGAAATCAATATGAATAAATGGTGAACAAATAAGTATATGCCAGCATCTCTTTCTATTCTCCATTTATTTTCTTTCTAGACCACATGATCCACCCCGGTGGTTCGACTTGTTTTTAATTCAGACAGAAATAACAGTTCAATTTGAATATTGCTTCAGGGGTAAACACAACAATGAAGAGCCCCAAGAGGGTGGCGATGAAAAACAGCTACGAACAACAGAAGGAAATCATGGAGAATGATGGCTCTTGCTTCAGTCCAAAAAGCCTTTTCGCATTGCCATCTGAGAATTCGTTCCGTTTTACAAATGAAAGTTCTGATCAGGACTTGCTGCTGGATGTGCCATCCAACAGCTCCTTCCCTCAGGCAGAACTCCTCCTACCAACAGCAAGTTTTGCAGCTCAAGCAAGCACAAGCAGTAGCTCCATATACCCGCACCTCATCCACCCCTAGAAACACTACACTATCGCACTTGGCTTTCTTCTGTCTGTAGCGTATTCACAACCTTATTTGGCCAAACCACATTACTGTCTCTGCATATCACATACCAAATATAGAAAGTTCCGCGAAGGGATTCAGATGGTTGCCTTTTGCCTTTTTGCAGGTAACCTAATATTAAATGAAATTTTTGGATTTGGCGGATGGATATTATGCTTGTTTTTCATCCTTTTGTATAGGTTGACAAATTGTACAATATAGCTAAAAATGCAGAGGTGGTGATGTCTAGAGATTTTTATATGCACTAAAGTTTTTTAACTTAAATTGAAGACACCCTTCTGTCTTTTAGTTTTGTTCATGATTATTGATCAGTCTTTCCTTGCTTATCCTTTTGCCAAACTTGTCTGTTGTTTTGTGATGCAAAGTTGTATCTAAGACACCAAAACAAGAGTCCTCTAACAAAGTGAGATTAGGCAATCACTCATCTCATCAAGGCCTAAGGATTCAAGGCCAACCTTGTCAACTTGTATGCATTTTGGCTATTCTAAAGTCGCTATCTTCTATCATAATATGTATCAAATAATTGTTCATCAAAACTTAGACAGACGGAAAGAAATCACCTAATTCATAAAAGAAGGAACAATTTTCATTTTAGAAAAAGAAGAAATACATAACCTCCATAGGTGCCAATCAAAAGAAAAGGCTTTGGTGATCATACACTTCAAACATCTCTGCATCACACACCAACAATCAAACATTATCAACGGAAAGTCTCAAAAGTTATCATATTTATACATTTGATTGCAGAAATAACACCATCTTGATAGCAATGTACTAGTTAGGAGCATCATCTAATGTTCTTCACAAAACTCCAGCCTAGATGATCGAGAAAGATTCAATCAATTTGAACTACTATCATTAGCAACTTCTATCCAAACCCATCAACAGACAATTTTAGCTATCGAATATGCAGTTTTCAAAAAAGATGGTGTACTTCACTGGATAATGAAATCAATCATCAAATCCCTCCGGTGGCCACCATCTAGGCCGAGGAAAACTCAATCCACGTCTCATGGCAGTCTCGAGGAAATCAGCACCATTTTTATCGTTACTATCATCACCACTCACATCTCCGACAATCATAGAGAAGGCCTCCACTAAATCCTTGAACCTCCCTTTCGTGGTTTCACTCCTCCTAACTTCTTCCGAGGACCCAACAGTCTCGGCACCTCCCCTCATCGATAATGGCAATTCACGCCTTCCTTTAGCCATCCAGCACCACCACCATTCACACCAACACTTGTTGTTATCCCATTTGAATGCATTTCCTTCGCGCTAACACCATTTAACTTTTCATTCTCTTCTAAAATCATACTCGCTGCACCTTTTTCACCAACACCATCCTTGGTTCCATCACCTCTTTCACCATTATCGCCCATTGCTCCTCCATCTTCCTCCTCCTTGCGTCTCTCAGACATTTTCACAGTAGAAGAATCTGCATTTCTTTCAATTCCAACTTCTATCACATCCGTATCTACTTCCTGAGTTGGAGTCTGATTAATTTCAATCACAATTGGCTCTTTCTTCACTATTCTCTGAACTGAGCTCGTCACATCGAAATCCTCCTCGGAAACCTTATACCTCTTCTGCAGTTGTTCTTCAAACTCACCTGTATCCTGAACATCAACTTCTCGGCGATTTGGAAACCCTAGATCATCAGAATCATTTCCTAAATCTACAACCTCCATATTATCACGATTCACGGCTTCAGTATCTCCGTTATTATTCTGCTCATGATTTACACCTGCAGTGCTCGGTTTCGGATCATCGGAGCCAGAAAAGTAGGGCTGAGAGGAGTTGTTATGCTCCGGCGGGGTTTCAAACTCTTCGTTTTCGGGAGGGGAACTTTGTCCATCTGTTTCAGTAGAGGGAACAGATAACATGAGTATTCCGGTCGGCTCTGACGGCGTCACTGCCACCGACGGCGAGGAGTGCGGAGTGTCCTCGTACTCATACACAAAAGGGCAGTTTAGTAATTCCTCCTGAGCATCGGAGTGAGGTTCGCAATACTTGATGAGTTCTTCAAAGTCTTTTGCTTTCTTCATGTTTGCGAAAATGGCTTTCTCTGTGAGTTTTGGGGGTTTTTGAGGAAGAAGAGGAAAAGTGGTGAAAGTATAATTTAAAGGAGTTTGGGGGTTATTTTAGTAAAGAATTTTATTGAACTGTTAAAATATTTCCCGCCTTTTTTGTTGACGTTTTTTCTCAAATTTTTCATGTGATTTACAAAAATAATTTTCAGAGTTTTGTGACCTTGAACTTTTAATCTCGTTAATTTTATTGGTTTAATATTATGTTTATAAAATTTTGGTTTTAAAGATTTATCTAAAGGAAAAATAAGGATCAAAAAGTTTTTGACGTTTATTTCGAAATCGTTAGATATAGTAATTTTCTATAATTTAAGTGATTCAATTATTTCAAATTCATTTTAAAAAGAGGGTTTCCATCACTATAGCTCAAATCTTAAAACTACTCATTAGTAATAGACGAACAATAATAACTATGCAGCCGACAATTATAATTTATCATTTCGTTGCTAATTGAACGCTCTCAGGGTTTTTTTCCATCCAAGTTTGGATCGTGCTTTGTAGGGTCCATGTGGGGTGACGCTCCCAATGGGATTTTCTCTATACGCAAGGCTCGAACCCAAGACTTCTAGTGAAGGGTGAAACACTTTCACTAGTGCACCACAACCCATGTTAATCGTTCTATAGTGATTTAGTATAACTATCATCGAGAGAAATGAGAAATATGATTTTTCTTTAAAAATAAATCCTTAACCTAAATTTAAAAGTGATTCATAAATTGTAGATTGTTGAAACTCATATAAAGAGGCCCCACCCCACTGTGAACATGACTAATAATTTGAAGAATATAACAAGTTTTCTAGTGTATGGTAAGATGAGAAATATAATATCAAGTAAATAATAAATTGAATATGACATAATTTTAATATCATGATAAGAAATAACTCGTAGAAGGAAAATGAAGAATAATGATTTGATATATATATAATATATATATATATATATATATATATATTATATATATATATATATATATATATATATATATATATATATATATATATATATATTTGTGTGTGTGTGTGTGTGTGTGAGATTTAGCATATGTCTTTTTTTTTTTATCACCTGTTGTAGTATAATTATTTATTTTTATGAGACTATTGTTAGTTACTATATTATTTTTAGGAATAATATATACAAGTGTTTTTTAATTTAGTTTTATTTTATATTTATATTTTTTAATTTTTGTAATGCACGAGTTAATACTTAAACTTGTATTAAATTGAATAAATAGACACATGAGCCCTATGCGCATAATACATGTAAGATGCAAAAATTGTCATTCAAGTGTGTGTTTATATGTTTAACTTTGTACGAGTTTAAGCGTCTACTTGTTCATACAAAAAATTGAAGGGCATAAGTATACGTGAAAATTAAGTTAAATAATATATTTATGTATTGTGCTTTTATTTTTGTAATTTTTTTTTGGAATCCCATAGTGTAAGGAGCAAAATATATTCTATCCATACTCTTATCTAAATTACAAAAAAAAAAAATGTTGTCATCCGTATAAATCACATTTGATACATTATACAACGAGTTTGTTAAGATTAAAAAAGAATTTAACTATGAAATTAAATGTCAATTCCCCAAATCATGCAAATTTTAAATTTTTTTTCTTTCAAATCTCATTCAAATTGTAATAGATTTTTAAAAAAGTCGACAATTTAATATAGTTATGTATCATATCAAAATCATCAATATGATATACGTTGACTTATTTATAAAATAGTATTGCAAATACTTCACATCTTATACATCGCAACATCTAATACATAACTATGTTATATACATAACAAATTTTTGTGTCATATACATAACTATGATTTTGATAAAAATAATTTTTTTTATAGAATATTAGCTAGCGTTTGGCCATAGATATTCAAATATTTTTGGCAAATATTATTTGAATGAAAATTTGGGTGAAATTTTACCATGTGTTTGGCCATAAAATTTGAGAAACATATTTAATTTTTTAAGAAATATGATTTATACCCATAAGTTTTTAAAACTATCAAACTAACCATAAATTTGTATTACATAGCACAATAGAAATCTCATGTAACAAGATTTATGACTTCTGCAACAAATCAACAAGAATCATTACAATAAATATTCGTATTGTGAAAAGGTCTTGGTACAAATCATGGTAATGAAAATACAACTAATATAAATTCGGGAAAAAGAGAGAGAAGAAAACAAAAGGAAATAAATATTGCAATCACTGAAGAACCTATGCTTTCTTATCTGAAAGAGTTCAACCTATTCTTTAATATAATCTTCTCAAATTTTATGAACAATCTCTTCTCGATGAGCTTGCATTTCCGAATCAGATGATCGAGAAGATGAAGCGATCCTGAGCCAATAGTTCGTCACTTTCATCAACAACCATATCATCATTTTCATATTCATTGAATATTCCATCACTACTTTGGTGTTCACGTAAAAAATTATGCAATACAACGCAAGCAATTACTATTTTCACTTGCATGTCACATTCATAGTTGTTCATGCCTTGTCTTAGTATTCTGAATCTACTTTTCCACGCATCAAAAGTTATTTCAAATACATTGCGCAGAGAAGCATATCTATAGTTAAATAGCTCTTTTCCATTCTTAGGCTCTCTTTCACTTCCTCGGTAGTCCTACAAATGATAGCGCATTCCTTTGAATGGAGCTAAAAATCCTCTTAGTGTGTATGTATCAATGGTAATTTTAATAGTGTCTACAGATACATAAGCTTCAACTAGTTGAATAAGGCTAGGTGTATGTATCGATAGTAAAAGATTACGAAATTTGTAATAGTTGTGTATTCAATATACAACTATGATCATGATGTATACTAATTTGTGTTAAAATGAATTAGGGTTAGTAATCAAAACTAATATTTGAAAATGATATACTATACATGATAAAATATAATGTATCAAAAAGGTGAAACAAACGAATTACACATTAATTTAAGAATTAAAATCAAGTAGATATATTTGAAGACCTATTGAAAGCAATAAAAAAAATCAAGAATTTGATCCGCTAAAAAAAAGAAAATGATAAAAAAAAATCCTTCCGCACTTTCTCTTTTGCTCTGTCAACTCTCCTAGCTTTATTTTCACTTTTCAGTTTAAATAATAATGTCATCCATAGATCTCGACCCTTTATAATGATGTATCCGAAAAATGAAAAAAAATTATAAAAAAAATGCATTTTTCTAATTTTTAAAATGTTAGGAAATATGATAAAAGTATGTTATTAAGTAATTTTTTCTTTATTTTAAATAATATAAAAAACAAAAAAGATGGACCAAAAAACTAACCTTAAAAGGGGTAAAGACATTTAATAAGTTGGACAAAAATAAATACAATAATATCGAGATGGTGACAACTAAGAGACAAAAAAAGGAAGAGTGTTGCACCGTTTAATATTAGCCCAAAATGGTGATTATTTGTATAATTATTTAAAGGAGTATCAAGCTAAGACTTAAGAGGCATGTATAATTAATTTGTTTCTTAAGAACATTTATGTTCCTTTTCCTAATTATTTTCGCTTAAGACAACGTGAATTTAAATTATTCAAATTCAATACATATGAAAGAAAAATTAAAGTAAGCGCAAGCATATATAACACATTGCTTATAATATTATTATTTCACCATTCAAAATAATTTTATTCTAATAAAACAATGCTTACAATTCTAAGTGATATGATAAAGATGATTTTTGTTATAAAAGAACTTAGTAACAATTAATATACTTAAAGAAGGAAAATTTAGGGAGTAGTATATTTCACAAAATAAAACGTCTATCTATATTCCAATTCATGTGTAAAAGGGCTATATATATGCCATGAAATTCATCCCTTTGTGTGGGGCCCACGGGACACTAATCAATTCTGTGGGACCCAAAAGACACTAATCTACAATATATTCAAATCATCCTATAGTGTGGGGCCCACGACATGTTCTTATAAACTTATCCATTGCGTGGGGCTACAATATATTTTACAACACTCCCCCTTGTATGTCTATGTAAGTATATAGACATACATAATACGCATTACTTGCTGCCTCATTAAAAACCTTTCTAGGAAAACCCAGTGGGACAAAACCTAGACTAAGGAAAAAAGAGTACAGCGCGTATTTTACTCCCCCTGATAAAAACCACGATTCAGATGGTTAAGTTTTCGCATTCCAATTTTGTGAACCATCTTCTCAAGAGTTGAGGCTGGTAAAGATTTGGTAAATAGATCTGCTGGATTATCACTTGAACGAATTTGTCGCACATCAATATCACCATTCTTCTGGAGATCATGTGTGAAGAACAATTTTGGTGAAATGTGTTTCGTTCTATCTCCTTTTATAAAGCCTCCTCTTAATTGAGCTATGCATGCAGCATTGTCTTCAAAGAGTATGGTGGGTATCTTGACGTCACACTTCAAACCACATCTTTCTTTGATAAAATGTATTACTGATCTTAACCATACACATTCTCTACTTGCTTCATGAATGGCTATTATCTCAGCATGATTTGAAGAAGTAGCGACAATAGACTGCTTCGTAGATCGCCATGATATAGCAGTACCTCCGTATGTGAACAGATAGCCTGTTTGTGATCGAGCTTTATGTGGGTCAGATAAATAACTGCATCTGCATGACCAACAAGATCTGCACTATCTTTTTGAGAATAAAACAGACCCATATCACTAGTTCCCCTTAGATATCGCAATATATGTTTAACTCCATTCCAATGTCTTCGTGTAGGGGAAGAAATATATCTTGCTAATAATTAACAGAAAATGCTATGTCGGGTCTCGTAGCATTAGCAAGATACATAAGTGCCCCAATTGCACTGAGATAAGGTACTTCTGGACCAAGAGGTTCCTCATTTTCTTCTTGAGGTCGGAATGGATCCTTACTCACTTCAAGTGATCGGAAACCATTGGAGTAGTACTTAAGGGATGTGCTTTGTCCATGTAAAATCGTTTCAAGATTTTCTCAGTATAGGCAGATTGAGGGATGAAGACCCCGTCTACTAAATATTCTATTTGTAGTCCAAGACAAATTTTTGTCTTCCAAGGTCTTTCATTTCAAATTCTTTCTTTAGATATCAATTGCCTTTTGAACCTCTTCTGGAGTTCCAATGAGATTAATGTCATCAACATAAACAGCAAGAATAACAAATCCCAATGTTGTTTTCTTAATAAATATACAAGGACAAATGACATCATTTATGTAACCTTGTTTTATCAAGTACTCACTAAGGCGATTATACCACATGCGCCCTGATTGTTTTAAGCCATATAATGACTTTTGTAATCTGATTGAATACATTTCCCGAGTTTATATGCTTCAGGCATTTTAAGTCCTTCCGGAACTTTCATATAAATTTCATTATCTAGTGAACCGTAAAGGTAAGATGTAACCACATCCATTAGATGAATTTCAAGATTTTCATGTACAGCTAAACGATAAGATACCGAAAAGTTATTGCATTCATAATAGGTGAATATGTTTCTTCATAGTCGACACGGGGTCGTTGAGAGAGTCCTTGTGCAACAAGGCTTGCCTTGTATATTACAATCTCATTTTTTTCGTACAAAGACCCATTTATAGCCAATTGATTTAATATCACTAGGCGTTTGGACTACTAGTCCAAAAACCTCACGCTTAGCAAGTGAATTTAATTCTGATTGAATTGCTTCTTGCCATTTTGGTCAATCACATCTTTGTCGACATTCTTCGACAGATAGAAGTTCAAGATCCTCATTTCCTTGCATAATGTTAAGTGCAACATCATATGCGAAAAAATTTTCCACTATGATTTTTGATCTATCTAAACTTATCCCATCACCTGTAGAACTTATTGAGAGTTCTTCATTTACTTGAGTCTCTGGTTCACTGATCTCTTCAGGAATATCGGGATTAATCAGATCTTGATTTCTTTGTGAGATTCTTTTGTAGTGTCATTTTTTGTACTTCTTTTTCTAGAATTTTTATCTTTTGAACCCAATGGTCTACCACGCTTCAGGCGTATTTGTAATTCAGAAGCTATGACACTTGTAGATGGTCATTTTGGGAAGTTGATTCGGATAGACACATTTACTGCAGGAATATGTGACTTTGTTATCCTTTTCGAATCAGTAAATGCGTCTGGCATTTGATTTGCTATGTTTTGCAAATGGATGATTTGGATCTCTTGTTCACACACAGGGGAGCGTGGATCAAAATGAGATAATGATGAAACTTCCATGCAATTTCACTTTTAAGTTTCTTTTTCTCTCCCCCTAATTGCGGAAAATTTGTTTCATCAAATCGACAATCTGCAAATCTTGCAGTGAATAAATCTCCCGTCAATGGTTCAAGGTAGCGAATTATTGAGGGTGAATCAAACCCAACATATATGCCTAACCTTCTTTGAGGGCCCATCTTGGTGCGCTGAGGTGGTGCTACAGGCACATATACAGCACATCCAAAAATTCGAAGATGAGCAATATTTGGTTCATGGCCAAACACTAATTGTGATGGGGAGTATTTATTATAATGAGTCGGTCTGAGACGAACAAGTGATTGCGTGTAAGATGGCATGACCCCAAACAGTAGTAGGCAACTCACTTTTCATAAGTAGAGGTCTTGCTATCAATGTAAGCGCTTAATAAATGACTCAGCAAGGCCATTTTGAGTATGAACATGAGCTACAGGATGTTCAACTTTTATCCCTACCGATATGCAATAAGCATCAAAAACTTGGGATGTGAATTCGCCAGCATTGTCGAGGCGAATTGTCTTAATGGGATAATCTGGAAATTGCGCTCTTAATCGTATTATTTGTGCCAATAATTTTGCAAACGCCAGGTTGCGAGATGATAAGAGGCACACATGAGACCATCTTGAAGATGCGTCTATTAGGACCATAAAATATCTAAATGACCCACTAGATGGGTGAATAGGTCCACAAATATCCCCATGTATTCGTTCTAAAAATTGAGGGGATTCAATGTTAACCTTCATTGGTGATGGCCTAGTAATCAATTTGCCTTGGCAACAAGCAGCACATGAAAACTTATCATTTGTAAGAATCTTCAGGTTCTTTAATGGATGTCCATTTGAGTTTTCAATGATTCGTCTCATCATTATTGATCCAGGATGACCTATTCGGTCATGCCAAAGCACAAAAGTCTTTAAGTCAGTAAACTTCTGGTTTACGACAGAGTGTGCTTCAATCGTACTTATTTTGCATAATATAGGCCAGAAGATAAAGTTGATAATTTCTCCAAACATATTTCTGGTCTGAGACAATCTTGGTAATACCAAGGTATTCAACATTCATTTCACTTATTGTCTCAACATGATATCCATTTCGGCGAATATCTTTAAAACTTAACAGGTTTCTTGGGGATTTAGAAGAGAACAAAGCATCTTCTATGACGAGTTTTGTCCCCTTAGGCAGAAATATAGTAGCTCTTCCGGAGCCTTCTATTAAGTTTGAATTACCAGAAATTGTAGTAACATTCGCTTTTCTTCTAAGCAAGTAGGAGAAGTATTTCTCATCTTTGAATATGGCGTGCGTTGTTCCACTATCAATTACACAAATATCTTCATGATTGATCATTGAGGTATCCATATATTCTTCAAGATAAAAGCTATAAACGAAATAAATATTACTAAACAAAAACATTACACAACATTTTTAGTTATTACAAGTCTAGGAAAAAATATTCATACTAGTTCATACAAACGACGAAAATGAAACATATTTACATTATCACAGATCCATCACCTATCAGGTGATCTATCTTTCCTTCGGGATTCTCAAAGAAATCCGCTACATCCAGATGCATGGGTTCAACAGTATCTTTCGTGATAAAGTTGGCTTCAGCGTTATTTTTCACCTCCTTCAGGGAAGCTTGATATAGCTCAACAGGTGCCTGGCGTACGACAGGTACGTGACCAATGTCCTTTTCCTCCACATCGATAACATTTGTTGTCTGAATTTTTCTTCTGCACTTCATCATGTTTTTCATTCTTCTTTTTACACTGCTTGTGTTGAAGATTATTGTTTAGTGCAAGACGATCACCATGATTGCAATTTCTTCCTCGACCACGACCACGGCCACGACTGGGGCCACGACCCTTTTCACGCCTAGATTGGTGAAAATTTGCCGTATTTACTTCAGGAAATGGCGTAGAACCGGTAGGTCGACTTTCATGGTTTTTCATTAGTAAGTCATTATGTTGTTCAGCAACAAGAAGATGTGAAATTAAATTCAGAATATTTTTAAATCCCATTTCCCGGTATTGCTGCTGCAGAAGCATACTTGAGGCAGGAAAAGTGGAAAATGTTTTCTCCAACATATCATGGTCAGTGAGTGATATTTTCTCCACATAATTTTAATTGTGAGATAATTTTAAACATGGAAGAGTTTATTCACTGATAGATTTAAAATCTTGAAGTCTCAAGTTGATCCAGTCATAACGTGCCTGTGGAAGGACGACCAACTTCAGGTGGTCATATCTTTCTTTTAAATTGTTCCACTATACCAGAGGATCCTTAACAGTGAGATATTCCATTTTCAAACCTTCATCAAAGGTGATGACGGAGAAATATCATTGCCTTGGCACGGTTTTGATTCGATGCTTCATTATTTTCTTGGATGGTGTCTGCTAGACCCATCGCATCAAGATGAATTTCTGCATCGAGTACCCATGATAGATAGCTTTTTCCCGATATATCTAGAGCAAGAAATTCAAGTTTAGAGAGATTAGACATTGTTAAGAAAAGGAAATTTATACCTCCGAAGCTTTAAAAGTCTTTACTTGAACTGGCAGAGACTCGTGCTGATAACGTGTTATAAAAGAACTTACTAACAATTAATATACTTAAAGAAGGAAAATTTAGGGAGTAGTATATTTCACAAATAAAACGTCTATCTATATTCCAATTCATGTGTAAAAGGGCTATATATATAGCCATGAAATTCATCCCTTTGTGTGGGGCCCACGGGACACTAATCAATTCTGTGGGACCCACAAGACACTAATCTACAATATATTCAAACATCCTATAGTGTGGGGCCCACGACATGTTCTTATAAACTTATCCATTGCGTGGGGCCCACAATATATTTTACAACAATTTTGATAATTTTTTATTGTGAGTTTATATATATATATATATATATTAAATCTGTTAATCTTTCCGAATAAAAATAAAAAGTGTTATATTTTATGTTTATAATGTTTCATACAAATATTCAAATATTAGTTTTTATGAAGTAAAAGTCATGGTCAATATGATTTGGATTTAAGGGTGTTTCGGTATGAAAGGAAAATATATTTTGAAAAGGTTTTTTAATTTTATCATATTTAGTCCACTTAAAAGTTTTTTAAATTAATTTATTTTTCTTAAATTTAAGAAAAATAACTTACAGTTTAAAATTTAATATTGACAATAATGTTTTATATAAAATTAAATTATAATTTAAAATAGTCAAAGTGCAGTTTTACGACTATTTAAAAGGAATTACCGTGACTAAAATCGGAAAAGACTATTTAATAGTTATTTGACTTGGTTCGAGAGAGTTCTACATCCAGTTAACCAATAGTAAAAGGGAAAAATAAATAAATATATCTCTGAATTATCGTAAATGCTATGCAAATTTTTTTCGTTATACTTTTGGGACACTGGCCTCTGCCGTTCAAGAACTAGAACATATTTACCCTTTATACTAACAGACATACACGTGTCATAATCTTATTCACCGACCTGATATTTATTAAATATCGGAATGATTAATGAAGCAATATGCCCCTATTTAGTCTTCCATTAGAGTGAAGAGCATATATACTCTAATTTTGGAACGTTAAGGGCACCAATGGCCAAAAAGTATGATGAATGGTATCTGATACCATTTATAATACTCGGGATATATTTATCCTTTTTCCATGATAAAAACATTTCAGGAAAAAACGTAACTGAAAATAAACCTGACATATTTTGACTTTCTAATTCAGTCAATTACCAATAAAATCATTTTTAGAAAAAATATAACGAATAATGTCTTTCAAATATTTTAAATAATTTATGGATATTTTTATCTCTCTCTAACCTAATATTTGTAATAGTCTTGATGCCATGCTCTTGCCCTATAAAAGGGGCATAACAACTATAGCTTAGCCAAAAAGCATAGAGAAACAATTCTTGTGTCTCAACAAATCAGGTATGTGATGGTTTTATTTTGTAATTTATTTTCTAGTTGAAGATGACATTTGATTGTGGTGTCTTGTGAAGTAGATTAAGGGTCCAACTTCTTAAATCGCAAATGATAGTTATCGATAATGATAATTAACTGTGGTGATGATTGTAGTTAAAAATGATAATTGTAGCTGGTAAAGTGCGATAGTTGATTATGACTAATAACAGTTTTGGATGACAATTAGTAGTGAAAGTGGATAGAGTGTATGAATTGCAAATCATATTTGTAGTTATATAACAAAACATTTTTATAAATTTTAATTACATGTTACATACCGAATATAGAAACTGTAAAGTTTTACGGAAGGAATTCATGAATCTTGAATGGACATATAGAAGAAGTCCTTTTCGTTAAAATTCTTGACGGAATTGAAATACATAATTTTATTAATGAATTGTTCCCGATCTATGAGATTTGTGTAACTTTTGTCGATTTTTTGAAGCTAGGTAAAGTCGAGAATTTGAATTTCGAAGAGAATTAAACTATTTATACATGATTATAATATTTATTTTTATGTTTATATTAAATATTTTTTTTATGTTTATTTTTTTTATATGTAGATTTATTTAGCAAATAATTGAGCACCAGTGTGTATTCTCGAAAATAATGACAGCTAACGGTCTTCGAAAATAAAACATAAAATAGCTAAAATTCATTTTTTCAACTTATGAATATCAACTCCCCAAAAGAAGAAAATAAAAAAACAAATTTCAACATAACTTTTTTTTTTTCATTTAATTTTTTTCTCTCAACATTTAAGAAGTTCTTATGTTAAAATTTATTATATAAATTTAATTAATTAGTCCAATTATTTTGGTCCTTCATTTAAAACATTTCTGAATATTGTCTTAGTGTAAAGTTAGTTAATAAATTAAACTAATAAATGCATGATAAAGAAAATTTTACGCTTTATATATATAAAAAATTTCTTATAAAAATTATACGGTGTAGTAACCTTTTAGATTTTCTTATTGGTAAATTTGGAACTAATCCTTTATCATATATAATACATAATAAATTTCTAATTAGTTGAATTTTACATTTTCTTTTCTTTATAAATATTCACATTTATCATAACTATATAATTAACCATTTTATAACTTAATCACTCATGCTCATGTAAAATTGTTATTGCATATTTTATAGTTTCATAGTTTTATAAAATAATTAAATATAACGTATTTTTTTAATAGATTAAAATTTAAATATACCATATCATAATTTGTAAGATTCAAAATCAAAACTTATCAATAATTTGAAGATTAAAAGCATTTTTTTTCTTCTTAAAATTAATGTCATAATCACGTTGTGCTTAGTGTAAAGGAAAATATTTTTCGTTTTTTATTAATCAAAATTACGAAAATAAGTTTCTTAAGAACAAATAAAATTATCTTGAAAATGACTTTACACATTCCATTTTTACGTCTATATCTTTCTCCCACTTCTCTGTCACAATATAATACTCTATTGTTAAAAATAAGTGACAAGTAAAATTAAACAGAGTGAAAATAACACTTATCTAAATTATATATATATAAATACATTTGATTACTTTGTGTAATTTATCAAATTAGATTGTGATGGTCTTCAAATATTAGCTATCGAATATAATTAAACTTTAATTTTAATGTTAGTGAAAAAAAATATAATTAAACTTTAATTACAGTACGGCAATCTCCTTTTTTCGGATATTATTTCCAAGAAAAAAATACAGTTACAGTGACCAAAAAAGATGTCAGGAAGATGAAGAAACTCCATTTTCCATTTTCATCCATGGCATGAACCTCCTTAAATCGTCGTCCACACTCAAAATCTCAACAAACCAACGTTCACAATGCTCTGTTGATCACATGCTTATTCCATTTTCTGAAAATCGGTAGCTCAATCAGTTGATTACTTCTTCCTCTGTTTTTACACCTTTTTCAGGCAATTTTTTTGCTTGAAGAAACCCCATTTTGTGTTTTTGTGCTTGTTTTTATGAGTTTGTGCAAATATGATCTGTGAAACTTTGTGGGGTTTTTGTTTTTTTTTGTTCTTCGTTCTTAGCTGGGACTGTGAGTTCCATTTTTGCCTTTTGCTAGAAGTTGAACTTTTTTTTTTTCACCCGTGATTCCCTGAATAGAGTACAGAATCAAAAGCATAACAAACCCACGTTCAGATTCTTTGTTAATCAAATGCTTGTTTAAGTTTCAGCTTATTTTTTGCTTCCTTCCTATGGTAATTTTTGCGTTTGCTTGGAACACCCATTTGCTTGTATTGTTGTTTCAGTGTGAAAGTTTGTGGGTTTTACTGGTTTTTTTTTGTTCTTCATGATGAGTTTTTTTTTCTTATCCATGAACCCCTAAATTGTAGCTCACACTCAAAAATCATAGCAAACCCACGTTCAGATTCTTGCAAATCAGATACGTTTTCAGTTTTCTACTCGTTATACATGATTTGGTAGCTGACTCATTGTTGTAGTAATTTTTGTTTTTGCTTGCAACTCCCATTTGGGTTCTTCTTTTTCCTCCCCCAGTTATTTTTTGGGTTTTTATGTCTTCTTCATGTCATCTCTGCTTTTTTTACTGAACTAGTTTTCATGATTTTGCATTTCTATCTTTTGCAGCAAAAGCGGCTGGTTATGTGGTGAAGGATCAACTATTATCTAGTTCTTTGAAGTGGGAAGCGTGAAGTTCATTCACAAATCGGTATGATTTACTTCCTTATTTTCTGTTTGTTTCCAGCATGTAAAACCCTAACATCCTTTTACATTCTTCATCAGTTTTTGCTTCATTTTGTTTACACCAAAATCAACAACAAATCCTTTTACCTTCCGTTCAGTTTTTGCTTCGTTTTGTTTGCTGAAATGTTTTTTAATTCTGGGTTATTTGGGAGTCTCTTGATAATAGGTTGTGAATATGTTAAGGGTTAGCTAGAATTTGAGCCCTGTTCGGCTGACATTTACTGCTTGTTGTTGGTATAGTTGTGGTGCTTTTTTGTAAAAAAGAAAAAAAGATGCAAAGCTTATTTTTTTACTCTTGGAGAAAATGGAAGTTTCAGTCATTATCAGAATTTTGTTAGGAAAATGTCCATCAAGGTTATTAACAGAATTTGGTTAGGAAAAAGGTCACATGACCAGTGTGACATTTTGTTTTTGAGTACCCATATGTGATGGTCAAAATGTTGTCTCACTTCTGATTTGCCACATAAAAGCAAAATTATACTTAACCAAATTTTTTTTAACAGTGTAAGTACCTAACACAACTCACACTTAAAAATGGTAGAGGATGATTATCTTTTAAATTATCATAGTATTTCACATCAAGCTTTTGATTCTTCATTGCTGGTATATTTGACATATCGTGTTTGTCGTTTCAGCGTTTTGACTTGCCTAAACAAGGATTTATTCATTTGGTTGAGAATGGTGTCATTCTCAAATGACGGTTTATCTGATCAATGTGTGAAGAAGCGGTCATCAGTAAATGGTTATCATTTGCTGGATTCTGGAACTATGTCAAAACATAAAGTTCGGATAGTCTGCGGAGAGCGGGATTTACCCCCAGGTTGTAGTAGAAATGCTCCAAAAGTTGACTTGAACTACAAGGAAAATGATGTGGTCTCCATCAGTGAAAATATGGCTGACACTCTGGTGGCCCATGGTGACAATGGTTCTAACACTGGGGTTGAGTTCTGTTCTGTTGAAGTTGCGTCAGCCAGAACCACTAATGTGATAGAAAACGGGTTGGAAGAACCTACAAGCCATGACAAATCGCTTAGATATGAGTTGTCTAAAGATCATAAAAATAGTGAAATGTCATTGCTCAAGAAAGCAAAAGTCATTGGGTATGATGAATTAGGGACGGAAGTTGATGTTGCGAGACACTTTTTTTTGGTTGAAAATGTAGTCAGTGTGTACAAAGATCATGTGCTGCATCCTGGCAGTATGACTGATAGGGCGATTCCTGTTTGTGATTCAAAAACATTGTCACTGCCTCAGTGTCAAATCAAGAATGGAAGTGTTGAGGATAATATTTCACCCTTACCAAAGAAAAAGTACTGCCGAAGAGGAGTTTTTGCTGTTCGTGACTTCCCTCCATTTTGTGGAAGAAATGCTCCTAAGCCGACTAAACTGGATCTTTTGGGTGGTAATGAAGCAAGCAAGCGAGCGATTCTGTTAAATAAGGGAGTTACAGAAAATGAAGTGATTGAGACTTCGAAAAATGTTATGGATACTGGGACACTGTCCCTGGGGTTGACCGCAAGTCGGGAAGCTGATTCGTGGAGTAAGACAGAGGTTACTGGTTCCAAATGCAGTTTAATTGAACGAGCAACAGTTCGCGTTGAAGACCCAGAAGATGTCCAAGAAAACTATGTTAGAAGGAGCCAACTTGAAAGAACTGTTATGTTGCCAGAGACAATGACGAAAAAGGAGAGGGATGATACAGGGAAATTTTTGCGGAAGGAGAGTATTGTGTATTCACGGAATGAACGTGAAAAGGCGACTACTGCTAGACATGGTTTTGGTTCTGGAGATAAAATTACTAAGCCAGTTGTGCATGGGTTGATGGATGAGCGTTGTTCTCCATGGAGGCAGAAGAAGCAAACTCCTAGGCAAATTGTGCAAGGTCTGATGGCTGAGACAAACAAGGACTGGAGGCAGAAGGAGCAAACTCGTTTAGATGGCCTGATGAGTAGAAACCAAGTTCAAAAGCCTAGCATGTATAGACAGAGGATGTCCGTAGTTGTTGCCAGAAAAAGTATTCCTAAACCAAAATTTCCAGAGACTCTGTTTGGCAGGAGTAGATCAGGTTTTGTTGGTGAAGCTGTGCCAGAACATCCAAGTTCACCGGTTTCCAGAAATGATGGAATTCGTAATTTGAATTGTGAAGCACAACCTGAAGATTCTCCTATTGGGCAGAAGAAGTGTGAGTTTGATGAGACTCGACCACCTTTTGGTCCAAAAAGTTCCAGTCGCTGTGATGCTCGTAAAAAAGTTTTAGAGACTCTTCGTCTGTTTCAGTCTCACTTTAGAAAAATCTTACAGGGAGAAGAATCAATGTCAAGATCTGCAGGAGTAAACGCTAAGCAAAAAAATACAATTAGAAGGATTGATCTTCAAGCAGCAAAACTTGTCAAAGACAAAGGGAAGCAAGTTAATACAGGAACGCAGATACTGGGAGAAGTTCCAGGAGTTGAAGTAGGAGATGCATTCCAATACAGGGTTGAGCTTTCTCTTGTGGGAGTTCATCGCTTGTATCAGGCTGGTATTGATTCCATGTACATTAAGGGAGGACTGCTGGTTGCAACTAGTATTGTTGCCTCAGGAGCCTATGATGATGATTTGGGAGATGCTGATGAGCTGATTTATTCTGGTCAAGGTGGAAATGTGGTTGGCAAGGTTAAAATTCCTGAAGACCAGAAGCTTGTCAAAGGTAATTTAGCCTTGAAGAATAGCATACGTGAAAGGAATTCTGTTCGGGTGATTCGTGGATCTAAGGAGATCAGGACTCCTGAATCAGGTGGAAGACCTAATGTGGTGACTACTTATGTCTATGATGGCTTATACACTGTTGAGAATTATTGGAAAGAAAAAGGGACACATGGTAAGATGGTTTTTATGTTTAAGTTGGTAAGAATTCCTGGACAACCAGAGCTTACTTGGAAAGAAGTACAGTCTTCAAAAAATTCCAAAGCGCGGCATGGTGTATGTGTTCCTGATATTACAGAAGGGAAGGAGTCACTACCTATAGCAGCTGTGAACACTATTGATGGTGAGAAACCCCCACCATTCAAGTACATCAAGAACATGATGTATCCAGTTGGTTTCCGCCCTGCTCCACCTAGAGGCTGTGATTGTATTGGTAGATGTTCTGATGCCGAGAGGTGCTCATGTGCAGTTAAAAATGGAGGTGAGATCCCTTACAATCGTAATGGGGCTATTGTTGAAGTGAAGCCTCTTGTATATGAGTGTGGTCCTCATTGTAAGTGCCCTCCTTCGTGCTATAATAGAGTGAGCCAACATGGTATTAAAATTCCACTGGAGATTTTCAAGACAGATACAAGGGGCTGGGGTGTGAGAGCTCTAACTTCCATCTCTTCAGGAACCTTTATCTGTGAGTATACAGGACAACTTCTTGAGGACACAGAAGCGGAACGAAGGATTGGCATGGATGAATATCTTTTTGATATTGGCCAGAACTATGGTGGTTATACTGCCAACTCTTCTGGACAAGCAAACCAAAATGAGTTAGTAGAAGAGGGTGGTTATACCATTGATGCAGCTTGCTATGGAAATGTAGGGCGGTTCATCAACCACAGTTGTTCCCCCAATTTGTATGCACAGAACGTTGTCTATGATCATAAGGATAAGAGAGTGCCCCATATCATGCTTTTTGCGGCTGACAATATTCCTCCCTTGAAGGAGCTTTCTTACCATTACAACTATGTTGTTGATCAGGTTTATGACTCTGATGGCAAGATCAAGGTGAAGAGGTGCTTTTGTGGATCTTCAGATTGTTCTGGTAGGATGTACTAGGATTTTATAAAATTTAGCTGTTGAGTCAGCCCGTACAAGTTGACTCATTGTCTTTCTTTTGTCCACACCTGGAAATAGTAGTGCTTCATTTTGTTTAGTCCGATATCCTATATAGTATATAGGGTGTATGTTCATGGAGAAATAAACTTGTACGGGCTGACTCGTATGATCCTATAATCAGAACTGGCAAAATTTTTGCATCAGTACTCAGCCTTCCTGTGTGATCTTAGATGTGCCTGAACAAGTTAATTTGCTTTCCTATCTCCTTGCATGAGTCTGGTTGCGTTACTTTCTCTTTTCAGTTGCAAATAATAGCATGATGGCTGATTCAAATGCCCTCTGAACAGCTTTTGGCTCGAACGATATATATGTACACATACTTGAAATCCTTGATTTGATCTGCTCATATGCCCTATTGATCAACTAACCTTTGTGCATCTTACTATATGTTCTCTAGACTTGTATTTTTTTATGTTTTAGTGGACAAATGTATATAGTTCAACTTTTTTGTCTTCTCTAGTGGTTTGTATGGATACAAATTACAATCTTATGTTGCAGAAGAGTATGTAGGTGTGTGTCAATGAGACTTCCAGCCCTCCAATCACTTGGAATTAGTTTGAGAGGCTGCACCCACACCACTCCTGCACCTGAATTTCACTGCACCCTTTGGTGGAATCTGAAATGGCCTATACTGCACCAAATATCCTTACCATTGGTGGAGTCTTTTTAGCATTGCCATACATAGGGGTGTGGAGATTGTAGAATGTACTCGGAGCTTACCCCTACCTTTGCCAGATAGAAATGTTGTTTCTGATAGACCCTCATCTCAATTCAACTGATAAGTAGTCTAGATATAATAGGCAGAGTGCATGATTCTGAGTAGAGAGTATGTGCACTATGGTGTGATTAAATAAGGGAACAAAACACAAAATAATTGTTTTTATTAAAATTATGATTTATACCCATAAAAATTATTAAAATTCTGCGTATATTTATATCATCATTTCACAATAAATGTGTTCCATTAAAAAAATAACCTTACAATATATGGGCAATCAACAATATAGATAAAACAATACATTAATGACATACTCAAACTTGTTATTAATTCAGTTATAATTATAAACATTAAATACAAATTATTCTTTTTATGTTAAATTTATCCTTCAAACTTTTCGAAAGAGAGAAAAACAAAATACTTCGTATTATTAATAGATAATGGATAATTTTATAAAATATAAGAAATTAAGGTAATTTTTATTTATTTTAAATTTTCAAATACTAAAACTTGATTCAAATACTATTTTTTTTTCCAGTATTTGGAAACTTGAAATATTGAACAAATATATTTACCAGAATTATGACCCAACACCACTTTCGAAATTTTTTCTTGGGTCAAACGGGTCCTTAATTTTGGGTTTGGATGAGTTTTGTCCTCCGTTTGTAGGTCGCAAGCATCTATTCTCTTCCCTTTTTTTCCCCTTTGTTAAATTAGTCCACTCCCTTTACATCAACCATTTCTGCAATTCTAAGGATCTAAACAATGGCTCTTCAGATTGCGAAAAGACTCCTACGATGCCGCACTGATTCAGTTGCATCCTCTGTTAGGTTTTTCGATCGGACCTTCACTTCCCAATCCAATTCCAACTTGATCCGCGCTACTCTTTTCCCGGCGATGGTATTGGACCTGAGATCGCCGAGTCCGTCAGGCAGGTCTGCTTCTTCGCCCAAATACTTGTTCTCCTTTTTCTCTTGTTATTTCCATACCTATAGTTAGATGCCGATTATTAGAGGTTTGTAATTATACCGTTGTTTGCTTCATATTGTTACTGTTCATCAATTATCTCTATGGAAGTTGTAATAAATTTGCACATCTGAATATTAGATAGTACTTGTTAGGTTGAACCTCCGGTTTGGGCTCTAGCTGTACTTGTAGGCTGTAGACTCGTGAAATTCTCCCTTCTCATAATTAATAATTGACGCCAATTGCTGAAATAAGATAGACTTTGTAGTATCATCATTTGTCTTTTTTTATTTATGATGCGAGTGAGGCTGAGATAATGCAGTAAACTTTCCTCATAGGGGTTGAAATTTCCACTTGTCGCCTGTTTAAAGTTTTCCAACTTGTGCGAATACAGAGGTATGTTGTTGTTGTGCATGTATACTAACCTCTGCAGACTCTACTTGTTGGACTACTCTGGATATGCTGTTGTGATTATTTGACATCCTACTAAGTCATAGCTGCAGGAAGATTAAATGCATTTTTGGTACCATGGCTATATAGCTTTTCTTTTTTGTTTATTGGATGAATTGATAGGCTACTTTCCTTGTTCATTATGTTTCGGATGCTCTTATCAGCAAGTCGAATCATTTAGGAATGAAATGGACAAGTATATATCTTGTCCTTATTAATTGTACTAAGATGTGTGACATAGTGTTCTCCTTCTAATCCTGCCTGGAGGTTCACGGGCATTAAGGTTGGTTGGATTCTACTATTTTGCTTGACATTTTTCTTCTAGATTGTCCACAAAAATGAAAGTTGATTTGCTTCCCTCAGTGATGAATCCAGGATTTAAGTTTTAAGGGTTCAACCTTTTAAGTTTTTTAGCAATGAGCCAACTGTATTTTAAAATCATGGGTCGTATCTACTATTTGCTGCTTTTTGTGAAATCTTAAACATAGGGATATGCTCAGTTTTTTAAGCACGGGGTTCAAATGAACTCAGTACCAATACTCTGTATCCGCCTCTAACTCCCTTGGAGCTAGGGTTTCTGGTACTTCATTAAGTCTGGGGATAAATGGCTAAGTCCTATTTAAAATTACAGATATTCAAGGTTGCTGAGGTACCAATTGAATGGGAAGAACACTATGTGGGGACGGAGATAGACCCTAGAACCAACAGCTTTCTAACATGGGAAAGTCTTGAATCAGTGAGGCGGAATAAGGTTGGTCTGAAAGGGCCAATGGCCACTCCTATTGGAAAAGGTCATCGTTCCTTGAACCTTACATTGAGGAAGGAGTTAAATCTATATGCCAATGTCAGACCTTGCTACAGCCTTCCTGGATATAAGACTCGCTATGATGATGTGAATCTCATCACTATTAGAGAGAACACTGAAGGAGAGTACAGTGGTCTTGAACATCAAGTAAGTATCTTTCTTTATTATTTAATAGAAAATTGCTTATTTCTTGAGTTCTTCAAATTCATTTGCATTTATTATCAGGTAGTAAGAGGTGTGGTTGAAAGTCTCAAGATCATTACCCGTCAAGCAAGTTTAAGGGTTGCAGAGTATGCATTTCACTATGCCAAGACCCATGGAAGAGAGAGAGTGTCTGCAATTCACAAAGCCAACATCATGCAAAAGACAGACGGTCTTTTTCTTAAGGTCTATCCTTATGTCTGGCGTCTCAGTATAATTATATGTTTTATTAACCAAGATATGTTGTTCACTTTCTTTCTTCTTGTCCAGTGTTGCCGAGAGGTCGCAGAAAAGTACCCTGAGATAAAGTATGAGGAAGTTGTCATTGACAATTGCTGTATGATGGTATGATCAAAGACCTATCACTTCATTGTGACTGCAGTACTAAACATGTTCATCTTAATGAACAACCTTGAATAAGTTCAATGAAAAGTTTAACAGTATAGGACCAAGCCCTCATCCTAAAGTTTCATAAATAGTATCTAGAAATATGTGGTGAAATAACATACTTCCTTTTCATGCGTACAGCTTGTGAAAAATCCAGCACTTTTTGATGTTCTGGTGATGCCTAACCTTTATGGTGACATAATCAGTGATCTTTGTGCTGGTTTGATAGGTGGTTTGGGCTTAACTCCAAGGTATGCCATTTTTTTCATTATACGTATCCGATGTCCCATTTGAGTTCATTTTGTCTCATTTTTTTCCTAAAGATGATTCTCCTACAGTTGCAATATTGGCGAGGGAGGTATTGCCCTTGCTGAGGCTGTGCATGGTTCAGCACCTGATATTGCCGGAAAGGTTTGTATTCATATAGAATATCATGTCCCATGAGAAGATTGTTTTACTCTTATAGCCTGATGCTTCTGTAATTAGTATCTCATTTAACCATCAACTATTACCAAGTTCAATCAATTATTGGGTGGGTATCTGACTTCTTGTATCACTCCCCAAATAGAAGTCAATTTTTTGTGTCATTTCTTAACTTTGATGTTAGATGAAAGAGTGATTCAATGATTTTCAGGCTATTGTACATATATATATATATATGTGTGTGTGTGCGCGCGCGTGCGCGCTCGTGCGCGCATCTGCCCGTATACACACATATGTATGTGTTATGTGTATGTTTTGTGTTTCCTATCTTTATCTTAAAAACATAACTTTAGTTCAAACTGTAGCTACTATTATTTACTTTTTTGATCTAGTGTTGCACTCACATCAGGTGTGCTAAATAAACTTGCAGTCTATTAATGTCCTTCAACTTATTAGCAATGACTAATGCACAATCTATACATATTGATGATTAGTATACTTTGATACTGATGAGCAAAACACACTATAAAATAAGGTGTAGTGCGTCAAAGTTAGGATAGAAAAATATTGTCTCCAAGAGATTGGTTCAAACAATGTTCAAATAATTTTGTCTTAATGCTATTTAGGAGGATAATTATTTTAGATTGGGATGGCTTTAGAAGTATTGTAATAGGTGTTTAGATAAGACAAAACACATTTGTAGCTTACCGAGGACATAACCCTATAGGAAGATTCAGAGGTCAATGATTAGGATAGAATGTTTGTAGGCAGTCAAGTCTTGTCTAGTTCTTTATCAGTATTGTTTTTATTACACTCGTACTATCTTATTCTTCAATGTAGTGCTTCCTTTACTTCAGTTATTATATGATTTGCTGTTGCTACTGTTTTCTTCTCCATTGTTTTCAGTGTTGATTCTTCACTATATTTGTTTTACCTACTTGATTTTTGTTATCCTTTACTTCAGCCGAGTGTGTATCGAAAACCACCTCTCTACCTTCTCAGTGTAGGGGGTAAGGCTGTGAACACACCACACTCCCCAGACCTCAATTGTGGGATTACAGTAGGTATGTTGTTGTATAGAGTTGGGATAAAATCTGTCAATAGATGGTGATTTAGTTTGTGGATAAGTTGGAAACTGATGAGGACACGTAATAAATTAACCTATTTTATGAAAAGACAGCCACTTCTGTTTACCAGGGATGGCTATGAGGTGAAGCGGGGCAATCCTTGACTCACCTTGCCCTGCCTCATTTAGTCTTTTTTGAACATTTTTTATTTTTTTTGTGATGCACATCTGAAAATTAGCCTTGTTCAAATTTTAAGATAAAATTGAGAAAATTTGAAGATTTCTGTATCAGTACTGTTTTGCTAATTTGTACTGTAGCTGGAATAGTGAAAAATCTGAACTGTTGGAACATTTTTTTAAAGCAATGTTTTTCCAGAAGCTTTGTAAAAACAATTCATGTTTGCAGAAGTTTCATCTAAGGAGATCGACAAACAAACAACTAATACACTGATGAAAAAGAACTAAAATGGAGTTACCTCCCCCCCTCCCTCCCCCAAATTCCATCCCTACCGTTTACCTCAATGTCAAGATGAAGTGAAGTGGGCAGCCTTTAAACCTTTTACTGATATCTGTGGTACCTAATTAACCTATATACATCCTTGCATGTGTTCTTCTAGTGAAGTAACAAAGCATATCTGCGACATAGGAAATAAGGTGAGGTGTTACTGTATTATCATGTGCTTTGCTTTCCCTACACACCAAGAATAGAGAATACTAATATTTTACCTTGGAACAAAGAAAGTTCTGAGCAACAGTAAAGTTGCCTCTGTGTGGCCTATAGGTCATGCGGTGGAATCAGCCACTGATGCTCTTGTTGGTGTAGGCTGCCTGTGTTACACCTTCTTGGGTGCGACTGTTCTCCAGACCCTGCATCAATTTGGGATGCTTCTCGTACTAAGCTGCCCCTATTTTAAAAAAGATCTTTTTCCTTTTCTGTGTCCTAGGTCCCTTTTTCCCCCCTTAATAGAACTGAATGTTGAATGAGAAGCAACTGAGAAATATATTCTGGTCTTAAGTAGAAGATTCGTTATCTGAATTTTTTTTGTCTATGATGAAGACCACACATAATTGGAGTATGAAATAAGGATGTAAACAGTGTATCCTTGACACACATCCAGAGGTACTCTGTGTGATATTTATGTGGTAGGTTTTAGACGGCAGTTGTTTAGTGAGATTCGTTTTTTAAAATGTGGTTCACTTTCTTCTTCCTCTGCCATTCATTAGGCATGCCCACCCCCTGTTTTTTCGTATTTGTTAATCCAAAAAGAAAATTATGTATGCAGAATTTGGCGAATCCAACTGCTTTGCTTTTGAGTTCAGTCTCCATGCTTCGTCATCTAGAGCTTCATGATAAAGCTGATCGCATCCAAGATGCCATACTAAAAACAATTGCAGAAGGGAAATACCGAACAGGCGACCTTGGAGGCACTGCCACAACAACTGAGTTCACCAATGCCATCTGCGATCATCTTTGAACATGTGTATAATACATAGTCATTTTGATGTCAATTTTTTAAATTATACAATAGTTAAAAATAACGGTAAGGCGGCAATTGAAAAATCAGCACAAAGTAGTTGTTGAAGATCGTAGCCCCTTGCACCGTACCGTCTATTCATGTATTTACATACACACAAGGCAAAATATTCACGCAGCCCAGGTTGGTGGCTGTCATGTTGATTTTCCTAATTACCATTGTGACTGACAAAATATCTGTTGATGCTTCCTATTGAAGTGGGAGAAATTGTTTGGCTGATTATGTTGTTGACCTTTTTTTTAAAGCGTTGGGGCTCTCTTCCTATCTTTTCCATAAGATAATGCAGTGACCAAAGATATTCTATTTATAATACACTCTATATGTTGATTTAAGATATACTTGCACATCATAATGATAATATAGTCTAAAACATTGTCCAGAGTACAAAACAAATTCCTTCATAAAAGAATCAAACTGACATTAATGATTTAGGGCCCGTTTGGATGGGCTTAATAAAAGCAGCTTTAAAAAAGTACTTTTGAAAGTGCTGAACTTATTTTTAAAATAAGCAGTTATGCGTTTGGATAAAAGTGCTGAAGTTGTTATGCCAAACGTGAAAAGGGAAAAATAGAAGAAAGAGATTTTAGGGTTATATGGATAATTTGGAGATTGTATAAAAAAATTAAGGAAAAAAAACATAAAAATGTGGTCAACTTAAAACAGCTTATAAGCTTAAAAAAAAAAAAAGCACCCCTACCCCAGCTTTTAACTTTTTGGCTTAAAATAAGTTTTTTTTAACTTAAAATAAGCTGTTTTGGGTATTGCCAAACAGTCAAATAAGTCAAAAACCAGCTTTTAAGTCAGTTTGACCAGCTTTTAAGCTGAGCCAAACAGGCTCTTAATGTACCGAGTCATATACCACAAAAATCAAAATTAAATTACAAATATAGCAATAAATATTGATTCTAAATGCAAAATGGCAATGAGTTAATCCATTTGCTCTTTACTAAACTAGTCATATGTGTATATGTTATACATTTATTTATATGTATGAGCATTTTATATTTAAAAGTACAAAATAATATATATTTCAATAAATCAAATGGATGTTACTACAAATTCAAAAAATTGACTGACTATTTTATTTGAAAAAGAAATATTCAAAGTTTTTGATCAAATTTGTAACAATACTTGGTGCTAGAAATTGTCATTGTTTCAAAATCAATGGATGTTGCTAACAAATTCAAAAAATACCTTTTTACCCAAAATAATCGAAAAATAACATAAATAGTATCTCTTAATTTTGTGAGATTTATATAATTTTTACTTGTAATTATTTTTATGTTTTGTAGTATAATTTCCTTTGTTTTTCCGAAATACTCCTTTGGGTCAAACGGGTCCTTAAGTTTGGGTTTGGATCCTCCGGTTGTAGGTGCAAGCATCTATTCTCTTTCATTTACTACCTTTTCTCCCTTTTAACATTTTAACAAAATTCTGCAACTCTAAGATCTACTATGGCTCTTCAGATTGCAAAAAGACTCCTTCGATGCCGACCTGATGCGGTTGCTCCCTCTGTTAGGTTTTTCGATCGGACCTTCACTTCCCAATCCAATTCCGACTTGATCCGTGCTACTCTTTTCCCCGGCGATGGTATTGGACCTGAAATCGCCGAGTCCGTCAGGCAGGTCTGCTGCTTCGCGAATACTTCTTCTCCTTTATCTTGTTGTTTCCATATATAGAGAGAGATTTAGATGCAGATTATTAGAAGTTTGTATCGTTGTTTGCTTCATATTGGTACTGTTCATCAATTCTCTGTATGGAAGTTGTAATAAATTTGCACATATGAATATTAGATAGTACTTGCTAGGTTGAACCTCCGGTTTTGGTCCTTGTAGGCTGTAGCACTCGTGAAATTCTCCCTTTTCATAATTAATGCCGAATGTTGAAATAAGCTAGACTTTGTAGTATCATCATTTGTCTTTTTTATTTATGATGCGAGTAAGGCTGAGACTCAACTTGTGGGAATACAGAGGTATGTTGTTGTTGTGCTTTGGTCCGAGGGATAAAGCCTCTTTTGTGGAAGGTAAGGGCAAGGCTGGGTATATACTAACCTTTGCAGACTCTACCTGTGGGACTACATTGGATATGCTGTTGTTGTGATTAGTTTGACACTCGTACTAAGTCATAGTCAATCATAGCTGCAGGAAGATTAAATGCATTTTTGGTACCATGGCTATATAGATTTTCTTTTTTCTTTATTGGATGAATGAATAGGCTATTTTCCTTGTTGATTATATTTCGGATGCTCTTATCAGCAAGTCGAATCATTTAGGAATGAAATGGACAAGTAAATATCTTGTCCTTATTAATTGTACAAAGATGTGGGATAAAGAGTTCTTCTGCTAATCCTGCTTAGAGGTTCACGGGCATTATGGTTGGTTAGATTCTACTATTTTTCTTGACATTTTTCTTCTAGATTGTCCACAATAATGAAAGTTGATTTGCTTCCCTCAGTGACGAATCCAACATTTAAGTTTTAAGGGTTCAACTTTTAAGGTTTTTAGCATTGACCCAACTGTATTTTAAAATCATAGGTTAGTATCTACTATTTGCTATTTTTTGTGAAGTAATAAACATAGGTATATGCTCAGTATCGTTACTCTATATCCGCCTCTGACTTCGTTGGAGCTAGGGTTTCTGGTACTTCATTAATTCTGGGGTCATAAATTGCTAAATCCTATTTAAAACTACAGATATTCAAGGTTGCTGAGGTACCAATTGAATGGGAAGAACACTATGTGGGGACGGATATAGACCCTAGAACCAACAGCTTTCTAACATGGGAAAGTCTTGAATCAGTGAGGCGGAATAAGGTTGGTTTGAAAGGGCCAATGGCCACTCCTATTGGAAAAGGTCATCGTTCCTTGAACCTTACATTGAGGAAGGAGTTAAATCTATATGCCAATGTCAGACCTTGCTACAGCCTTCCTGGATACAAGACTCGCTATGATGATGTGAATCTCATCACTATTAGAGAGAACACTGAAGGAGAGTACAGTGGTCTTGAACATCAAGTAAGTATCTTTCTTTATTATTTAACAGAAAATTGCTTATTTCTTGAGTTCTTCAAATTCATTTGCATTTATTATCAGGTAGTAAGAGGTGTGGTTGAAAGTCTCAAGATCATTACCCGTCAAGCAAGTTTAAGGGTTGCAGAGTATGCATTTCACTATGCCAAGACCCATGGAAGAGAGAGAGTGTCTGCAATTCACAAAGCCAACATCATGCAAAAGACAGACGGTCTTTTTCTAAAGGTCTATCCTTATGTCTGGCGTCTCAATATAATTCTATGTTTTATTAACCAATATATGTTGTTCACTTTCTTTCTTCTTGTCCAGTGTTGCCGAGAGGTCGCAGAAAAGTACCCTGAGATAAAGTATGAGGAAGTTGTCATTGACAATTGTTGTATGATGGTATGTTTAAAGACCAATCACTTTATTGCGAGTTCAGTACTATACATGTTTATCTTAATGAACAACTTCGATAAGTTCAATGAAATGTCTAACAGTATTGGACCAAGCGTCATTCTAAAGTTTCAGAAATACTATCTAGAAATATGTGATGAAATAACATTCTTCCTTTTCATGTGTACAGCTTGTGAAAAATCCAGCACTTTTTGATGTTCTGGTGATGCCTAACCTTTATGGTGACATAATCAGTGATCTTTGTGCTGGTTTGATAGGTGGTTTGGGCTTAACTCCAAGGTATGCCTTTTTTTTCATTTAACGTATTGATGTTTAATTTGAGTGCATTTTCTCATTTTTTTTCCAAACGATGATTTCTCTTACAGTTGCAATATTGGCGAGGGAGGTATTGCCCTTGCTGAGGCTGTGCATGGTTCAGCACCTGATATTGCTGGAAAGGTCTGTATTCAAATAGGATATCATGTCCCATGCGTTTATTGCTTTACTCTTAATTCTTATAGCTTGATGCTTCTGTGATCAGTATCAGTATCTCATTTAACCATTAACTATAACCAAGTTCAATCAATTATTTGTGGGTATCTTCTGACTTCTTGTATAACTTTTCAAATAGAAGTCAAATTTTCCTGTCATTTGGTAACGTTGATGATAGATAAAATAGTGTGTAGACATTGAAATTTTGTGGGACTCCACAAGATGTATTCAATTTGAATTGGGCCTCTAGTAGGTGTGTTCATTTTCAATTAGAATTCTTATAGGCTACTAAAGCCTAAACCCTAGTTCATGCCTATATAAAGGGTGATAAATTCCCTTGAAAGACATCTCAAAATATTCCCATAAACTATTGGGTATTTTTAAAGATCAAAATCTTGAATATTCCATAATTTGATGGAATATTCATATAGAGGTCAAATTAAATCATCCTAGTTCGAGAAGTACGCCACTAACGACCCTCAAATCATGGATAAATCTTAAGAGAGTAGAGGAACAAAATTGTATCAACAATATTTATTAATATAGTTATGTCTCTTCATATTTTATTGTAATTGTAATTTCTTTTATGTCGCTTTAAAATTTGGTACGAACAAATTGGCACAGCCCGTGGGATCAAATCTGCCCTTCATCTCTTCTCTCTTAAATCAAATCTTGAAAATATGAAGTTGCACTGGTGGAAGAATGAGTACTTCAAACCTTGTCTTTGAGTTTCATCAAGTCTACACTCCGACAAGCCTTTAAGCGGGGGAGGTTGGGGGAGGGGGCAATTGTAGACATTGAATTTTTTGTGGGACTCCACAAGTCGTATTCAATTCGAATTGGGACTCTAGTAGGTGTGTTCAGTTTCAATTATAATTCTTAGAGGCTACTCATTCCTAAACCCTAGTTTATACCCATATAAAAGGTATTAAATTCTCTTAAAATGCATCTCGAAAATTTCATAAAGAGATCAAGATCAAGATCTCAAATACTCCGCAAATTGATATAGAGAGGCACACATTTTCAGATTTGATTTAAGAGAGGAGATTAAGGGTAGATTTGTACCTACTGAGCGTGCCATTTTGTTCGCAACAAATTTTAAACATATGAAAAATAAATAAACCACACAAATAAAATATGAAGATTCATGATTTTATTAATCTAGATTGTGAGTACAAATATGTTTCTCCCTTGATTCTCTTCTCAAAAGATTTTTCCATGATTTGAGGGCCGTTAGTGGCGTATTTCTCGAACTAGGATGATTTAGATTTGACCTCTATATGAATATTCCATGAGACCATGACTTTTGTGGAATATTTCGAGATCTTGATCTCTTTATGAAATTCTTGAGATGCCTTAGTACCCTTTATATAGGCATAAATTAGGGTTTGAGATTGAGTAGTCTCCAAAAATCCTAATTTGAGTTGAACACTGTTTGTAGAGTACCAACTCAAATTGAACATATCTTGTAGAGTTCCACAAATTTTCAATGTTTACTTAGTGATTCAAAGATTTTCAGACAGTTCTATTTCACTCCATTCAACTTTTATTTATATTTAACTCTGTTCAACTTACACACTCTCACATATATACATATATATATATATGATATATATATATGTATGTGTATGTGAACGTATATACACATATGTATGTGACTGTGTATGTATATGTTTTGTGTTTTTTTATCTTTATCTTAAAAACGTAACTTTATGTTTCCGCGTTATATTGTTCAAGCTGCAGCTGCTATTATTTACTTTTTTTTTTGATGTAATGTTGCACTCACATTGGGTGTGCTAAATCAGCTTGCTGTCTATTAATGTGGGACTATACGAAGTGTATTTTCTTTTTCATTTGGATGTCCTTCAATCTTATTAGCAATAATTAATGCACAATGAATACATAGTGATGCTTAGTCTACTTCGGTACTGATGAGGCAAACACACTATAAAAGAAGCTGTAGTGCGTCAAAGATAGTATAGAAAAATAGTCTCCCAAGGGATTGGATCAAACAATGTTCAAATAATTCTTGGCTTAATGCTAATTAGGAGGATACATTATTTTAGATTGGGATGGCTTAACAAGTATTGAGGATAGGTGATTAGATAGAACATAACAATTTGTAGCTTACCCAGGACTTAACCCTATAGGAAAATTTAGAGGTCGATGATTAGGATAGAATGTTTGTAGGAAGTTGAGTGGTGTATAGTATTTATCATTATTGTTTTTACTACACTCGTACTATCTTATTCTTCAATTACTGCCTCCCTTAAGTTATTTTATGATTTGTTGTTGCTACTGGTCTCTTCTCCATTGTTTTCCTTGTGGATTCTTCACTAATCACTACATTTGTTTTACCTACTTGATTTTTGTTATGCTTCACTTGAGCCGAGGGTGTATTGAAAACCACCTCTCCACCTTCTCAGGGTGGGGTAAGGCTGCATACACACCACACTCCCCAAGCCTCACTTGTGGGATTATTCTTGGTATGTTGTTGTATGGAGTTGGAATAAAATCTGTCAATAGATGGTGATTTTGTTTGTGGAAAGTTGGAAACTGACGAGGACACCTAACATACTAACCTATTTTAAGAAAAGACAGCCACTTTCTGTTTACCAGGGATGGCAATGAGGCGGGGCAGGGCAATCCTTGACTCACCTTGCTCTGCCTCATTTAGTCATTTTTTTTTTATTTTTTTGTGATACACATCTGTATCAGTACTGTTTTGCTAATTTGTACTGTAGCTGAATAGCGAAAAATCTGAACTCTTATAACATTTTTTAAAGCAATGTTTTTCCAGAAGCTTTGTAAAAACAATTTATGTTTGTGTATATTTTCTAAAAGGATGGTATAGTCCAGTCCTATTTGAACCCCCCAACAAAATTCCATCCCTACTGTTTACTATTTTGTCAAGATGAAGTGAAATGGGCAGCCATAAAACCTTTTACTAATATCTGTGGTACCTAATTAACACATGTACATCCTTGCATGTGTGCTTCTACTGAAGTAGCAAAGCATATCTGCGACATAGGAAATAAGGGGAGATGTTACTGTATTATCATGCTTTCCTTACACACCAAGAATAAGAATACTAATATGTTACAGCTATCCTTTCTCTTGGAACAAAGGGAGTTCTGAGCGATATTAAAGTTGCCTCTGTGTGACCTATCGGTCATAGGAAATGAGTTGAAGTGTTACTGTATTATCATGTGCTTTGCTTTACCTACACACCAAGAATAGAGAATACTAATATTTTACCTTGGAACAAAGGGAGTTCTGAGCAACAGTAAAGTTGCCTCTGTGTGACCTATAGGTCATGCCGTGGAATCAGCCACTGATGCTCTTGTTGGTGTAGGCTGCCTGCGTTACACCCTCTTGGGTGCGACCGTTCTCCAGACCCTGCGTTAACATGGGATGCTTCTTGTACTAAGCTGCCCCTTTTAAAAAAAGATCTTTTTCCTTTTCCGTATCGGTGTATCCTAGGGCCCTGTTTTTTCCCTTAATAAGACTGAAATATGATTGAGAAGCAACTGAGAAGTATATTCTGGTCTTAATTAGAAGATTCTTTATCTGAAATTTTTTTGGTGTCTATGATGAAATAAGGATGTAAACGGTGTATGCTCGACACACATCTATTTTTTAAAATGTAGTGCACTTTCTTGTTCATCTGCCATTCATTAGGCATTGCACCCCTGTTTTATCGGTATTTGTTGATCCAAAAAGAAAATTATGTGTGCAGAATTTGGCGAATCCAACTGCTTTGCTTTTGAGTTCTGTCTCATGCTTCGTCATCTAGAGCTTCATGATAAAGCTGATCGCATCCAAGATGCCATCCTAAAAACAATTGCAGAGGGAAAGTACCGAACAGGCGATCTTGGAGGCACTGCCACAACAACTGAGTTCACCAATGCCATCTGCGATCATCTTTGAACATTGTATATGCATATAGTCGTTTTGATGTCAATTTTGATAGTTTTAAATCATACAATAGTTAAAAATAACGGTAAGGCGGCAATTGAAGATCGTGGCCCCTTGCACCGTATCGTCTATTCATGTAGTTACAGAAGCCGGTATCAGAAAAGGCAAAATATTGACGCAGCCCGTGTTGATGGCTGTCATCTTGATTTTCTTAATCACCATTTTGATTTTGTGACATTGTGACTTGACAAAATATCTGTTGATGCTTCCTATTGAAGTAGGAGAAATTGTTTGGCTGATTATGTTGTCTACCTTTTTTTTTTTTAAAGCGTTGGGTCTCTCTTCCTGGGAAAATTACCAATTTTATCAGGTAAATTTCTAAATTCTAATATTTGTCATCATGATTTATTTGTAATTACCTTATAATTAACGCGTATATGACTACTATTATCAATGATTTAGGGACCAAAGATTTTCTATTATAATGCCTTCTATATGTTGATTAAAGATATATTACATCATATAGTTTTAAACATAGTCCAAGGTACAAAACATATTACTACATAAAAGAATCACAATAACATTTATGATTAAATGTATCGAGTCATATATCACAAATGTTAAATTTAAATTTACAAATATAGCAATAAATATTGATGTTGAATGCAATATGATAATAAATAGACATGGACATTCATATGTACATTAATACTTGTAGTTTATTTATGTTTACACGAATTTAATTTGGTCAGCCTTATTAACACAAACATTTGGTAAATAAAACTACAATGGCTGCTTATAACCCTACACAAATTATAAACTTTATTTGACTCCAAACCACAGTATATATAAATTGACAATTTTTATTTTTTTTTGTATTTGTTCAAGGAATCTGAACATCAGTTTCATAAATAGAGCCAGGTTTCCAATAATCTGGAATCACAGTTTTGTCTGAGTTAATCCATTTGGTCTTTTCACCTTCTTTTATTTGAATCCTCAATTTAAGATCTCCCTTTGGTGGATTTGCCAAATCAAAAACTGCTCCATATGACCTCCTCATCGGTATCCATTTGTAGGTTTTTACCTGTATATATCAGTTACGTATTCAGATAAAAGTGTTATGAAAATAATTTCTAAAAATAAGAGGATATACGTATACATACGTCGTAGATTTCAATTGCTATGATATCAGCATAACCACCATTGTTAAATAGGAATATAGCAAGGTAACCATGATAGTTGCTATGTTCATTAATTTTGATTTTGAGATTGCCATATTTGCAAGAAACTCTTTTGTAGTCAACATCAACCACTCCCTTTGGGAACAACATGTGAGCTAGCTTTGGATGCTTAGCCATTTTAGCAAATGCATCTGAGCTGAGAATAAAGTCAGTTCCAGGCCCCTCACCACTGTCAGTCACTAACACCTTAACACCCTCGTTGCTACATAATGCCTCGTCCTTGCACCTCACCTGTAATATATCGTTGATAATAAATAGTTCATATACGCGATAATTATAAGGTAATTTACAAGTAAATCGTAATGATAAATATTAGAAATTGTTTTACCTGATATATAACTTATATCGATTCGAATTTAATTGAAGTTGTGTAGACAATTCATGTTTACAACTTGCTTTTTAAACTAGTCATATGTACATATTAGAGCCATCCTATATGGGCTAGGGCTGTGGGGCCGATCTGGCCTAGCCCGGGATTTAATAGGGTTGGGCTACGATTTTCGAAGCTCATATGTGAAAAGAGCTTTATAGCTCGGTCTGTATAAGTCTGCTGATTTGTGGGGTTTGAGACATATCGGTAGAGCCGGCCCGTGGGCTAGTAAAAATTAATTATAAAAAATATAATATAATATTAAAAATTAAAATCAAAGAGAGTCCAAACTCAAAACAATTACGTTAATATTTTTATTTATATATTTATACTTTTTACTTGATTTTTTTTTTAATAAAAATTATAAAGATAATTTTATTTGTGGATTGATTAAAAAGTAGTAAGATTAACATCATCTAATATTGTTTTGTCAATATTTATGATAATATTTTTAAATTATAATTTATAATATAATAATTCTAAAAATAATATAAGTTTTAAAAAATTGGGTTGGCCGGGCAAGCCTGTAGCCTACGTACTTGTGGGTTGGGCCGGTCATTTTCTGGCCCACACAAAAGAAATGGGCTAGCCCGACCTGACCCCTAAAATGTCGAAACATGTATGAGTTAGCCGAAGTGGGCTAGCCCATAGTATATATGTTATTGATTCATTTATATGTATAAATAATATATATTTCCAACTTACGTAATCTAGTAAACCAAATGGAGTACTACTATTATAACATCCTATGCTTGAATCTATAAAGTTCAAATTCTGAATCTGTTTCTGTATACCTGATAACATGCACCACATCCAACTCCATTCTTATAGAGCTTCCATGACGCGGCGGTAACGAGACCATCATTGACATATCTTCCATGCTCTCCATAACCACAAGCTCCAGCTGATCAAATATATGTTGCAAATTAATCAAATGTTACTTAAATTAATCTATTTTAAAAGGAAAAAAATGACTAAAAATTAAATGTAACGTACTAGGTGTTCCTTTGCCATCAGAGGTCTTATAAAATGTAGCTTTAGAATAATAATTTTCAGTACCAAAAGAAAATGTAGGCAAAAGTAAAATTATACATATCATAAAAGTGGAACAATTATTGAAAGAGATAGCCATTTTTTTGTAAGCTAAAAATGTAAAGAAGTGTTAATTTTGATTATGAGAAATGTAGAGATAATAAAGTTCTTTATTTATAGTTGTGTGTTACAAGGGGCAGGTATTGACTATATGGCCAACTTTGTATTAGTCTTAATTTAATTTTAATTATTTTATTGGAAAAAGAAATATTCAAAGTTATTGACCAAATTTGTATAAACTATGGATAACATCACGAAAAAGAAAAAAAGAAAACTTCTTTTTTCTGATTTTAAGATAAGTTTAGAATTTGATTAGCATCTTCTTTGAAGCAACAACAGCTAATTAATGATGATTATTTAAATCCCATTTTAAATTTAACTATACTTTGTGCTAGAAATTGTCATATTTCAAAATCAATGGATGTTTAGTACCTTCTTTTGCCGCGTCCGTACGCTATTTAATAAAATACTCGCTCTGTTTTATATTAGCTGTCAATTTTTTCTCGTACCCCACCTTTTGAAAAAATATCACAAACAAGAAGTGTACTCTTTAATTTACATTTTTACCTAATTTTTAAAAGTAATTAAGGTGAACAATTAATAAGTAATGAAAAGAGCAGTGTTTAAAATTGTATACGAATTTGTTTAAGAAATAATGAAGATTTTTCATGTCAATATTATCCTTCTAAATGAGTGGTGATAAGAGTTTTACATGCCTTTTGATTTAAATGAATGATGATTGAGCGTTTTGATAAAATTTGTTTTTAGGAATATAATAATTAAATCGTTTTCAAAGAAAAAATGGCATTTTATTCAAAACAAATTAAATAGAAAATTTATCGATCACATAATCAATACTAGAGAAAATAATACTATATATTATCTTAAAACCTTGTCGACAGCTCATTGTTTGTGAATTTAAATTATGTCACACAGGAATGTTATCAATTAATTATTTGATCGTTAGACTTTAATTTATCTACTTTTATAATTTCTTGAAATATGTTCTGTATTTACCAATCGAAATTATAAAAAATATTTTTTATTCATTAATCAAAATGAAAAAATAAACTATAAAATTCATTTATTTTCCGAGAACACATTATTTTTAGAAAATATGATTCATTCCATACCAAACACAACATAAATGAGATAATTAAGAACAAATAACTATTAATAGATAAATTCTCTTATGATTAAAATATGGAAAATTATAGAAATCACATATTTTAAGGTAAAATTACAATTTATTCCTTAAAAGTTTATAATTACAATGATCCCTCAAAATAGATACATAAGTATAAGCGCTGATACGTTCATATAATGCGCGAGATACATTAATCGTTAAGTAAGATACATTATATTTTGTACATGATACATTAATCTGATGTAAATTTTATACATGATACACTAATTTGATGCGCGAGATACACTAATCTGATGCTCGAGAAAAACTAATGTGATGTGCGATGTACATTTTATACATGATGCACTAATATGATTGCGAGATACATTGATGTGATGCGTGAAAATGAGGAATTTTGAACATTTATAAAACTTATAGGGGATAATAATAATAAATAAACTAAAAGATGAGATTTCCGTAATTAATCCATTAAAATATTATGGCCATCTAATTGGAATTTATTTTTAACCCATATCTTAGATGGTAAGTTCAGACCAATTCAACTAGAAATTGGAACACGTCTCCATATAATAAGAAAAAAAAAAAAGTACCATGTAAAAGTAAAAGACGTAATATATAGGCTAATATCTATAATAACTCTTCAACTTATTTTTTTTTAATCCCATAAATTCGAAGGAAAGAATAACCAAAGTTAGTTTAGACCCCAAAAAATATAAATATAAATTAGTCAGACATCTTAATAGCAATATTTTTATATTAACTTATCCTTTTATAATATCAGATGTTCTTTATTGGTATTGAATTTCTAAAATATTTTGATACTTTAATATACTATATTGAAGACAAGATATACACGTATGAAATTTATGTGGTTATCTATATATAAAGCTTCTAATTAAGTGTAAAAAGAAGAAATAAAAACAAAATTCTTTATATATATATAAAGCTTCTAATCTAAGTGTAAAAAAAGAAATACAAATAAAATTCTTTTTTAAAAAGCCTGTCATTCTTTCTACAACTTACAAAAAATAACGCGTCACATATATTAACACTCATTCTAAACCTAGCTAGTAACACCAACGGAAAAAGTAGAATATATGTAGATCTTATACCTCATAAAATTTTGACAGCATGGATATCATACTTTAACAAAAATGACTTTTAGTGACATTAAATATTGACATTAATAAAGAGTGTCATTAGAACCAATATCGCTAAAGGCTTTAAGGACATATATATAAAGAGTGATAATTGCCGCTAAAAATACATATTTACGACAAATAAAAATTAATTGTCACTAATGATCATTTTTATTATAGTAGATCAGTTGCACCACCTTGGTTCAATACAACAATAGCAAAGATAATAGCATACTTGTAACATATTAATACTACTCCTAATTACTTGATATATTCAAAAAGTATTTTTGAATTTAGTTAGTCAAACATAAATTATTTTCACGATTTTTTTTTTCAAACTAAGCTAATTTTATAAACTTGATCAAACATACTAATTTGAGCTTATATATATACAGGTAACTTATTGCTATAATACCATCAATTATTATTGGTTCCCAATTTGAGTTACATTTCATTGTGTTTCATATCGTTAGTGAAATAAAACTTTAAACTTTGATTGAAATATTAAAGGGGCTTAATTTCAATAGACACCGCGACAAATGCATGTAATATATCATGTCACCTAAAAGATAACACGCTACTGATATAATTATATTGTCGATAAAAATGAAATAAGTAGGTACGTACCTGGTAACATGCACCACAACCAGCTCCATTTCTGTAGAGAAGCCTAGAGGCTGTGCACACTTTCACCATTGTTCACATCTTTACCATAGTCTCCATAACCACATGCACACATACATCAAAATTAATGTTAAAACAATTATTAAAGTAATAATTGATGAAAATTTGCGTTTAATTAATACGTGATATTCATATGTTTGTTTGTTTTTAAATTGAAAAAATATATACAGAAAAGGGTAAAAAATGCTCCTGAACTATATCATAATGTGATATTCAAGTGTTCAACGTTAGTCATGAGTATTTTTTATAAAATAGGTGAATGAAGGATATATTTAGATCTTTTACGATAGTTTAAAGGCATTTTTGACTTTTTTACGAAAAAGGTAAAGAAGTAGTTATTTAGCTAGGTAACATACATGGTGTTCCATGCCATCAGAAGTACTATAAAATGATCATGCACATAAAAATGCAATAATATTTAAGTGAATGATCCATTTTTTATTTCGTTCACAAATTAATTACCAATTAATTGAAGACTTTAATCTGTATGATAAAAATTAAGTGAAAAAAAGTCTCACATTTATAGTGAAATTTGTAAGAAGTGGAGATTCATATTAGGAGCCACGTTTCTTCTCCACTATGGACAGTGGAAACCAAATGCACATTATTATTAATTTCATTTTGTTCATTTCAATTATTAAAATTATTTCATGAAAATATGATACATATTCAATCTGTTTAAATAATTTTTGGGCGAGTTAAATAAATATATTCAGTGTAATTTTATAAGTGTGATATGAAGAGGATAAAGTGTATATTGACTTTATCCTTACTTTAAGATAAGATCAAAGGATTATTTTCGATAGACACTAACTGATTAAAAAAAATAGATATATTCCCAACTTATTATTACGTCCAACTTGACACAACTTATATCCAAACCCTCAAAAACCTCTGACCCGCTCATTTATTAATTCAGTTAATTCTATTTTTCCGCTCCGAACAAATTACTTGGTTCTAACTTATTTGATTTTAATTTTGAAGAGCATCCACCTTAACATTTTAGCAATCACCATCAATTTGGAAGATTATAGAACCTAACAAAAACCTAGTGCCTTTGCATTTCATATACTTCAAAAACATATAAAGCCATGTGTAATTTAGGCAAAGAGTTAAAGTGGTTAATGAGCTACATGTGTAATAGATATATGAAAAATTTATTATCAAAGATAGATTTATCTGATCTCAAAATTTAATACAGTTTATTAGACATGATTTCTAGTTGTATTGACTTGGTTATAATAGAGAAAAACATGCAAATTTTACATATGACTAATTTATTTATATCAAACACAAAAAAGAAAAAAAAGATCACCACAATACATGCATGCCCTACAACATAACAAATTTTACTTAAATCTTCTATGGTTTAATTTATTTGATAAATTTCTAAATAAAGCACTTTGCAAACCACATGACCTTATACATTATAGTAATTATTTAGTCTAGCATAAGGTATGTGTCATAAGCAATGCCAGCCTTCCATTGATCAGGTAAAACATCAGCCAATTGTACCCATTTAGTTGCTTCCCCATTAACACTAACTTGAACTCTGAAAGTGAGTGATCCTTTTGGTGGATTTGGCATGTCCCATACTGCTCCATAGGCCTTTCTCATACCCTTCCATTCCTTACAATCAGCCTACACATACATACATACATACCATCATCGTCTTATTTTTCACGTTATAAATTTCACTTTATATGCAATGTTTATACGTTACATGCAGATATATATAATCTTTTAGGAATAGATTTGAGAATCGTTACTCAACTTATAGTTGTTATCTCAGAAGTTCACTCATCTTGATCCTAATAGTTTTTTTTTGAAATAATAACTATTAGTTGAGTAATCAACTTAGAAACCAACGGTATAGTTTAGATAATACTTTAGCAATCGTACTAGTTAAACAAATAATGAGAGAGAACTACCAATATATACTTATATATAGGTGGATGACTGGATCTAAATATTTTTTTTGCTCCGTCTGGCATATAATGAAATTAAACAACTTTATCAAAAAAATTATATTATATATTTATAAAATAAGATAAGATTTGTTTTCCTTATATATATATATATATTATATATATAATATATATATATATATATATATATTATATAATATATATATATATATATATATAATAGACGGTATATCTTTATGAACTACTTCATCTGTTTATTTCTTTATATTTTAAAGGAAAAAAAAATTAAATATACCGCCAAACTATCGTAAATGATATGCAGTTACCATCCATCATACTTTTGGACATTGATGCCCTCGCTATTTAAAAAATCAAGCATATATGCCCTTCACTCTAAATGAAGACTAAATAGGGAGACGTGACACAATCTTATTCATCAATTTGATATTTAATAAATGTCGATCGGTGGATAAGATTATGACACGTGTATGTCCATTAGTATAAAGGATATATATATACTCTAGTTTTTGAATGACAGGGGCATGAATTCCCAAAAATACGATGAAGGGTATATATGCATACCATTTACGATGTAACATATAATATCACATAGTTTATATATACCAAGTGGAGGGTTTATTTCAACAAAATTCATTTTATGACTCAGAATAATAAAATTTAAATTTTGAATTCGCCACCGACTAAACATACCTGCCAAACCTCAACAGCTTCAATGTCAAATGCACCACTCTGATATATTGGTACAATAGCCAAATAGTTACAAAATCTGCTATGTTCATGAACTTTAATCATTAAATTATAACCATAGTATGTACAAGGTACTCTTCGATATTCAACGTCAACAACTCCATAAGCCAACAAATGATTAGCCATTCCTGAGGTAGCCATGTCTGAATAAGCACGTACACTTAGTATGAAATCTGTATGGTCACCTTCACCATGATCTGTTACTACTATTTTTGTACCTTCATCTGTGCAATGACCTGGTACCTTGCACCTAACCTGTTGTACGTTTGCAAAAAAATAATTAACAATCGCGAGAATTTGTTTTCCAACATGTGTTTTGCGGGAAAAATGAATAGAAAAATCGTATTTTTGATTCAATTTTTTGAAAAAGATAAATAAAGATTCCGAAAAAAAAACCTTTTTAAAGATATACTGCTGGATCGGTGCAGATTATAATGTTGAAGTGGGCTTGAATCTTATTAAAGAGAGTGAGATATCCATGCATTAGTCTAAATGATTATATATTCATTTTTGTCATTTTATTTTCAACTGTAAACACTTAAATATGTCATCGAACTTTGAGAAAAGATTCTAATCCGTTAAGTGTTCGGATCATCTATGTCATTTCCCTCTGAGAAAAGGCTCATTCATGTCATTGCTTGTTAACAAAAAATAATTCTGGTTTTGTAAAATTATTTTTGACATGTGGTAAATTATAATTCGATCACGTCATTAATTGAATTATTTTTCAAAAATAAAAAATTTCAAATACATCATCAAACTTTAAAATTTATCTATGCCATCTATTAAAAATTTGGCTCATATATATCATTTTAATTAACAGATAATAACATAAATGAGTCATTTTTTGTAAGGTTATTTGGCACACTTGTATATGGTTACGTGGGTGTCACTTTCATTACTTTTTAGTTTTTGAAGTTGAAACTAACTAAATCGATAATTATATTTAGAAAAGTTACTACCTATTCTTTTTGTTTCAATTAGAATATTTTATTTTAATTTGACACAAAATTTAAGAAAATAAAGAATATTTTTGAACGTTATAACCTTAAACAAATTAAAACGACGAAAGCATAAAGTATTATAATATAATGAATATACCTGATAGCAAGCACCACATCCAGTTCCATTCCTGTAGAGCCTAGAGACTCCACTCACTTTGCCATCATAAATTTTCCTTCCATATTCACCAAATCCACAAGCTCCACCTGTTTTGTTTTTGTTACAACAATACTAATAAGGTTGATTATCTTATTATTAACCTTAATTATAACATATCGTAACATAATTAACATAAAATATTGCTTAAAATTGATATCTATTAGAAAACAAGATCGTGTAACATAACATTTCAATTTATTATTAACCTGTTTAAATTCAATCTGTACAGTCTCATTTGCCACGACTACACATGTATAAGTATATATATCTATCGCGCGTAGACATAGAAAAACGATGAAATTATTGAGGGGAAAATTATACATACTAGGGGTTCCATAGCAATCAGGGCTGCCATAATAAGTAGCTCTACTATAAAGGGAATTTGCTTCTTGGCCATAACAAATTGAAGGATAAATTATAATTGTCACAAGTAGAAAAATTATACAATGGCTATTATTGAAAACCATATCTTATGATAAAAATTTCAAAAATTACTAAGAAATTATTCAAAAGGAATATTTAAGATTCCAAGAAGTGGATGAGGAATGATGAAATGTAAAGGCTATATATATAGTTGAATTTTTGTACTATAGAAAGCAGCCATTAAGGGAAATATAAAAATATTCTTATTCTTATATACATATAAAATAATTTTTTTTCTAAAAAATTTCTACATGATTTGTTCCACTAAGGAGTAGGGGGATTAAGCAAGTGGAAGATGGGGTTAAGTACTAATTAAATTTGATAAGTACATTGTTTTTGGCACTTTATAATATAATTCAATCACGCGTTACTCCAATTAATGACACTTTAAGATTTAATTAAGAAGGAATGAAAAGCTTAATAAATTAATTATTTTCTACTAATAATTAAATATTTTTAATTTCCCCTATCGACAACAATAAATATCTTTGCTTACTCTTTCTAATGTAAAAATATTTTAATCACTTCCATTTTGAGTATTATAAATAAGTTATGTGTTCAATACCATTTTTAATTTCATAATCCGTTTTTTTTTTTAAAATATCTCTGGTCAAATAGTAAATTTTAGAGGTTATATTCTTCATTAATTTAGCAATCGATAAATCAAAAATCAAAGAGCAAAAAATCGTCGGTTTAATGTGTGTATCATACGAAAATTCTCCACGATACTTTTATTCTTTTTTATGAATCATCTGGTATCTAAAATGTACTTGTTTTATCAATTTTAATTAAAGCAATATATATACGATTGAAGGGTGCGTATAAGGCAGAGGCGTAGCCAGAATTTTTAAGAAGGGGATTTAAAATCTGTAGAAATAAATAGCCGAAGGGGGTTTGACATCCACTATATATACATATAAACTTATTTTAATCATATATTAATAATATAATTTTCCGTCGAAGATGAATCCCCTTCAATTAAGGTAGCTAGAACCTGTTATAAGGCATTGTTATATATTACGAATATGATAAAGTAGTTACAATTATCCTATCGCACTTTTTTATAATCCCAAATCTGGTATAAAATGTGTATTGCAAACTTATATAAGTCCATACGATTTTTACTATATATTGAATTTGATTAGTTAGGAAAATATAGGAGTCCGGAGTCTAAGGGTATAAATATTAACAAAAATTTTAAAACGGTATATAAAATTTTATATTAACCAAAACAGCAAAATCGCTAGAACAATAGCGATTTCCTCCGCCGAAAAAGCAAAATCGCTGCAGTAGCAACGATTTTGCAAAATGTGATTTTTTAAAAAAAAAAATCAAGAAAATTGCTGCCTTTTCATTTTTTTTAAAAAAATAATTTTTCTTTAAGAAAATCGCTGCGGCAGTGATTTTCATTTTTTTTAAAAAAAATTCAATAAAGTCGGTGCCTTTTCATTTCTTTTTAAAAAAATAATTTCTTTTAAAGAAAATCGCTGCGGCAGCAATTTTCATTTTTTTTAAAAAAAAAATCTCAAACGAAAATGTGTGCCGTCGATTTTCATGATTTTTTTAAAAAATGAAAATCGCTACACACGATTTTCTTGAAAAAAATTAAAAAAAAAAATCACATTTTGTAAAATCGCTGCTGCTGCAGCGATTTTGCTTTTTCCAGCGGAAGAAATACTGTTGTTCCAGTGATTTTATCATTTGGTTAATATAAAATTTTATATATCATTTTAAAATTTTGTTAATATTTTATACCCTTTAAATTCCGAATGCAAAAATATTGAGTGGCCACTATATAAGTAGATTGGTCCCTTAATTGTGGTTCCTCTTTATCCTTTTATGTGTCTTAAAAACAGTAGTGTGGCGGCTAAGGAATAAAAAGCATAAAAAGGAAAATTGGAAATGAAATCGAACTATCGATTCGCACGAAGTACTCACTTGAAAAACAGAGATGATAATTAAGATTGTAGTGACTTATAAATTATTCTAGATTAAAAAAATAATTACGATTAGATTTTGTATAACATAAGATAATATATTGTTGTTTTGTAAATTTAATTCATAATACTTGATTATGTCATAAAATTTTGTACTATTTAATTAACATTTTATGAAAAAAAAAACGTAATCATGACGATTGCTCCCCAAATTCTTTCACTCATAGCTAGCCAATATCTGTTTAAAAACTTGCCAAGTCATGTAATTAAATAATTCAAAGTGGAAGATATACTTAATTAGAACATCAAGGTGAAAATACAAAAATCTTTAAGGTGGTGAATTTGGGTGAAGTATTCCTTTTAAGTAGAAGAAAAAAGATCAAATTTTGCCTTTATATTATTTGAAATTGTTTGATATTTTATCATATGTTATGTATAGTGGTTCATTCATATCGGTGTCGTTAGTTGTTAACTTTTCACGTATTACTCCACTTCTGACATTCTACATCGATTGTGTCTTCTGGCCTCCAATGCACCTTATCTTCACTCTAACCCACCGCATCCACATCCCTACCCCTCCTCTCATCTCCTGTGGTATCCGAATAAATCATATATAACACTATATTAAATCGACTTATTTTTCATGAAAAACATTTTCTTCCGCGGCGAACACACCCTTGATGGAATCCAAACACCTCTCAAGTTTTGTTTACCAATACAAGATTGGATAAAGTTGCCAGGTCAAAATATATCATTTGAAATACTAACCAATAAAAGCAATTTGGATTAATAGATAACTTGGAATATCCCTATGTTTGGTTCAAACGCACTAAAAAGTTATCAAATAAAGTAAATGCTCTAAGTCATATCCAGTGACTATACGTAGAATCTGATAACAAATTATGAAACCAGGGGAAAAGCACTCAACCACCTAATTAATTTATTTTGTTAAAATAAAAATACTTTTGCCTAGTTGAATACATGTACTATATCAAGAGTAATTGGTAGGTGACTTCCAATATTTATTACCCACTTGGAGTTTATAAATACTTTATTATTTGATTGGTGTATCATCTAATCAATGCATTTGTCAATAGTACAATGGTAAATTATGATGATATACTAAAGCAAATAATTGAGTTGAACGTTCGAATGGTCACTCAACTTAAGTTATTAGAGTCGATTAACTTTATTTTGTATTTGATAGAAACTATTTCATTGTGACGCCTTTAAATTTAAGATCCTATATTACAATACATAGAGATAAATGACAATTAATGTTTCATCATAGGAATTTTTGCATTTCAAATTATGTGTCATGATTTCTAAGTGGCAATTAATGCCTCATCATAGGTATTTTTCCATGTTGTGATTTCTAAAATTAGTTATTTCATAATATTTGTCGTTAAAGAGTATTTTCTATTCATTTTACCCTAGTAGTAATTGTTCTTGAAGACTACATACACCTCAATTATAAAAAGACACATAAATAAAGTAAAAATTCAATGAAAAAAAAATATATTTTGAGACATAACAAGGGTAAAATAGTTTCTTTTTTAAAAAAAAAAAAATCTTTATAAGGAATGTGCTTATATTGAAAACAAATAAATAGCAAAGGTTAACTAAGCTAACAAACAAATTCCCTACCATCATAAAATTGAACAAAGCCATTCAATGATAAATCTTATTAAGTTTGTTCTGCAATATTTTGCAAAGCACCTATTATTACCCATATGATAGTAAAAGACATGTTTAACAATCACATTATCCACCCTCTCAAAAACGCAAAAAAACACAACATATTCAGTGTAGTCTCTTACCCTTATCTCATAGAGATAAGAGAAGCTTGTTTCAGATCGACCCTTGGATTAAATCACAGTTAACATAATAAGTTCGCAACTGACGTATCTGTATTTTCAAACCATATATGAAAAAATGAAACATAAGAATACATCAAGAAGCTTATAGCAAACACCAAACTGAATAACAGAAATGCTGGACAGTGACCCTAATGGACTTTAACTGTTGAGCAAAATTGCACTTTCCATTAATGGCTACATTCCACTATGAAAAATAATCTACACACTTGTAGAGCTAGAGATATCAGTTGTTAAAATTCAAACTCAACCTGTCATCACTTAACATCTGCTTCATACACATGTCTTTTTAGGATAAAAATGGAGAGGGTCAGCTGTAATGAATTTACAAGCTTAAACAGGAAAAAGTGAAGAGAGAAAAGTTGTAATCATGAAACTACTATCAACCAGAAAAAAAGGAACAATCAAAATCTGTAGTTGCAAGTTGTAAAGCATAAAATCCCCCACCAAGTTAAACTAGCAACTCCCCTCTTTCCAGATGTCTCACTTCCCAAGTTCTGCACCAGAAGAGAGACAATTATTGAAATGGTGGGGCGCCTACGAAAGGAACAATCAATTTCAGTTCTAGAATATGTGATTGCTCAAGCTAAATGTGCATCATTCAGTTAAACAAACTATGGGAACCATCAGCACTCAAGTAAAGTGGTGGAGAGGAATGAAGATTTTTGCAGATGCGAACATCTGTCTGATTGAGGATGTGAACTTCGTGGAGTGATGAAAAGGTCTAGAGTGAAGGTCACAGTTTCTTCACTAACAAAACTATTGCTACTCTAAAAAAGAAAAATGAACTAAGTAGTTGTGATGCTTCATCATTCAATAAACAAATATTGGGTCGAATTGTTTCACCTTTCTGAGATCTCCACTTAACAAATTGGTGTAAAGACTTGCAGTTAGAATATTTTACTGAATATTGGAACATCTTAAGAACATAACATTCTAAAATAGTGCAAACTTCACACGTGTTCTATAAGCTACTTCGTTGAGCCAACACAGAATGCAGAATCTAAGTGACTAGGACCTGCATAAAACAAGTATAATAGCTGTCCCAACTGGTGCCTCTAATATAGTTCGAGGCAATCTGTAGATTAAAAGGAGCGTTCATGATGGGAAATAGCCTTGTTGATGAATTGCCGGCGAAAGGTAGATGCCAAATGCCACCCCCGGGCCTAGAAATGAATTTTTATGTTTGAGAATCGGTTACTTTGCAAAGCAAAACTAATATTAGCTAAGTGAAGCTTACCTCAATCCCTGTGGTTTCGTGGCTGATGGGACTTTTGACTCCTTTCAGATAAGTTGGGCCTTCTTCAGATCAGATACAACTCCTCTATCTTTATTTCCCCTCTCATTGTATATAACCTTTAGACATTTAAGTTACAATGTGAACTGCAGGTCCTTTAATATCAGGAAGCAAGTTGAAAAGTTTTTAGTTACTTCATAGAGATACCTTATCAATAATTCCATATTCTACTGCTTCACTAGGACTAAAGTATTTTGGACGTTTTATGTCTTCTTCAATCTCCTCAGGTGATTTTCCAGTATTTTCTGAATACAATTTGACCTTAAAAATAAATGTGTGAAGTCAGAAAATCAGGCTATTTTTATAATGCTCATCTTTGATCCTTCAGAAATGTGTATCGCAAAGCAGAAAATGAACATCCTTAAAAGCAAATTTGTCCCTTGAACTTTTGTCACGGTAAGCAAGCACTAAGCTTAACAGAAATTTTAAGGATTACCAATTCCGCTTTGACATTATTTACTTCTTTCCGCATGATCTCAACATCTGTTGCTTGACCCTGAAACTGAGAAATTGGCTGCAAAGATATATATGCATTAGCAATTCTATCTTTAATATCATGGTTACGTGTATAAAAGATTGGAATTTTTGAGACAAACTCAGGGACAGGTTATAGAGAATATATATATATATATATATATATATATATATTTATAATTTTTATGATAAGTGAAACCCGCAGCACTATCCTTTGGGTGCGCTTTGTATCTTTAATATCATGGTTATGTGTTCGCAAGATTGGAATTTTTTAGAGCAACTCAGGGACAGGTTACAGAGAATATTTTTTTATTTTATTTTTATGATAAGGGAAACCAACAGCCACTACCCTTTAGGTGCGCACAGGGTAAAACCTCGCTCCTATGCAATAACTCACAAACCACACATACCCCGCACTAGGCAAGCCCGGTGCGACGAGCTCGACTCAGGTTACAGAGAATATTTTAGATGATATAATCAAGAAATGGGAGCAAACAGGGAGAAAGGAAGACAGAAACACAGAAGACCTCCAAATGACCTGCTTAATCATAATTGTAGATGAGGGCAGTGCAGCACGATTTCCTTTTGAACCAGCTGCTAAAAGCAAGGCAGCTTCTCCCCATGCATTCCCAACACACAGAGTAAATATAGGTGGCTTGACGTAACTGCAGCAAAAAGTAAAGGTGTCTGTTGCAGATTACTAAAAGAAACAAAGGAGTAGCAGAAGAACAATCATATCATTAAGTTCCTCAATGTAGCAGATACAAGCAGAAATGTCAGAAAGTATTGATACTGAGAACACCTATAATCTACATAAGTAAGTCTTTATATTAGCCATTGTTGTAATTTAAAAGCCTATTTTTTTAATTTTTACACAATATTACTTAGTATTAACTATATGAAAATTATTACATGATCGAGAAAAACAATATTACTTATTAAACTGCTGAGAAACTTCTATACAAAATGTTGAATTGTGGGCACCGCTGCTTCTATAAGCTTAATATGTTAGAGATTGGACACATCATATATTTTAGGTCTGTCATGCCCTCTCACACACAGCATGGTTCTTTTTCATAGGTTAAGCAAGTAAAATTTTTTTTTGATGGATGGGGAGACTTGAACCAAGGACCATTTGCTTGTTTTAATACTATGTTGAACTGTGTGAACCACCTCATCTAAAAAACTTTAAACTGTTACAGAACGGACAACTTTATTCATTCATTTTAGATCCTTAATACAAACCTTAGCTGGATAAAAGGATTTCAGTAATGGCTAATACAAATTATAAGTTCAGATAACAAATGGTTTAGTATGAACAGAAGAGTCTAAGGTTACATTTTGGTGCAAGCAAGGAACACTCAAACGTCTAGTGAATTGTGAAGCAGCCAAATAAGAAACACAGGCAGGCAATTACTCATATCAACTGGAGACCTACATTTTGTATTGCAACACACTGCTAACATAAGACAAAACTTGAGTTTAAACCATCCACACTCTTGTTACGAATATCCAAATTTTGATGAGCGGAATTATGCTGCACTCCTATTTACTAGTATAAATTATCCGGTTTCTAATCCTACAAATTCAGCTGCCAAAATAACTTAACATTGCGTTCTCTAGTTGCGTCTTGTCATGTAATTTATTAGAAAAGCTAGAATATGGAATGAAAGCGAGCACAATGGCTCCGTTCCTCTGTTCGAATATAATTCTGAGTAATTTTTGTTCTGAACAAACAAACAGAACCATACTTCTCCGCAGATCAACCTATCACAGCTTTGTCATTTCCGGCGCACCTTCATCACATCAACTAATAACTTGAGAGAGGCTTACCATGTTCGAAACACTTTTACATCTTTTTTTTCTGGTAAAGATATATTAGGAATGACTAAAGATTCCAAAATAACAACCAAACACAAGGATCTATTCTGAATCTATCTTGTTGAAGAACCAAAATTTTATCTACACAAAACTCTTATCATTCAGGTCTTTTATCAGAGAATCGCTACCAGAAAAACAAATTAGTAAGTTAAAAGAAAACAAAAAACAACACTAAACAGGCATCTTCAAAATATTACTTAAATGAGCAAATGAAACGATCGAAAAAGAAATGTGAGTTAATATATGCTCTAAGGTTGAAAAATGGATAGATAAGCAATATGTAACCTCATAACGTCATATACAGCAAACGCCTCTGTCTCATAACCCAACTTTTCACCACCCTGTAAAATAGAAAATTATCTAGAAGTATGATAAAAACACGTTTGTGTTATATGTAATCAAAAGTAAACAAGGTTCAAACTAAGCCTAGTAGAAACTCAAACTGAGCTTACAACAGCTAAAATGTTAAGATCTCAAAATTTGCTTCCAAAGAAACAAAGGAGACCGCAACTCACTTTCATAGAACTACCTGTATAGTGCATTTCTGAAACTAGAAATGCATCAAGAGTGGCTTTCAGAATTGTCAATATCATAATCAACTTACTTCAAATTGGAAGAATATAAGGGTAAAATTGGTAAAACAAAGGGTTTTAGTTGTTTCTAAACATGATCATAACGTATATCACATTCAGCTAAGTTGTGCGGACTCTTCACTTTCGATGCCACAGCCGCACGGATTCTCCAAAAATAAACTACTTTTGGAGATTCCGACACGCATCCGCTGACATTTATGAAGAGTCGAGCAACATAGACGCACAGCGCCTGTAGCAATAAATTTTAATCCGTTCGAGTTTATCCTCTAGCAAGCAATACCTACCGAAGAACCTCAGAGTAGCACCTATTAAATGAAATGAAAATTAAAAACAACTCATTTGCTACATTTAGACCAAACTTCAACCTTTTTTATAAAGCTTATTTATTAAAAAAAGTAGTGATTAGAAAATAGTGAAGAAAAAACGCCCATACAATCAGCTGAACGTTGACCAGGAAATGAAGGACATGAGATGATAAAAAAATACAAGACAAATAGAAAGAAAGCAACCAATTTTAACCTTGGTAGTCCCAGTAGAATTTATATAAAAATAGATTGGCTTATCCTCATCCTCATACTGAAGGTAAAGAAATTCAGCTAGAATCAATTCTGTCACTGATGGAACTAGAGACATTCCCAAGTATACAATTCGATTCTTAAACAAGTAAGATGCTAAATCTGGAGGATGATCCTGCGATGGGTCCCCTCCGAAAGGAATAACCTGGCACCAATAATGAGGACATGGTTAGAGCATTAAAGTCAGAGTAGAAAATACTGATACTACTTTCCATTCACATTCCATCACTTTAACGAGGATAAAAAGGAACATACAGAAGTGTTCATTTTTTCTTTTTGATCTTTAGGCATACATACAAAAGTTTGTGATAATAATGTATCAACTGATAACACTTTAAAGAATACTTCCTCCAAGCTCGCTGCCTCCACTACTTCCTCTCCTGATGACCCAAAATCTTTATGTGAACAGTGACTATATCATCATCAGTTTATGAAAACAGCCTTTTTCTCCAAAGTCATCAGACTTTCCATCTAACAAATTTCCAGCGGTAAGAAATAACCCGTGAACTGCAGATCATTTTTCCAAGACATCATACAGTTTGAAGAGAGTTCCTAAATAAGCAATGGCAGTCACATAAAACTGTTCCAAGTTTTGTTCTGCTTTATTCTAGTCCTATCTGTTTTTTCTCCTGTACGTCCTCTATCATCAAACTCATCTGTTATGTCTTTTATTCAGGCCTTACAGCTACTTAAAACTCTGAAGCAGCCCAAAATAAAACTCTTCATCAAATGGACTAGACCTGACTCCTGAGTCTGATTATGTTAATATTTTTTGTACTCTTATTTATGGATGAACATGTAAGAATTTCATTAAATAGAAGTACTGCAAATTTACAACTACAAATACAGCATCCTTCTATAGATTTAAGAACTGCATAAAATGTAACAGTGAGTTCAATCAGAAACACTACACTTCTTAGTGCACATATAGACTTTAAACATCTGGCCTTTACAATTGAAATGTTGTCCCTCCCTATCACTAAAGCACCTATTATTTCTCTCATTCCTAGCATTCCAAAATATGCAATTAAGGACAGAAGAGCAAGATTGATATATATGTGGACTATTATTTCTTAGTCCACATATAGACTTTAAACATCTGGCCTTTACAATTGAAATGGTGTCCCTCCCTATCACTAAAGCACCTATTATTTCTCTCATTGCTAGCACTCCAAAATATGCAATTAAGGACAGAAGAGCAAGATTGATACTTCCCAGCATGACCATTTGGTCCATGTTCCTTGACCATTTAATCTTTGAACTGCCTAAAGTTATATAAAGCTGCTGAGCCATAACTGCAAAGTTTGGAGTTAAGTTTCGCAATAACATTTACCAGTTGGAAGAGTTGTCACACAACAATTGGATATTTTCTAAATGTTTATGTCTCAGATGATGGGAACTCCCATCACCTACTATCATCTTCTAAACCTGATTTAGAATGACTTCTGATTATCCCTTCTTCATCAAAAAAGAACCACATGATTGAATCCATATAGAAGGTAGCATAATATAGTTTTGGAGCTTAACCACTCATCCATGATATCCAGATTCCAAATCTCTCAAAAGAAAGAACTGACCATTAACTTCTCCTTTTATACATGGACTATTGATTTAATTTAAGCAACTAAACTCCCTCTTCATAACCCATAAAACTCTGACATATTCTTGGGTGTTTACAGATTCATTTGGCGGCTTAGCATCTAAATTCAATTAGTCAAACAATACCATCCTATTTATTTCCAAAAAAAAAGGAAAAAACAAAGCCGTATGACGATTTCAGTTTCCTAGTTGACTAGTTCATGTTTTGGATACTTTGACATATGCAAAAATACTTGTATATGTATTGTGAAACTAGCTCAGTTCCTATTTTCTTACAATGTTTAGTTTACTTCTTCGATGTCTTAAAATGGTTGGACTCTTTTGATATATCTACACAATCCACTTTAGCCTTCTCAGGTTAAATCCCATGAATTATTATAGTTTCAATTCAACAGTTTCTACAAAACCAACCAAGCAATATACTTTTGGTTTGCTAAGTGCCTGCCAACATTCTCTTGCAGAGACTATCATATCCAACAACAGAGGCAGATGAATTGTGAGTTTCTATATTGTTCTAATTTTCCTATAATATTGGTTCCCAGTCAGTGTCCAGTCAGCTAGTGCTCACCTCGGGTACATGCTACCTCACACCAGAACAACTACACTAGTACCAAGTAATTCTACTCAGTAAGACTTGAATAGCTTGGACCACCTACAAAATCCTCAATTTCACCCGAATATCCTCAGTCCTAATTCTGTCTCTTATTTTATTTCTCTACTAACACATAATTATATGGTGTAATTCCTGCATTATGATAGGCATACCATTATTCAAACCCTCCTTACTATGTAGCATCAACTAATGTGTGATACCCATAAACCTATCATCACAGCAGAGCTTTCCCATAAGCAACATATATGCTAAAGTTATCATCTTTAACTATCTAAAACACATACTTATATGCCTCAACCACTAATTTGAGTTTAAAGTAGTAACAGCAGAACAAAATTAGAAGTCAAAATAAGTCGTTACCATAGTGACAACGGCACGTTTTGGGATAAAGCCAGTTGAGGAAGAAGGGTAAAGAGAATCGGGTCGAATTCTCTGACCCGATAAGTCCGATAATAGACTGCTGCCGACGAATGGGGAGATGAAGGTGGTCGATAGAGAAGATTTCGTAGAAGGAGAAAATCTGAGAGTCCGTTTGGGAGCTGAGGCACGGCAACTCGCCGTAGATGATAGCCGTATTCCGGTAGCCGGCGAGAAATGGGAAGCAATAGTTACAGCTTCCATTGTGTTTGAAACTCAAAGAGAGTGAAGAGTGAAGGATTGGATTAGGGAGTGGGGATTGAATTGATGAAGACTTGGGTTAACCCGACCCGTTTTTAAAGCCCATGATCATGTATATTGATGGGCCGATCCAATTATTACAATCTATGACCAAAATAGATGTTCTTCAACTTTTAACCTCCATCGAAAATTGTATATAATAGCAAATTAATAACCTAAAATAAATGGAATAGCTAGAGTTTGATTTAATTGTACTCCATAGCAAACGTTAGCTAAAATTTGTCAGCGTCTCTCTCCCAGAAATCTCGCTCGCCACCACTCTCCATTCTTGCTCGCTCGCTCTTCGCTTTATACACAGAAGTGTATAATTCTGTTTCTGTTTTCTATAAAGCGAGAGAAAATTGTACATACACATGCAAAAATATATATCTTCGTGTTATACACTTAATTTACAATTTACAAACATTTTACTTCAAATATTGCAGAGAAAAAGGCCAACGAATTATACAATTGCGAATTATACAATTGTAGTGAAACACAATTTTCTCTAGCTTTATACAACAAAAGTGTATATATTGTGTTTCTATTTTTGTATAAAGCGAGAGAAAAACATATCTATTCTTGCTATACACTTATAATTATGCAATATACATACATTTTAATTCGATTCAACTGTATGCAAAGCAAATTTTATAAAAATATTGCAGCGAAATAGGTAGCGAATTATACAATTTTATGTTTGTTATGGAGCGCAATTATGCAACCTTTGCTATAACATACAAATATAAAATTTTTATTTGCTATATGTAAAATTGCCCTTTATTTTATTAAGATAGAAAATTTAAAAAAAAAATATTGCCTGTGAAGTAAAAATGATAAACTTAAAATTTATCTATAAGAAAAACAAAATCAAAAGTTTGATGTCATTATTTTCAAGGTATAATCACACAACTAATTTTGTGTTTATAATCTAGACAATCTATAAATCACATTTTAGATGTTTGAGGGTTAAAATACAATGCTATTTATATTTTCGGCTTTTATATACGGACAAATATTTGACTAAAATATTTTTTGTTCTTAAAAAATGATATACACTATTAACAATTTCGATTCAACTTTTTTTTTTTTAATTTCAAATCATAAGTTAATTTCTTCCTTAGGCTTGGTAAAATTTTAATTTTATTTGACGAAAGAAAATGTAGCTTTCAAGTTAAAAATTAAAGTCAAATTTAAATTACTTTAAGTCAAAAATAAAAAGTAAGGGAGGTTTACTTTTGGTTTTATTCTGTTTAAGTCATTTTTTTTAAAAAAAAGTTATTTTTAACCTTATCAACCACCTCTTAACTTATTTTAACTTTTTAATTTATTTTAAGTTATTTTAATATTGGCATAATACATATATTGGACCCTAAACTTGACTTTAAAATTTAACTTTGACTTCCAACTATCATAATGCACAAACAAACATTTTAACCATCCAACTTTTATATAAATAAACACATGAGTCCTACATGACACAATACACGTAGTGCACCACGTAGGACAAAAAATGACATGTAGGACATGTGTGTTTATTTGTTCAACTTTATACAAGTTTAAGTGTCTATTTATGCAAATTCAAAGTTGAAGGACATAAATGTGATTTGAAACCAAGTTAAAGGGCATATTTATGTATTATGTCTTTAATATTTGTCAAATACTTTAAAAAGTAAAAAAACTGACTTAAAAGTAGGTTTGATCAACTTTAGGTCCATCCAAACACCATCTAAATCAAATTATAAGTTAATTTCTTTCATAGATTTAATATGATTTTAATTTAATTTGACTTGAACACCTCTAATCACATAAAGAGTCATTTATACACTTATAATATAAATATTCAGCACAAAGAGTCATTTATACACCTTTTTGTTGTGTTGTAAATTGAAACCGATAACAAAAAGAAAAAAGATATTAGATCATACCAAATTTTAATTAATTTGATCTTAATATGACCTTTTTTAAAACCAAACACAATTTATTGAACTATTTATTTGTCTTATTGAGAGATGAAAACCCCTATGAATCAAAATGGCATTGGCAATAGCACAATTAATAGGAAACTTACATAAATATATTATAATAAAAAAATATTTATCATTTATAGCATAACATTTTCTTTTTTATTTGACCACTTTTAATTAATTTATAATATAAGTTTAATATATATTTGTAAAGCAATTTATTATTCACATATAATACAAGTTTTAATGATGGATAATACATTTATCACATATTTTAATACACTTATAATACAATGTAACGATTTTTTACCAAACAAATAATATATTTCAAAAATAATTATAATTCAAATATATTGAATACATTATTCACTTTTAATACATATTACAAATTTATTACAATATTGCTATAAATGATAATAATAAAAAATATTGCTAAAATCAATAATTATTTTTTAAAATGTATCAATTTATATAATTTTTTCCCAATGGAACTAGGGGTGCCATGTAATCTAGTTGGGCCAATGGGGTAAAGTTGGGCTAAACATACACTGACTGGCCTACCATATCTCAATCCTTACCTCTTTTTTTTTGCCCAACTTTTGTTGGAACAAATAGAGCATTGTGTGGTCCAAATTTGAAAAAAAAAAATGTAATTCATCCTTAAGCCTAATAATCTAGCTAGATTAATTAGGTTGCTAACAGGTTTATATATGATTAAAATATAACATAATAATCAGAGATCTAATGAGAGTAAAGAATATACATTGGCATTACTTAAGATTGACATTAGTATGGTTGTTGATTAGCATAACAAGATAGGTTAATAAAAGACACTCATGATTGAGTTCAAGTCATATATTATATAATGTAAATGATCTTAGTAATATTTTTATAATTCGATCAACCATAGTAGATTATTTTAGGGTTTTAAATTTTTTTCATCAGACATAATGTTAAGAGTTAGACGTCGTATGTTAACTTTAACTTGATTAGTATAATAAAATTATACATGTTAAGTGACAAAAATTAAACTTAAATTTTATTTAGCAACACAAAGCTAGACTTCAAGGCAAATGTAAGTCGTAAATAGGTTAAGAAAAGTATAAAACTACAAATTAATTAAGTAATCTACAACACCATCAATATATTCCGAGTAATTCTACAAGGAATGTTGAAAAAAGGGAGTGTTTACATAATTTACTCTTTATCTTATAAAAGTTGAGAGATTATTTTCGATATATTTTCAAAAAAATAACATTAAAACAACCATGATAACTAATCTAAAAGACATAGTACACAGATATGTTGTTTAATTTAGCATTAACTATCCGTTATTCAACTTTGGAGGTGCATTTATGTAGAAATGAACAATTATGTGATATAATGTAGTACACAAATTGTCACACAAAATTCATATATCTACTATTTTCTCTGTCCATTTTTATTTGTTATATTGCGCTTTTTGAAAGTTTATTGATCAATTTTCAAAATTAAATTAGATTACATGAATTCAATATTTTAACCAAAAATTTAAATGATAAAAAACTATATGAAAAATATTACAAATTGCAATTTTTTTTGTATATCAATATAATAAAAAAATACATCTCAAAATTTTAGTCAATTTTTTTTTTAAGTTGACTCTATAAATAAAAATCATGACAATTAAAAACAAACAAAAGAAATAGTATATATAAAATTAGAGACGAAGTTAATGAACATGTATATGTATTACTACGTCATTTTGGAATGTTTAATTTAAGACTTTTATATGTAAGTAACAGCCAAGAAATCATTTGCTCATTTCTGCGGCTAAGGATTGTTGAAAGATCACTTTGCCATGACCTGAAAGCTCTTCTTTTTCATTGCTTAAGCTTTCTTCAATCAGCCACAAGAATGTCAATGGCTTTATTCTCATCTCCCCCACTTCACTTCCCTACTCTTTCCCCTTCAAAACATCACTTAACCCCCAAACCTTATCCTTCTATAAGTTTCAAGAAACCCCATCTCTCTTTCTTGGTTTCTCCGAAGGCCACTGATAATGGGTCAGGTGGTGTTGTTTCCTCTTCTTCTGTTACTGTAGAGCAGGAAGTACCCGAGGAAAAATCTCAGGATGGTGCTGTGGAAGTTGAGGAGTCAAATGAGGCTTCTGTAGGCTCTAATGGGTCACCGCCGGTGGCTTCCACCGGAGCTCCGGTACCGGAGACTGTGAAGATGTTTCAAGATACGAGATGGGTTGGTGGGACTTGGGATTTGAAGCAATTTCAGAAAGATGGAGAGACCCATTGGGATTCTGTTATTGATGCTGGTAATTGATTAAACCTTTTTTTCCAGTAATTTTGATTTGTGTTCTTTTGATATGCTTCTCTTTTACCTCAATTATGTGATTTATGATTAACAAATTGTACTTCAGTTTGGCTATACAAAGAAGAAAAATGCATTGTTAAGAAGGGGTTGCTGTAGTTTTGTCTAAGTCCATAAGCAGGGGGAGCTGATGAACATTGAAAAAAACTCGGAGGAACCTAGAGATAAAGCTCTCTATTCTCTCCGTCCCAATTTAAGTGTCTTAATTTGAATGGCTACAGAGTTTACGAAATAAATAAAGACTTTTGAATCTTGTGGTGTCAAATTAGAGACGTGTGTATGAATTAAGCCAGCAAACTATGGTTACATATTGCTGTTTTTCCTTGCATTTCAATTGAATTGAGGTGTTATGGTCTTATGGTCAGGCAGCAGTTAACATTCGATTCAAAAGCTGTAATACACCTTAAAGCTTTTAGCTTTTCGTTCCTTCTTCCTCGTTTCAAGTTATAATAGAGGTGTCTCCTAATCATACATCTGTTAGCTCGAGTGCAAAAACATCAGCCGTATGACCTACTCTAGGCATCCTTTTTGGGGCGTTATTCATATGATATTGCTTGATTTAATAACAATCGAATTACTATTCATTTGCAGAGGTTAGGAGAAGGAAATGGTTGGAAGATAACCCAGAGTCATCAAGTAATGAAGAACCTGTGCTTTTCGACACTTCCATTATTCCTTGGTGGGCATGGATGAAGAGATTCCATCTCCCTGAAGCTGAACTTCTCAATGGTTTGCTCATACCCTATTTCCAGAAGTTTTTTTCCAGTTCTTAAATACATACCTCTAGATACATCTTTACTGAACCGAACTAATAGAGCGTGTGTAAATCTTATGCAGGTCGTGCTGCAATGGTTGGTTTCTTTATGGCCTATTTTGTGGATAGCTTGACTGGGGTAGGCCTTGTTGACCAAATGGGGAACTTCTTTTGCAAAACACTGTTGTTTGTAGCTGTGGCCGGTGTGCTTCTGATACGGAAGAATGAGGATATAGAAACACTCAAAAAGTTGGTGGACGAGTCTACTTTTTATGACAAGCAATGGAAAGCGTCTTGGCAAGATGAGAACTCAAGCAGTTCAAAGGACTCTTGAACACATTTTCTCACTTAAGCTTTGATTTTCATATATTTGGAAGATTGCGATTAGGTGGTGATGACACAATGCTAGTCAAAAGAGAGCCTAAAATCTGTATTCACCATTTTGTTTAGTTCTAATTGTATCTTCTTTCCTTTCTTATTTTGTTGTTTGACAGTAAAATCAGTTCTGTTTTTTTTCTGTAGTAAACAATCTCTTAGCTGATCTATGATATTATTTTGTCAGATTGCTTAGTCATGCTTCAAACTGGAGCCTTTTAGTAGATACTGTAACTCTATTCTTCTTATTGTTTGATGCATTACTCGGGTTTGGAACAAGATAAGTTCATATTTGCAAAAGGTAAGTCTGCAGTGGACTCTCCCAAGCACTAGCAATTGCTTTAGAATCATCTTCTTCATCAATTAAAACTAGCTTTGTTGTATGGATGGAGTGTTGGCCAATCAATAACTCTTGGGTTCAAAAGATGCAAGTGACAGAAATGAGAATGGTGAGATGAACGTGTTTGCATACTAGGAGTGATGGGATTAGGAATGAGTATATTCAGAACAAAGGTGAGAGTGGCCTCTGTGGTGGACAAGTTGAAGGAAGTAAGACTGAGATGGTTTGTGAATGTGAAGAGGAGATGTGCGGATGCCCTAATGAGGAAGTGTGAGATGTTGGATATAGTGGGGTCGAGGAGAGGCAGAGGTAGGTTGGAGAAGTATTGGGAGAAGTGATTAAAACCGATTTTGTTGTATGGATGGAGTGTTGGTCAATCAATAACTCTTGGGTTCAAAAGATGCAAGTGGCAGAAATCAGGATGGTGAGATGAATGTGTTGACATACTAGGAGTGATGGAATTAGGAATGAGGATATCCGGAACAAAGGTGAGAGTGACCTTTGTGGTGGACAAGTTGAAGGAAGGAAGACTGAGATGGTTTGTGAATGTGAGAGATGTACGGATACCCCAATGAGGAGGTGTGAGATGTTGGATATAGTGGGGTCGAGGAGAGGCAGAGGTAGGTTGAAGAAGTATTGAGGGAAGTGATTAGACACGATATGGTGCATCTTTAGCTTATCGAGGACATGACTTTAGATACGAGGGTATGACAGTCACAGATAAGGATAGAATGTTAATAGGTAGTTAAGAGTTGTCCTATTACCAACTTAATCATATGAATTGGGCTGGTGATAGTAACTAGCACCATGTTGGTGCACTATTAGCCTATTCATGTAGTCTTTGATCAATATCATCAACGGTTTACTATGAATTATAGAACACGAAAATTTGTGAAATCTGAGTTTACCTATTTTAGAGCTTCTTTGAACTTGGAAATATCTTTAATTTTTTCGTGGGACAAACTGAGTCCATGCTAAGGTCTTAGCGGACGTTCACTAAAAATTTTGGTCATTTTGTTTTGAAATTTCGGATCACAAAAAATTCATAGGCTATAGCACATGAAAATCAACAAAATCTATGTTTACCTGATTTGGGGCTTGTTTGAACTTGAAAATGCCTCCATTTTCCCTCAGGACGAACGTGATCCATTGCTAAGGTCTTAACTGACGCCCATAAAAAAATTGATCATTTTATTTTGGGAATTCTAGATGATAAAAAATCCATGGATAATTGCACACGAAAATCGATAAAATCTGCATTTACCTGCTTTGAAACACGTTTGAACTTGAAAATGCCCTAATTTTTCCCGCAGAACGAACTAGATCCATTGTTAAGGTCTTAACAATTGTCCATGAAAAGATTTCCGTCATTTTGTTTGGAACTTTTGGATCACAAAAATCTATGGAATATTTATAACACATGAAAATCGACAAAATCTGCGTTTAGCTACTTTGGAGCTCGTTTTGGATGAACTTAATCCATTGCTAAGGTCTTAATAGACGTCCATAAAAAAATTTGGCCATTTTATTTTAGAATTTTTGGATTACAAAAAAATTCATAGATTATAGCACACAAAAATTGAAAAAATCCGTATTTACTTGCTTTGGAGCTTGTTTAAACTTGAAAATGCCCTGTTTTCTTCGCAGGATCAACTATGCCAATTGTTAAGGTCTTAACAGACATCAATGAAAAATTTGGACCATTTTATTTCGAAAATCCGAATCACAAAAAATTCATGTACTATATCACACAAAAATCGATAAAATCTGTGTTTACCTGCTTTGGGCTTGTTTGAATTTGAAAATGCCCCGATTTTCCCTTTAAGACAAACTGATCTATTACTAAGATCTTAACGGACGTACAAAGAAAATTTCAAACATTTTGTTCGAAATTTCAGATCACAAAAAATTCATGGACTATAGCATACGAATATCGATAAAATCTGTGTTTACCTGCTTTGAAGCTTGTTTGAACTTGAAAATATCCCCGTTTTCCCCACAGGATAAACTGGGTCCATTGCTAAGATCTTAACGGACGTATATGAAAATTTTCGGTCATTATGTTTCCGATATTCCGAAGCTCAAAAAATTTATGATCAATAGCACATGAAAAATTGAAAAAGATTGTATTTACCTACTTTAGAGCTTGTTTGAATTTAAAAATACTCCTATTTAACCCCGCGGGACGAACTGGTCCATTGCTAATGTCTTAACGGACGTCTATGAAAAATTTTAGTCATTTTGTTTCAGGAATTTCGGATGACAAAAAATCCATGGACTGCACGCAAAAATCGATAAAATGTGCATTTTTCTGCTTTGGGGCTCGTTTGAAGTTGAAAATGTTTTGTCTACCCACAGGACAAACTGGATCCATTGCTAATGTCTTAGCGGACGTCCATGAAAATTTTTAACCATTTTATTTTGGAAATTTTGGATCACAAAAAATTCATGGATTATAGATCACGAAAATCGATAAAATATGCATTTACCTGCTTTATGGCTCATTTGAACTTGAAAATGCCCTCATTTTCCATGGGACCAACTGAAACCATTGCTAAGGTCTGAACGGACGTCCAAAGAAAATTTTGACCATTTTTTCGGAAATTCTGAATTACAAAAAATTCATGGACTATAGCACATGATAATCGGCAAAATCTGCGTTTACCTGCTTTGGAGCTCGTTTGAACTTGAAAATGTCTCATTTTCCCCGCGGGACGAATTAAGTCTGTTGCTAAGGTCTTAACGGCCGTCCATGAAAATTTTTAGTCATTTTGTTTCAAAAATTTTGAATCACAAAAAATCTATGGACTGCACGCAAAAATCGATAAAATGTGCATTTTTCTGCTTTGGGGCTCGTTTGAAGTTGAAAATGTTTTGTCTACCCACAGGACAAACTGGATCCATTGCTAATGTCTTAGCGGACGTCCATGAAAATTTTTAACCATTTTATTTTGGAAATTTTGGATCACAAAAAATTCATGGATTATAGATCACGAAAATCGATAAAATATGCATTTACCTGCTTTATGGCTCATTTGAACTTGAAAATGCCCTCATTTTCCATGGGACCAACTGAAACCATTGCTAAGGTCTGAACGGACGTCCAAAGAAAATTTTGACCATTTTTTCGGAAATTCTGAATTACAAAAAATTCATGGACTATAGCACATGATAATCGGCAAAATCTGCGTTTACCTGCTTTGGAGCTCGTTTGAACTTGAAAATGTCTCATTTTCCCCGCGGGACGAATTAAGTCTGTTGCTAAGGTCTTAACGGCCGTCCATGAAAATTTTTAGTCATTTTGTTTCAAAAATTTTGAATCACAAAAAATCTATAGCACACGAAAATTAACAAAATCTGCATTTACCTTATTTGGGGCTCGTTTGAACTTGAAGATATCCCTGTTTTCTCCACGGGATGAACTAGGTCCCTTGCTAAGCTTTTAACGAATGTCCATGAAAAATTTCAGACATTTTCTTTCGAAAATTCTTGATCATAAAAAATCCATGAACTATAGCACACAAAAATCGACAAAATCTGCGTTTACTTGCTTTGGGGCTCTTTGAACTTGAAAATGCCTCTGTTTTCCTTGCGGGATGAACTGGATCCATAACTAAGGTCTTAACGGACATCAATACAAAATTTCGACCATTTTATTTCGAAAATTCCGAATCACAAAAATCCGTGGAGCATAGCACATGGTTCTTCGTGCAACCTTTTTTCCATTTCATTACTTTGATTTGCTTGAGCCGTTGGTCTTTCAAAAACAATTCCTCTACCTCATTGAAATAGTGATAAAGACTGCTGGATTATATCTTTTTCAAATTTCATTTTATGGAATTTCATTGAATACGCTCTTGTTATTTCTTCGTCAATTATAAATCACAAGTTTGGATGGCGATGAAGATTTTGATGGCTAAGTTAACATTTGAGGAAGTTGGTAATATATAAAAGGATGTTCAACAGATATAAAATTCTCTATAAAGGAAAAATGATAGTACCGGTGGTATCCGTTTCAAGTTAGTGTATCGAAACGTCAAATCAATTTCAATATTATATCAATACATGGCAATCGATCCCAATTAGTCTGTCGAAATACAAAACACCCTATTCTTAGCACTTTATAGAAGATTGCTTACCAACCATAGGCTGGTATAGTGGGGTCTAATAGATGACCAAAGTTTCCCTATTTGTGTTTTGCTGCAAATGAGGTCTGTTTGCAATAAATTACTAAACAAATTTTAAAGTTAGGAAATTGATTGCCGTCACAAATACAATATGATTAAAATAGAGATTTTATTGATAAAAAATATTACTGAGTATAACTTTGTTATCTATTTACTCTTTCACTCCTAGATTTTATTTGTAATTCAAGAGCTATTAGTAACGTATATCTCGAAGGTATGATAATATGTAGGAACTTGTGAAATAGTTTGTGAATATTCAATTTTTTATGAGAAATTTGATTAATTATCCATCTTCTCAAGTTACTTGTCCATGTTCATTGTAGATTGTTACCTAAAATTTTAGCCGTTAATTATCATTCGACAAAATTTGAACTAATTTTTTTTTATTTTGTTGTTATATGTTATATCGAAATTCGTATTGAAACTCAAATTATATTTAAATCGCGTATTATATAGCTCATTCGAGAGTGACTCCCATGTGATTTATCAAATTTAATGATTTAAAAGTCCCTATTAACTAACCATATAGACACCATTTTCTACTTTATCATCAACCAAATGATAAAGACAAATGAAGAAAGAAAAAGTAAACATAAAGCAATAACAAAATAGTAGAATTCATTGTTTACATTTTATAATTATGTATCTTAATCATAATTTAGATTTCACATTTGGAAGGACCTTTCATTAATTATTTTAATATTATTCGGTTACGATATTAACAATGAATTAAGACTTAATTATCTTTTTTTCTTTAAGCCTGCATTTCACTTTCTATATAAACTATCAACCAACATTTTTTCCTTCTTCATTTTTCTACCTTTTACACCAAATTTTTTCACCTATACTTCTTACACTCCCCTCGATATCCGGAGATGTGGAGAGAGCAGCTGTGAGAATCGAAGAAACAATTACTCGTGGAGGAAAAAGACCCCTTGATTCTGACAAACGATATCAATAAAAACAAAAAATGCCAACAAGAATGGTTAGTGCTATGATCATCCTTAGTTTTTTGTTAGAAAAAATGATGCTTAATACTTTCTTTTTGGATTGTTTTAGGTAACATATATCAGAGAAAGGACTGTATATGTAGCTGTTCTTGTAGAGGGGCCAACAAGAAAGAGAAGCAATTCAACAAACAACAAATCTCATCACTTTCAACATCAACATGTTCATGTTAAACATGTTGCAAATGGTAGAGGATACAATAGAAAAGCTCAACTTCTTGATTACTCAAGAAATCTTCGAGCTTCGAATCATCATCAATCAAAGCCATCAACACCATTAGTTCCACAGCAAGTCCAAAGACAGAATTCTCAGGTTCTAAGTTTTTTATCTTGCTAATATATATATGCATTCGCTATAGGATTTAACTTATCTACACTGACAACATAAAGAATTTTAACGTGTTGTCCATGATAAAAGTATTCTTACTGTTATTATTTTTTTCAGATTGTTGCAGTGAAAAACAAGACAAAATATGTTAGTGTACCAGCTTGTATGGGGAACTGGAAATTTGTTATGCCAAGGTTCCTTAGATCATTCATGACTGAGAATAAGAAATCCAAGAAGAAGAAGAATATGGCTTCTAAAACAAATAGAATAAAAGCCATGGTGAAGAGTTTTCAGGTAATTCACTTGCTGTAAAGTTAGTTATACTCCCTCTGTTTCAATCTGTTTGTCTAGTTTTGATGACTTGGCACGATGTTTAAACTAAAGATACGTAGAATGTACTAAATTAAATGTTCTTTAATCTTATGGTCTTAAACATGCTACGTGGAAAGTTAAAGTTAAAGAGTTATCAAAAAGGGAAAGAGAACGGAATGAAAAGGAAAGTAAGACAAACAAATTGAAACGTTGGGAAGTAATATACAACTCTGGCTTTTCCAGACATCACTGTTTTATAAGAAAACACTCACTTTCTTTCTCTCAGGTTCAAAGAAAGCCTGGCCTATTCTCCAAAGTTTTTGCTACACTACGGAAGAGTCATCGATGAACAAAGGATCACACCTGAGTCTAAGAATCAAGGCATTCGAAGGTTAATCGATTAACAAACTGAAGATTGATAATTGCTATCAAATCTTACTTTCATGTCTCTTTTGATCACTTCTTTTTCTTTCACTGATTTATTGGAGCTTAGAAGAAGGTTACCTGAATGATTTTCTCTTATTTAAGTAAACTGCATTACAGTCTGATTACAGTGTATGATAGAAGGCAAAACTTTATTTTATGAAGATATATAGACAAGAGCATCATGAATGTAAAGTGCTGCTTACAAACACAGCCAAAGGCACTCGAACAGTATGGTTTTGGTTACCTTGGAACACGATTTCACCAAATGAGTAAGTGTTGGTTGTTTGAGTTGCATTTAGGACAAAGGTAATATGTTTTGAAGCCTTTGCAATGATGTTAAACACTCGTGGCCTTACAGTAACACTCACGCCCAGAGGCTCTTGCACGATCACTTGGTACGTTTCATCTGCACCAGCGACATTAGTCACCCTCCTGATCACATTTCTTGAGCCTACCAAGTTTGAAATTGTCACACTTGGCGTGTTTAAATCCGAGCACCATGCTTTTTTCTTACTCGGGCATCCAACTCCAACTGCTCGTCTTACAGACATTTCATCGACTCCTGGAACTGAACATAAAAACAGCACATAGTGTTTAAAACTTGCCTTAAAAATAAGTCCAGGGTCAATGGCTCGAGATGGATTGACAAGCCCAGATCCAAAATCAAAAGGAGTAGCAGGAGTTAGCTGGTTTGTTTGTTGAGCTAAAATAGGGGTACTAGAGTAGCCATTCGTTACATCTGCAGTTGTCATCATCGCAGACGTAATGGCTGCAGGACTCCACCCAGGGTGCTTCTGTTTTATTAGAGCAGCAATTCCAGCAATGTGTGGAGTAGCCATGCTTGTTCCAGATAAAAGTGCAAAATTCTGTCCTGGAAACAGGATGTCTTTTCAAATTACAATTCTTGTAATAAGAAATTATAACAACAAACAACAACATACCCAATGTAATCCCACTAGTGGGGTCTGGGGTGTGGGGAGGGTAGAGTGTGCAAACCTTACCCTACCTCGTGGAGGTTGAAGGATTGTTCCCGAAAGATCCTCGGCTCAAGTGCAACAAATCAAAGTAGTAATGAAAAAGGAGATATAGCAGTGGATAAAACAGGTCAATTAATACGGAAAGCAGTACGTGGCATCCAGAAAAAGAACAGTAACAATAACGAAATAATGTGGTAATTGAAACACAAAAGACAGCAGATGGTAACAACTATCAAAAGCAAGAAACTACATGTATAAGGTTAATACTACAACATACACGATACTTCCAGACTCCCACCAAACATAATCCCGCCGAAAAACGAGACAAAACTCAACTACCTACCAACATTCTACCCTAATCCTTAACTTCCATACCTTCAGATACCAAAATATAAGGTTGATGTTGGATAATTCATGAGTAGCCTTGTTCAAGTGTGTAAAATAAGCTGAATTTGTATAATTATACCTTTGATGTGTTGATCTCCTTCACTATTAGGGCTCCAAGATGCCCATATCGAGGATCCTGGAGCCATGATGTTTGGTTTAAGGACATCAGCAGTGTCTAAGAGTGCATTGTTCACATCAGGACCTCTAGATGAATACGATGCCACAAACGGATCCTGACTGTTATAACTAGCTTGTCTCCCGTCTAAAATTTTTGCTGTAGCTCTGAAACTAGTAGCCCTTCCACTTCTACTTCTTAATGTGTTCGAGTTATAGTATTCGCGCAAAGCCTGCACCAGACAACAAGGAATATCAGGATTAGTAGACAATTGACAGCCTTATCAAGATATATTCTAGGCCCTTGAAAACTATTGCTTTGAATATCTATAGATTAAGTTGAACTTCTCAAAGTCGTGGAGTTCTTGCAGATTGAACCAAGAAATGTACAGTATTTACTATTTATGGTTTCAGATGAAACCAGTTTTGTGATCATAATTTCTATTTTTCATCCATAAAGAGAATCATTCATGGTGATCCTGGTGGTTACGGATATGAGATTAATACCGTAGAGGCTTCCATGCTGTTCAGGATTAGACCAGGTACTGTCAAAGTCATTGTAGCTCCCTTAATTTTTTCAGAACTAATATCAGGGTCCATTGTCAGTACAAAGCCAGCTGCCCCGACTTTTTGTATTGTATCAGCAACAGTGGCTATGCTTGCTGCCTCTGATTCAAAATCAAATGTATATGTGCATATTACTATCTTCCCCTGCACTAATGTTCGAATGAATGGTTCCGTCTCCTGGCAGCTCTCAACTGTCAATAGAGCAGAGGAAGTGTTCCCTTTACAAACATCAGATGCAGCAGCAAGTGGGAAATGCACTTCTGAAAGGGTTGGGGCTGCAAAAATAAGATGTTAACGCCACATTTTCACGCGACGAAAAACAGAGAAGCAGTCACTATAATATAGATAATGCAGACATCAATTGTTATTTGTTAATAAAGTAATGTGTTAATGATTAAAAACACACATCAACTATCAATTGTTCCCTTTTCTACCTGAAATATCACCATCACTTAGGTAGAAAAAAGGAACAAGTGATAGTTGAGATGTGTTTTGATAAATAGCTGGTGACAGTTATGGTAGGAAGCTCGACTAGCACACCTGATGTTTAAGGTCTCAAAATTGAAATACCTGGATACTTTTGGTGCGTTTTGACCCTTCACTCTAAAGAAAATAACTGAAATTTAACAGCAAGAAAGAGGTAAGGAACTTAACGCGAAAGTCCACTGCCAGAGAAGCTTTGTCCATTGCCTAGAACAATTGAATTGTTATATCTACGATCCGTAGTGGAGGCAGCAACACTTGTTATCCAGGGACTGAAGGAAAGAATGGAAGTTGAAGAAGGGCCACCATTTCCAGCAGCTTGAACAACCAACACACCAGCTCTTGTTGCAAATAAAAGCTGCATTTCCAGAACATTGAGGAAAGCAGAAGGGCCAGTAGGAACACTTGCTGGCCCTACAGAAAGGCTAAGTATATCCACTCCATCTTCTACTGCCTAAATGATAAAAATGTTGCCAAGATAACCTTTGAGTTTTAGCTACTTTAACAAGTAAAAAGCTTTAAAAAAGGGAAAGATGCATGAATATGTAATCTACTATAATTTCCAACCTGATCTACTGCAGCCACAACATCTGACATAAAACCTCCGAAAGAATACATGGCCTTATACACAGCAATCCTGTTAGAAGACGCAGCACGGTTTTTCTTAATCAAGATCAAACTTCACATGTAGAATTCTTGATAAAAAGAGAGAAAAATAATATTCATATTACCCTGCTCCTGGAGCCATACCACTTGCGTAACCATAGTTGAAATGGTTGACAATGACAGGAACCTGATGATTTCCTGCTGCAGTTGATGCTGTATGGCTGCTATGTCGAAACATCTTTCATAGATTATGAACATGTAATATCATACAAAAATACTAAATGAAACAAAATAATAATAGTCAAAAAGGTCAATCATAATTCAGTTTCAGTGGTTACTAAACAATACTGCCAAGTATGTTTTTCATACTAAATATTAAGTCACTTACCTTCCATGTCCATCAGCATCAAAAGGGGAAGCATAGTCACGAGAGGCATTAAATTCGCCAGCAGCAGTTGCAGCTCTTGCAAAATATTGTGCTCCAACTATCTTGCTATTGCAGGCTGTTTCGGGGAATCTATCTCCAGTCACACACTTCCCTTTGAATTTTCCACTTTTCACAATTGTACCACGGCCAGCACCATTTGATGCTTGAGCCAAAAAGCTCGGATGGAACGGATTGATTCCAGTATCAATCATACCAATCACAACGCCTGCCCCTGAAGTCGCAGGGCCACCTAACTTAGGCCAGACACCAGCAGGAAGTCCTAAAAAGTCAGGTGTATGCGTTGTCAGCTTCTTCATTTTTACATCTTCATAAATGGCTCTAACACCTTCTACATTCCGCAGAACATCAAGGGCCTGCAACAATATAATACTTATCTTTCAGCATTTAGCTAGTCAACAGAAAAAAAATACTAAAATCTTTGCAGATACCAGTACTGATGAAGTCAAATGCCTACCTCATCAGATGTCAAATGAATGGCAAATCCATTTATCAAATGAGTATAGCTGTAAACTTTGGTATAAACACTTTTTTCTAGAAGAGATCCTAGAAGCATGTCATGTTGTCTTCTCATCCTCTCTTTGTAGATATCAACATCTTCAAAATTCCTGCAAAATAGATTAGCACAATAGCAATAATAAATCAGAGTGCATGCTTAATGGCTAACTAAATCAGGTTAAGGAAGAGGCAAGTGTTTTTACTTTGATTCTGTCGATACAAAAGGGTCATCTTTCATTAGAACCATGAAGATTTTTGCATTTGCCAGTAAGGGCACCCATGTAGTCATAAAAGAGAGGGCAATGAAGGTCAAAATGGTTGCCATTACTAGAAAATATGGTGTATTAGACATTTGAAAGAGAGGTAAAGTAGTCACTTTTAAAAGACTCTTGTTTTGCATGCATGATTTTTTCATTTCCAAACCACTCCCCTGTCCATTTGGTTTTGCATCCCTTCTTCATGCTTTGATTGGGTTATGGTTTGGGGTTTTTCTACTTCTATCTTTATTTTCTGGCATCATGCACACATGGGGTAAGGGGGTTGCACTTTCTATCAGAGACAACTCTGTAGGAGATATTCAAAATCAAACCCGAGACCTCTGATTAAAGTGACTTTATTTCTTCCAACTTTCATATCTTTCTTTTTTTGCTTGTCTAAACCTTTTGGCTTTTTGTCTTGCAAATTTCAGTTGCTTTCCTTCTTTTTTTTTTCACACAACGTTCTCACACCACTCTTCTATCTAATACTAGACTTCATTCTTCATGGAGACACCTGCAATTCCTCTTTTGTGCTCGGTTACTCGCTATGTCCTTGTGCCTCTAGCTGGAGTATAGGTAGTCACATTTGCCTGAAGTAGACTTTGCTCAAGTCACTTGCAAACTTGACCCCAAAGACCATAGGTAAACATAAATATGAACATGAGAAATCAGGTAGTTTGAGTAATCTCTTAAATAGAGTAGACAATTCTCTCCAGTAAGTTGTAACAAAATTAAAGGACTAACAAGAGACCTGCTCTTGTTTTATGGTGACTGTACAGTGTACAGAGAGAAACAAAGGAAGAAATTTCGAATCATCAGCCCTAACCATACTTTCCAAACAAGAAGCAAGTACTTGCAAATTTCATTGAATTATCAAAACTTTTAGTAGTAAACTGTATAAAACCTGCTGGAGAAATAAACACAACACAACACAATGAGGGAAAAATCTACTCCTAATACTCAATAAGAAACATAAGGATGATGGATTGTTCCCTCAACTTCAGATCACTTGCAGAGATCTTCTATAACACAAAATTGGAGCCCCTCGAGAACAATATCACCACATACAGAGGGGTACATGTACGTGTATTTGCTAATATAACATATGTGACCTGTAATTATACAGTAAATATGAGGATGATAGAAACAATTAGCTATCTTGCACTCCAAAGGAAAGCAGGGAGTTTGTAGTGAAATTCAGCAGCTACTCGATCTTTGCTGCCTAGTGTATTCCCAAAGTGCAATGGCACCACTGACATGAACGTTGAGTGATCGAACTATTCCCAACTGTGGGATTTCTATGCAAGCATCCAAGATGTGAATGATGTCCACAGGTATACCCTCTTTTTCTCGGCCAAGGACCAAAACCTACAAATATTCTACCAATAATCAGACTAATTTCAAAGGTTGTCTTAAAGAAATCATGAATAACATCAATATATCAATTTATTTTACGGATCATGAATAACATCAATAACAGTTTAATTTACGAATCATGAATAAAACAACAGTAACAAAATCATTTCGTGAAAGAGAATTTTCAAAAAGTAGAGTTGTGCCTTCACTAAAGATTGGTATCATTATCAACCTAGTGATACACACACGTTTCCAAGTTTGGCATTAGGACACTTTTTTCCTAACCATAAATTTTATAAACCACATGGTAAGCATATTATAAACAATAGAAAATATTGATATTTGGTATAGACAGTTCAAATAAACAGAAAATAGAAGGATCCACTAATTTGTAAGTCCTCCTATTTATGCACATGGCACATGGCCATTCATTTGCAACAAGAGTGAAGATCTACAATCAAACTGGTGTAGATATAGTAATTTTCACTCAAGGAAAGAAGAAACACCATGTTGACCGTACGAAACTCACCGTCCTCTTAGGGAACTCGTATTGGTCAAGAGAAATGCTGTTTGCTGTTTGCTCCAGACCTAAGATGGAGAAACCTTCGTGCTTCTTCCTCTCCAAGAAAACTTTCATACTAATAACTGGGACTTCAATAATGGGGACCCATTTATCTGCAGTTACACTACACATACAACAAATACTTCCAGTCAACTACAAAGGGGGCCATAATCAAGATAATCTATTTAACACCAAGCATTTCCTCTCCAACTTAGAAAAAACACTCTCTCTATCCAGGTACTTTCCCATTCATTCGTAATGCTGATCTAAAATTCCTATTCACAAAAACAAAATTTTACATCGAGGATTTGCAAGTTCACTAAAATCACCTTTGGTGTAAATATGCAGCTCGTTTCACTAAAATCACCTTGACATAGTGTTAATCTATAAGTCAAAGTGCGCAGGCACATTCCAGTAAATTTTGCACAAAGAAGCAAAATATTAAGAGACTTCAAAAGAATTTGTGGGTTAGTTCATTATATCAGGCAATGCAGTTATTCTTTCAAACCACATCATCTTTATTCTATTTGAGGATGTCATCAGATCCTCATTATATTTATCCATGATTTGTTTGTTTAATTTATTGCTCATCCCAAAAACCCTATTTCTTAATTCTAGTTCATTTTAAATCCAGCCAAAAATAGGATTTTTATTTTCTATTTAAAAATGTTATGTCATAACATGAATGAGATAGGAAATTTATAAATTTCCCTGCAACCTGGCTTGCTTCAGATTTATTTGCATCTGCAATGTGAAAAATCAAAGCAAAGCCCAAGCACATGCAATTTAAACAAAGCAAAAGATGAATGTAATACTATCAGAACCTGATCAATTGGAATTGCTTGTCTTTCACTACGTTTTTGTCTGCAATGGCCAGTGCAGATGCTCTAAATACCTGTTACAAGTCAATCAGAAAGAACAATAAACTTTCTGAAACTATAAAACATGCACACACTAACACCCAAATCCATAAGGCATAGAAACAACAGCGTGATTGCACACCTCACAAGTACGTGCCAATCCTGCAAGATTAGGTATCCGATCAATTAGTGATGCTACGAGGATAATATCCTGTTGACTTGCATTCGACTTCTCAAAAGCTACAGTTTTCGAGTACAACATTCTCTCAAGAAGCTGATCTTCCTTCTCTATGTCTGCATTGACATAGAAGCACCAAGTAGGACAATCAATGAAATAAAAATCTTGAAAATACATGAGATACAAATTATGGAAAGCGATGGAAATACCCTTCTCATAAATTTCACCACATGACTACTATATCATACAAGTTCATATAGTTACTTAACCTATTACTGCGGCACGTCACTCCTGAAGTCGATAGCATCACATCCAATTTAAGGTGAACTTGCATCTATATAACTATTCAAAGACTAGCAATAGAGTTTGAACTTTATTTGTTAGTGACAAGCAGATACAAGAGATAAAAATGGTATCAAGACAGCCTTTCTCTGACATCAATAGGAGCAGATAAATTTTACATAAAGGTGCAGCCCAGTGGTCATTGAAAAGGTTGAGAATCATGAGGTCTCAAGTTCAAGTCCCAGCGGAGACAAAAAACACGAGGTGATTCTTCCCTGGACAGAGTTATCTGGTGCCTGTTGTTGGTGGGATGTATCCCATGGAATTAGTCGAGGTACGTGAAAGCCGGCCCAAACACCACACTCATCAATTTTTTATTTTTTTTTACATAAACAGAAACTAGTGAAGATATAAGAATGCTTTTCCTTGAGAGAATGGATGGGGATCCGGGGGAAATTCCAGGCTAGCACATTACGTACATGATGCAAGTCACAAGCAATTATTCTGGCAATGAACTTATTGGTCTAATGAATTATTTGCACGGACAGTTTATATAATGCTTCCTCTGTGTAATTCACCTTCTCATACCAAATTGTGATGCAAATCATTACGAAAACAGTATTTTATTCAGTTACCTAGTAATGAATTTAATGGTCCTTCATTCTCCAACAAGACGGCAGAAGAAAAACTTTGCATTTCATGTTTGGAAATAGTAATCTTCCTCTGAAAATCTAGTGATATATCTTGCACCGGCAGAACTACTGTTTGCCCTTCAGTAAGATTTTCAGACGTCTCTTTGCCCTTTCCATCATTGTCAACAAGCAAGCTCTCATTCTTGATAGCTGCTGCATCTTTGGCCATTGAGCATCTGAGATCCTCCCTAGTCTCCTGGAAATAAAGGGAAGTGAGCAACAAAACCACGAAATACAACAAAATAGTGAAAGTGAGCACACTTACATTTAGAAAATTAGTTACTTGGTCCATGAGGGTTGTTGGTACACATTCGAATTCAAGTTCCTACATATATCACCAGTGAGATAAGGTTATGTTTTCAGAAATTAGAAATAGTATGTGGGCAAAGACAACTGGGAAATATGGTCACTATGCCTGACTTGGCATACTTGCTTTCACTGAGCTAAAGTGTGAAACGTATTTTCGACAACAGTTAATAAAAGGGATTATTTTATTATTGTTATGATTAAGCTTTGTAAGGAACTACACCAATTTTATGCTCATATTAGCAGTTGTACCACAAGGATCAACAAATTTAAGTTCCAGTGCTTCTGAAACTGCAAGGGTGAAATACATATGGTTCACATTAAGAAGTTAGGAAGGCAATCAAAGGGACAACTTTCCTAGCATAAAGATATTAGTTGACATCAAGCTATTAGGCAATAATAATAATAAAAAATCTTCCTAATGTTACAATGCATCTGTCGAAGGAGAGAATACTCTAAGACTAGCTCAATCTGCAAATCCCTCACCTCAACTCGAGTACTGAAAATTCCAGCCGGTGTGACTGACTTCTTTGGATCAAAAGCATCAAGGTAACCTTCCATTGATGCTCTTAACCTGTGGCAGAAAGAAACAAATGATTAGTTCAAGTCTATGCACATTCTAACCATAGTCTATGCACATTATATAGATACACTACATTTTCTGCACAGGGGTAATGCCATAAATCATAATTATATTAATTTATAACTTGATGTAGGCATGACACAAACTCGTGATATTGGAAACTTCCATCTTAACATCAAGATTTGGAGTGCTTTAGAAAAGTTGAACCTCTCTAGAATTCTTCAAGTAAAAAATTCCATGTATCAGTTCATTTCGTCTTCCTCCTTGGTTTGATTTCTTTTAGTTGTACTTGGTTTGTAATTAATAGGTCTACATGTACCTTTTTAGGTTGACTAATTACATCTTTTTATTCTGGGATACTACATATTCTTTTTTTTTTCTTTGGAACTGGTAGCATTTAGAACTATGCTGGAGACACCTCCAAAAAGCATTGCAATTAAAAATTACTGAAGTACTTAGAAGAACCTATAAAATTGACTGATTGGATTTCCTCTTCTATATTTTGTTCTTTACACCAAAAGCCTAATGAAGTAATAACTTTTCCACTTAATATTCTGTATTGTACACTCTTTCGCTTAAAACACCCTTAGATTTTTTTCCTTCCAATACATATTCTCCCCACCCCCAAACTTGTCCAGTTTTACCAAAAGAACACTTAAACTTTGCAGGGATCATGTGAACCCCAGTAACTGTCCGAAATGGTAGAAATACCACCTTTTGTGACCAACACCAGTTTTAACAGCAGCAGTGTATGCCATGGACCAATCATTTTTTGTCACACAGTTTATATTTTTTTAATACTATTTTACTTCCATTTTTCATTTTTACGACATCTCTTTTATTGATTATATATTTTTCTACTTTTTAGTTTTTTTCATCTTGTTTTCTATTCTTCTTAACTTATATACCTTCTTACTAGTAAAGATGAATATTTCAACGACTAAACAAGCATCTCAACGGAAAATAGAAAAGTTAAACATCCTCAAACAAAATAGCCAAGAAATGACACTTTGGAAAGAATCCATCTTGAAAACATACTCCTCTTATCAACTCCAACTCAGTTCTTTTAGCCCTATTTAGATTCCCACTCAAAGCCATTTTGCTTCAAACTCTTGAAGAAGCTGTCAGCTGCTCAGCAAGCATATTATCATTTGGATTCAGAAAATGAAGCTCTTGAACGTGATTTAGATCCCAAAATTCTTTCACATATTCATTGCAAAATCAATTAATCAAGGGAGAATTGATGCAAGATTATATGTATCGCTTTAATAATTTTAGACATCTTTGTACTACTTATGCAAACAGAGAACCACAAGAACCCCCAAATCCTTCCGTCTCACTGGAAAACTACAAAAATATTACTGCTGACGTTGTGGAGTATCAGTGATAATGGTTGTTCTCAATTATGAAAATCATACATTCTTTTTTGTTTTTCAAAAAAGAACAGAAAAATGGAGAAGAATTTGTGGAGATGGAGGTGGATGGAACTGGGTTGGAGAAAATATCAGTTGGTTTAAATGAAGAGGATGAGAAAAGAAAGAAAAATATATAGGAAAATAAGAAAAAAGCAGAAATGGAAAAATATTTAAATTTGAGCAGATAGTCTAGTGACCGTCTTTCCTATAAATAGTAACCTCTATTGTGCCATTCTTCCACTGCGTGATTACATGTAACATTATGTTTCAGTTTGGTGATAAAGGATGAGATTCTACTGATTTGATGGTGATGAATAGTTAAGCCCATACTTCTGTTTTGTTCCGTGTTTGATATATACTTCTTTCTCAACCCTTGTTAGCCCATACTTCTGTTTTGTTCCGTGTTTGATATATACTTCTTTCTCAACCCTTGTTTGTCATAATATTTGTACAAAAAATACTTTTGTGAGACGGTGTTTTTTTCGTCTCTGCTAGAAGGAACACTAAGACCTCATTTGTTTCCATTAAGATTAAGAGGTCTGAATCTGAATACACATCTGAATATTAAGATTTGCATTAAGATTTGGGTGTTTTGATCTGAATGCACATCTTAATATTAAGATGTGGTCTCTAAAATAATGTTGTTTGTTTTCAATATTCGAATGTGAAAGTGAAATTGAACATTATTTAATAAAATATTATAAAATTTTCATTTCAACAAAATATATCACTTTTGTTAAAAAAACAAGTTTTAATAATCATGATTTGGAGTACTATTTTTTAATTCAAAAACCTTGATAAACAATAGACACCAAAAATATTATTGCAACCTTTGTTCTTGATACACAAGACAAGAAAATTATTAATATAAAAAGAAATTCTTAAAAGGATTTGTGAAAACTTATCGATTGGGAAAAAATGGTTTTTGATTGAGAAAAGTGAGAAAAAAAGTTTTTAGTTAAGAGATGAAAAAGCACGCCCAAAGCAGAAAAATTATGATTTATTATTTGATAATTTATTGAATGAGTCTGAATGTTGTTAAGAGTCTCCTACAGATCTGATTCGTGCAGACCTCTTCAGATCCATTAAGAGGTTTTTAAGAAAATAAAACAAATGAACTTAATGGGTTGAATCTGAATGATTAAGATTCAGACCTCCATTAAGTGCAAAAAAATGAGGCCTAAGGAATGAAAAAAGGTAAAAAAACAAAAGAAAAGAAATATTATCTTAGACAAGCCCATAAAATAAAACTTACCGCGCACAGTCAGGGTTATCTTGCAAATACGATCTCAAATCTTGAAAGCACTTTTCCTCTAAAGTCATGGTTGCATAGAAAGTAGAATGTGATGGCAACAATTTTTGCAGAACCTGATGCACTAATAACTACAAAGGAAAAACAAAACATCCCACTTAAAATAACAGTGACAATTAATATGCTCAGCGAAGACCACAAAGTCCACAACACAAAGGAACTAACCTGGGTGAAACCACGTAGAGTATGATGGTGTGAGGTCAACAAGGGAATTATACAAGGTAGTAGTTCACTCAGATGTCTGGACTTGTATTCTTCAGTTGAGTGAAGGATGATATTTGCAGCTATGAACACATAGGAAGATAAAGCCTGCAACCGTAGAAAACATAAGGTGATGTTTTCCGTCATCGCTAGTGGATAGGCAACAATTAATTAGAACAATTGAAGGTAGTAGTAAACTACATATCTTATCATTTGGTCAGTGTAGTCACATGATAACAAAGTAAAATTAAAATACTTTGACTTCTACCTCAGTCTACTAAAAGAAGATAACTATAGTTGTACTCCCTTCTAAGTACAAGCTTTTCCAAATTTGACCACAAAAGACAGATTAAAAATCAATAATTGTGACGGCATCTTTAAGTGACGAAAGTCATAAGGGGAAGACAAAAAATGTGACGATTTATCTATTATTCTTCAGTGTATTTCATCCTTGTGTGGGTATCATACTAGCCTATGCTGTACCATTCTAATTTATATGCAAGTATGAAGAATTAACATCTTATATGTTAGAAAGTGGAATGAGAAAAAGCTCACCTGAGGTCGCATATTATAATCTCGCAGCAATGGTACTAATTCTTGCCCAACCTGCAAAAGAAAAATGCATAATACTGAAACACTCATCTATCAAATAAAGGAAAGATAAACTAAGTTTCTCAATTCTTGGATCCTAATTATTATGACATAATCAGTAAGAATATTATACACTATTCTTTATGATTTTCTTTACCTTCAACAATAACATAATCATTATGAATTTGTTCAACAGAAACAATCATCGGTAACTCGGGAAACAACTCCTTAGTAAATAGAGATGGATAATGCTATAGAGGTATCAAAGACTTGTGGAAAGCTCATCTCATACTAAATCCATACTGCATGTGCAGCAAAAGTCCAAACTCAAATATTGATTTTGTGGTCATCTCATCAACTCATGGGCGCGCTTGATGTTTTTCATATGCCCAACAAGTGAAAATTCTTTTTGATTATGAGTGAACATAATAGAGTGTGGACACATCACATGGGAGCCCTCACATTAGGGAAACCAAGAGTAGAGTGAAACTTACTCTGGGACCATTTTGAATTGTGTGACCAGTCATCTGATAGCATCCATGGTGGCATCTTTATCGAAGGACTTGAATGACTTTTGGAAGTTAAGGAGATGCAAGATGTTGAGCTTCAATGGGAGATCAAGACGATGCTTATCATGGAAGAAGAGCCTACGAATTAGCTCAGGAATTGTTGCGATGAGTGGGCCAAGGGTTATACATATTTCATGGTCCAAGGTCAAGCCAGAGAGGAAGAAGATTGGGGCCCACATGGAGCCCCAAAGAGCTTATTTTCATGCCCAAAGTGTTGAAAAATCAAGCCCCAAAAGGATGAAATTCATGCCCAAAAGAGGGCTGAATTGCACGCTCACACAATGTGTTGGCACTTACTTTTCCTTGCACTTGTATATAAATAGGAACATTTGAAGCATTAGCATAACTATTCTACCAGGACATTCACACATATTCAGAACGTCACAGACGTAGAAAGAGAAAAACCAGAAACAAAAACATGAAGGGAACACACACAAATGGACTGGAGGAAAAAGGAGAATATCGCATAATAAGGAAAATAAGCTAATGTCACACAAGATATCATAATGTCAAATGGCACAACGTGGAAAAGTCCAATCTTACAAATAGAACAACCTAAAAAATGAATTTATCAGAGAACTCCATACCAGCAAAGGGAAGTTCAAGTAGATATTGATCGCAAATGTTTCCAAATACTGTCGAACCGAAGGGAAATTGTTCCTCTACATGGAAAAGAACAGTAAGAGTCATTAGGATCAGCAAATAGAGCTGCTTGATATAGGAGGCCAATCATTTGAGCACATATGGACACTATATATACTTTCATGTATAAACAAACATGTACATAACTGTATATATTCCATGAAGCAGCAGATGCTAATGAAATTCTTGAGAATTTTGAACAAAAACTACCTAAATCAAATTACCTGTTCTTCGACAGTTTTCACCCCTTTTCGTGGGGGTAAGGGGATAAGAGGGGGGGGGGGGGTGGGCTTGGGGAGGGCAAATTCTCTGTTAATTAACAACTTGAATCACTTCTTTGTTCTTCGAGGCATTTCCTATATACTCCACACAACACTTAGTCGGATAGTCATCCAAAGCTTGTTATAAAATTTACCATCATAGCTTGACTTCCAGCACCCTATTAATAATGTATTTATTGCAAAATATTATTACCAAGAACAATTGTCATTATTATTATTCATCTGGTAGCTATACCACAATGTTGGTATCCGGTGGCAGTTTGTCTATTTTTTAATATAAGATGTGCATAAAATTCTGGAAATACCCCGAAAAATGAAATGTCCAAGACAAAGTAGGATAGAGCCATGAAGAATAGCTAGCAAATCCCAAATTTTCAGCAGAACAGAAACAGTGGCAATTAGAAAGGGCAACAGAAGAAGTCTATGAATAATATCTAGCACAGACATCTCCAAACCTAGTGTTAAAAAATCCAGTAATATTCTTATCTTAAGACAGGTCAGCAAAATTGGGCTCCTTTTTTTCCTTTCTTCTTTCGGGTGGCAATAACAGTCGATCAGGATTCAAATATATAAAAGAGCAATAAATAGATTGTCAAGCAGAAGTTCTTACATAGAGAGATACATGCAAGTTATGGGTAACTTGCTGGACTATATCTTGATCAATAAACTGTGACAAAATGCATACCATCTGCCATGCACGAACTTTGCGCCTATGAATCTGACCAGGAAGACGAAAGATAAGGGCTAAACTTTCTGACAGAAAGATAATAGCATTATAGTAACAACACTTAGGAAGTTCTGGAATAATTACATATTCGAGCAAAAACCAAAAAAGGATAAGGGCTAATATACAAAACCGGTAAAGAAAAGCTTGCAAATTTAGAGATGGAAACAAAATTAAGGTGCAGCTTGCATATTTGTTACTCTCAGATTTACTGAAAAGCATCCACTAACTCAGATAAATATCAATAGAGCCGTATAGTGAACTCCTTGAACTAGAAATCTTTATTACCAGAGGGGCAGAACACAAGCATCCAAGAAAAATCACAAGAACTAGAATAGTGATAGGAAAAAACAAAAGAAGTACTTACTGCACTGTACTTTTTACACAACTCTTTAGCAAGATCTTTGTCGTTCACCTGCATAAACAATCTAGAAGTTGGTACCTCCACAGATAATAAGTGAAGCATAGTCAACAATCAATGTACGAAATTCACGTGCACTTGCTAGTTGCGTACATTGTTGTGTAGTATTAAACATGACATATTTAAGCATAAATGTGTAATTTCTTATCTATTTAACGATATGCAAGTACATGAGCGGTTACCGTCTATAAGTTGACATATACTCGAATTAGGTATGTCATTGCAAGTTTATACACTAACCAAAAAAATAGTGTAACAGTAGCTAAAAAAAATAATACCCAAAATTTTAAACCCACACAATTCCTGGAAGTTTGCTTCTTTTTTTATTGTATTGACTATTGAGTTGGGAGTTGGAAGTTGGAGTTCAAGAAGGATGACGAGAGAAGAATTCAATACCACATAATTGAGAAGTTCGAGTAGGAACATCTTGCCAGATACTAGAGCATCACTACCGTTTCTATCTTCATTGTGAGTACTGGCTATTTCTGCAAGTCTGGAGAACATAACTGCCACTGAGACACGTGCATACAGCTCTGTGTTGATAAATTCCTGGTACAAAGCCAGCACAGGATCACTCCCATCAGAAACTAGTTGAATGTTAGGACAATTTCCAGGTGCATGGTGGGCGGGGGAGCCAAAATTAACTAAACATTATTTACTGTTCACAGAAGCCAAAGAAGAATAACTTTGGAATAAATTATACTACTTTTTATCCAACAGATTGAGCTAAGAATAGAAAACATAGATAGAAATAAAATGGAAAGCATGAAGCGCTAGTCGCTTATAAAATGCATTTGATTAACAACTTACTGAAACCATGAGGTTCTCCAATTTAAATAGATTTAGTCGACTAAATTTTATCTTCATATGCAAAAAGAAACATGAAATAGAAAATTAAGGAATAATTTGTATAAAAGCCTTTTGTTAATTTGTCAAAGAAACTCCAAGTCCATAAACTGCATTTCTCATTCATAACATCGCTTGCCTAAAAGCACAGCAAGAATGCCTGATCAAACAGAAATGGTAACGCATTGGAGCTCAGTTTAATTTTGGTTAAAATAAAGATGGCTGGTGCCATAACAATGATCAAAATATCAGCAGACGTGACAAAATTAGGGGCAATAAGGTCAGCTTTCTTCTAGTGTTTAAGAACAATATAATGACATCAATCAGTGAGATGCCTTCATTCTTTTGTACCAGAGAGGTTCATGCATGTAGAGGGTGATCTCAAAATAGAGATGGTATGACTTACTTCAGTCAGCTCAGGATCTGGGCTTTTAGCCAGAACTGATACTTCAATTTTGGCATCACGATTTTCAGACAATTCTGCTTCAAAATCCTCATCAAATGCAACTGAAGAGGGATGAAGTTGCACGTGCAAAAAAGAAAAAGTTCACTGTCATCGGAAGATACTGAAATGACATTAAGGAAACTACTCTACATATTTACAGTTAAAAACATGATAACTGACATAATATGAAAATTAAGGACATACCTGAACCATATTGTGTTAATAACTTCAGTTCTTTCATATAGAACTTTATAATACTTGGATAAGCATGCCAAAGTCCAGTTAAATGCAAGGCGGCTAACCGAATGGTTCGTGGACTTTTAGTGCCCTCCTCAAGTATTTTCTCCACAAACTGCAGAAGTTGAGAATGTAGTTACTTTTCCAAAAAAATCTGGTAAGAAAATGAGCTAAGTAATTTATCAGCACAGAATCACTAAAAACATAGCACAAACACATAGAAGGGAGGGAGACTACCCACCCACTTCAAAGGTCCAGGTGCATTCTCATATTTATGCATCTTCTCATTGCCAAAAACAGAATAGTGCATCACAGAAGACATAAGTGCAGCAATTGGAGCAATTCTCCTTTTTTTGCAGCTGACATGTAAAATCCAAGAAGAGCGCACCAGCTTCCACATCATCTGCGTAGAGACCATAGTTAGTGAATATTCAACAGGTGATTCACTTGATATCACATGAAATGCCCACCTTCTATTAACAGAAAGTCAACTGATTTATCATTTTGGAAAGGGGCAAGGGGTAAGGATAAGGGACGAGCAAAATGAAAATTTATCTAGTTCCCTGTTCCAACAACAAAATTGAATGATATAAAGGATCCGTACAGGTCTGCCAGCAAACATACGTTGGTGTAGATTGCATCTGGAAAATTGTCTACCCCAGCTGTTACGACTATCCTACTAGTCAGAAATCAGTGGCGCTCATAAATTGTATCTTTAAAGCCTCAAGCAGCTAGATTCAGTCTAAACTTAAAGACAAGTTCTATGGCTTGGTGGCTAGACCAACAATGTTATATGGGATGGAGTGTTGGTCAATCAAAAACTCTCATGTTCATAATATGAAAGTAAATGAGGATGTTCGGTGGATATGTGGGCATACTAGGAGTGATAGAATCAGAAATGAAGATATAAGGGGAAAGGTAGGGGTAGCTGCGTTGGAAGACAAGATGCGGAGGGGAGACTGAGCTGGTTTGGGCGTGTGATGAGGAGAGACACAATATCCCAGTGTGGAGGTGTGAGAAGTTGACTATGGATGGGTTCAGGAGAGGTAGAGGTAGGCTAAAGAAGTATTCGAGAAATGTGATTAGACAAGACATGATGCAATTGCAGCTTACCGAGGACATGAACTAAGATAGGAGGTTGTCAAGGACAAGAATTAAGGTAGAAGGCTGGTAGGTAGTGGAGTGTTACCTTGCTTATCCTCCCATACCAGTAGTAGTAGTAGTAGTATTTCCCGTGTAGGTTCTTGTCCTTCGATTTTTATTACTATCTACTATCTCTTGTACTTCAATTATCACATTATTATGAAATCTGGAACAGTGTGGTTGAGAAATGTGAAATGAAGTGGAAATCACGATATCTCTCCAGGGGTGGCAGGTTAACCTTGATTAATTTTGTTCTTGATTCCCTACAACCTATATGATGTCAGAAAACAGTGAGAGGAAAGGCTACAACTTGGTTAGATGGGATGTTGTGATAGTGGGAAAGAATCATGGAAGTCTTGGAATAAGGAATTTGATGAATCAAAGCAAAGCCCTAATGATGAAATGGTTGTGGAAGTTCGATAATGAAGAGCAGCCCTACTGGAAGGAAGTCATTAAAGCAAAATACGAAGAGGAAGATAACTGAATGACCAAAGAAGTGATTACACCATATAAGGTTAGTGTATGGATATCCATTAGATCTCTGTGGTTTGAGTTTAAGGCTAACACAAAGATAAAAGTGAGGAATGGAAGAATTTTGAAAAGATGCTTGACATGAGGCAGGTAGGCTAGAGGTCCTGTATCCTAATATATATTCTCCGGTATCTCACCAACAGAAGACCATAGTAGATCACTGGACTCCTCAAGGGTGAAACTTTATCTTTAGAAGACAATTAAATGATCGAGAGATTCAAAGGATAGCAGATTTTTTCAACACCATTGGGCAATTTAATGGACTGGAAGGAGGTCAAGACATTTTGTGGTGGAAAGGCAATCGAAAGGGAAACTTTAAGGTGGGTTGGGCATACAACTGGTTGAGTGTATGACCAAACTAATCAACCTCATAGTCACTGGCCATGGAGAGTAATCTGGAAGTCAAAAATTCCACTCAACGTGGCATGTTTTGTCTGGTTGTTAGCCAAGGAGGTTGTACTGACTCATGACAATTTAAAGAGAAGGGGATGCCATTATGTTCTAGATGTTTCTTTTGTAGGGAAAATGCTAAGACAGTTAATCATGGCTTTCTACACTGCAAGATCACTGGCCACCTATGGAGGTTATTCCTTAATCTTAAGGGTATCTCATAGACCATGCCTGCCAAGATCACAGCAGCAATCCTGAGTTAGGAGGAAGTAGGAAAGCAATCTAAGAATAGAGACAGATGAAGAATTGTCTCAGCTAGTATATAGGGCAATAAGGAAGGAAAGAAACTCCAGAGCTTCTGATAGTGTTGAGAATAGTTTGCAAAAAATCAAACTAAATTGTCTTATGCTACTATGTTTTTGTGTAATCAATTATACTCGAATGATACTATCCATAATTGATGTACTAGACTCAATTTAGTAAAAGAAAGTAGGATTTGAAGTACATGTTGTAAATACTGACCAGTACAGTTTTAGTGCTGACTTTTAAGGAATAGACAAACTTACCAATTTCAAAAAAAAAACTATCACATATTATGATATAGTTATAGTTCCTTCTTTTTCTAAAATCCTTCCTTTCCTTTCTTTTCTTTTTTTTTTTGAGATTGTTCTTTTCCAAAAAAGCTTTGTCATGCTTCCTGTAGTATTTGCCATGATTTCTTCACTTCCATTATTTCTTTTAGAGAAAACACATAAAATTTCCCATAAACTTGGCAGCAAAATTTACTTTTAACACTTTAGCTTTCCATATAATATTTACCCCCCCTATTAATTTTTAATCCACCCTCGGTTTATAAGACCAGTCTCACAATGGCAAGAGCATCCCACACGCGTCATGTCATCGACACATCAGTACGACGCCACTGCCACATTGATAATTATTTAAATTTTGAGTTTTTTTATTCCTTTTTTAGTTTCTTAAGTCACAATTTTAGAAACAAAAAAAAAGAAAAAGAACCCAAGATTATAAAAAAGGAAAATAAAAAGTAAAAAATTCTCAACAAAGATCAAACCCACGGATCCAAAATTCTCAAAACCATTTTCACAAAAAAACATCAAGCGTTAAGGCACATTACCAAAGTAAATACATATAGTTACAATTAAAATTTAATTTGAGATGAAAAAATTATAAACTTTCACTAAAAAGAGTTTTAAGTTCATCAAATCAAGAAACACCTTCATAAGTAGTGATCTTGAAGTAAGAATAAGTTGCTGATTTTTTTATTTTTTTTTATTGTTCATCACATCTAAGAATAAGTGAGAATAATTTGAAATTATTCTCATTTAGTGATAGAAAAGAAATAGGGTTATGAGTGTACCGAAGGAGAAATAAGGGGAGAAAGAGGTTCATCGAAGATGAATAAGAAGAAAGGGATGAGGTAGATGGTGGCTGAGACAAAGGAGTTCGAAAATGGAGAAAGAAGGGTGCGGAAGGAGGGTTCGAAATGAGGGTGAAGGATTTCGAAGGAAAAAAAAAAGAAAAAGGGGATCTCTAAAAAGAAAATACGGAAGTAGTGCAGGTGGTGGCTGAGGGCGGCAAGGGGTGGTGGGGTGTGAGGAAGAAAAGGGGCTAGGGTTGTTGGTGGATAGGGGTGGTGGGGTGTGAGGAAGATGAAGAAAAAAAATCTTATTTGCCACATCAGTCATTAAGGGGGTATTTAATTCACTTGAAAGTTGTTTAGGGGGTATTTGAATGCCGTATAGTTAAAGTATTAAAGTAAGTTTCAGAGCCAAGTTCGGGGGGAATTTGATGTATTTCCTCTTTCTTTTTTTATTTGTACTAATATGCTTTTCCTTAAGCCGAGGGTCTACTGGAAACAACGTCTCCACCTCCCAAGGAAGAGGTAAGGTCCGTACACACTACCCTCCCTAGACCCCCACTTGAGGAATTACGCTGGGGTTGTTATAGAATTCAAACTCTGCTCTCAATATCTTCCCTCCAGTTTCCTAAACTGCTAGGTTAGGCGCACATTTAGCATATATCATTAAACGACTAAGAGACTAGAACTCATTTAACTTATTCTCTGTCTTGAAGAGATTTATGCTGATTAATGAGTTGCACAACATGAAAAAATTAACTTTAATTGATGAGTAAAAACAACATACAACTTGAAATAAAGGAAAGTACAATATCAAAACCACAGTTAAGCATACCTGGATGTCAATCCCATGACAAGCAGAAACCATTGAACCTTCCGTTCCCAAAGCTAACCGCTCCATGATTAATCTAACAGATCTCAGCATGGGTAAAACAGAAGCGTCTCCAGCATTCTCAAGGCTGCAACCATATCAATCAGACCTTACTAGCAGTAATTGTATGAAGCTGATACAAGCAAAATACTTAGTAATGGGCTCTGATCCTAGATCTAGGTTAAAATTTAGTGACAAGTTCAATATGTTGACGGATTCTAAAGAAGCTCAAAAAATCACTTCGTGTGTAATAAATTTTTCGGCTACTAAGCTTTACAATCAGAACCGTACAAATAAACCTACAATTTCGCAACCAAAATGAATCAAACTCTAATTATTCTTACCAAAAACAAAAAGAGTCAAGGTTTCCCACAGTAGCCTAGTTTAAACTTCAACACTAAAGAAAAAAATACTACAAGGTCCTGCAGGTGGGAGGCTGGTGCATGTAGGTTGGACTAGAGGAATAAAAATATTGACATGGGTTGACAATTAGCAGAAGGAGGACATAATAACTGTAAGGTTAGGGAGCAGGATACACGAGGGACTAGGAATACTGAAGGATGTCAAAAGCTTTGGTTACTGAATTGATGAGGTCGGCACAAAAGTTTTATTGGCAATTGAAAATTTTATTATTACGGGAAATCTTAATGCAAAGGGTCGCACAACTCATCTTATTTATAGTTTAGATAATAAATAACCTCACCATTTCAATCTGTTTGTGGTAGAAGTAGACTCTGATAAGGAAGAGAATTATGAATACAAAACTCATAATTAAAAGGCAAAGTAGAATTAACCCAAATAATTTCTACTAAGTGATTGCTAAGCAGATACATATTGTTGCATACCTGTCAACAAGATCATCAAAAGTCCATATAAGTGTTGCATCTGAGAAGTAAGAGTTATGTTTTCTCAAATGCGCTCCACTCTTAAGTGCATGATTGGGAATTGATAGTAGCAACTCGATGCATATCCACTGAAATCATAAAAGAAGACCACATTATCATGGAAGCACATCAATTTCAACAACCACGAGTGTAATCCCTAGTATAAAAGAGCAATGCTGGTTAGTCATACCAGAACAAGTAAAAGAAGAAAAAACTCTAACAAAGTTACAGATCCTCTAAAATAATAAATAGAATCAAAGCAAGTACTGGGACTAAAAGTAATACTTAACATCTCAATGGAGAAAATTATACCTAACAATTACCTGCTTATATTTACTATACTCAAACTGCTTGCCAAAACAAACAATCTTTCTCTTTTCTTTTGACATCCCAATATTTCAAACAAACGGTAGTAAACTAAAATTATTTTAAGCCTTTTTTTTAGGTTATTATTTCTCCTCTTTGTCGTAATCCATACCTCAACCAATACAACTTGATCCACTTGAAACTTGCATCTTAGGTAGCAAAATGAACACAGATAATATTCAAGATAGTTATCTGTAATACATTAGTTATTAATTCCCTGTGCACTTTGCCTATTTTTTCCTAGCCTCAAATTTAAGACATCTGTTCTGCTTTGTGTGTTCCAATTGAAACACCGATATACCAGCTTTTCCAGATGTGCTATATCATTCTCTGCCATGGGTTTTCATTTGACTACTTCTAGAGGCGATGCAAAAGCTAGCTTGCAAGCTCAAGCTACAGGGAAATGTTTAGGACAATTAAATGTTCTTTACTTTCATTTTCAGGTGATGAAGCATCAGAGATGTTAAATATTACTAGTGCTTCTATACCACGAACTATTTTAAACAACCCTTTTGCACAATGAGATCACCACCCTCCCTTCAGTCTTTTGCAAACATTATTAAAATGAATTTTACACGTGCAATACACAAGATATAATCTCCTTGTTAATATATACCTTTATGCATGTACCAAGTAAAGGCAAAGAAGATCACCTTCCAGTTCAATAGAACTGCTCGTCGAGCTCGTGCCAAATTTCCCACTGCAATTATGTTGTTGATGTTCTGTAGCAATGTCCTGAGTAAGGAATCCAAGACTGGTTTACCATCAGCTTTTAATGAAGTTAACTCGTCATCTTCTGTGACATGATGTAACAGCAGATGGAACATGGACAGTAATCCTTCCAAAGCACCTGCTGCTGCTTCATATGCTGCTAAGCATATTTCCGCTTCGAGCTGGTTTAGGAATTAAAAAAGGACAATGGAAGCAAGATATTCAAATCAATTGGCTATTATATCTTAATGTATGCCTAAGCACATCCAGGATTTCCAAATCTTACCTCTGAACTACATGCCGGAGATGTACTACTAATCTTCCAGCAAAAGTTCCACAGATAGGTAACAACAGACGCAAGCGAAGCATCAGTGCCAAATTGTGCGGACCAACTGGAGATGGAAGCAACCGCTTTTATAGACGTCACCTATCCAAAGGTTTGTTAGAACACAAAGTCAGTCGCTTACAAATCTGATAACTGAAAAGAAAAGATACACAAACTAGGCAAATATGGAATAAGGAGAAAGGATTGGTTGATCCTTCACATGTTTATGGAGAAGCAATAAGAAACGTGTCTTTATGTGAAGAAACATATTGAGCCCTTTATAGCAACAATTTCACATACACCCTATTTATCAAAAGATCAAACACTTGGGATTTTTAACAGAGAGAATTATGTACCCCCCATATCTAACAAAGAATTAAAAGACAACAATTATGAATATACCTGAGAGCGAAAAATAAATATATCCCCGAGAAATATCAAATTAAGTTTTATGACGAACAACATTACAAAACAATAGAAAAGAATTCTGAAAGAAGATTGAGGATTAAGAAAACAAAGGTTGAGCAGAGAGCAGATCATGCAATATCCTTATGTAAATATGGTACATTTCAATTCAAATGGTTGTCTTCTTCATTAGTGAATGCATCTAAAGAGTCTGACCAGAAAATATTACTGATTTCCATCATGACTACAGACACTAATAGCTCCATATCTCACATACATATCAAAAAGTTAGATGCTGAGACCCTAACTGCTAGAGGTTATTAGTTTAATAAGATATATTTAATTCAAAATATAAATATGAAAGAGATTCCACATCAACATCAAAGGTCTGCATGAATGCAGTATACATGCCCATAACAGTATGTCATAAAGGATCATACAGCCTGCAAAACTGAACTGGTCAATGAAGACGACAACCGACGCTGACTTGGACCCCCCAGTCTGCCTCGGATGGAGCCAGAAAAATCTCCACCCTCGTCCATGTGTTTTGACCAAAAAATGCTGCATGACATTCCAGCATATGAGACTAGTGCATCCTGCAGGCATGCAGCTCAGGATTTGAGAGAAATTTTATAAAGGCCATTAATGAAATAACAGAGAAGATTCCTGGTAACTAACCAATATAGAGAAAAATAATTTAGAGAACACCACAAAAATGGTCGAGCTTTTCATCATTGAATATTGGTCAACTTTGTCAGAAATGCTAAGGCTTGTCTTCGAACTTCCTGTTTTCAAGCAGTCAACCAGTCTCCCTTGGAGTACTTGTAACTCATGGATGAAGCTCAAAAGAAGGATGAGCAATTTTACTGGTACACACTCCAAATTGTTGCTACGATCACATACATTAGCAGCATGATCTTGAATAAACTGCACATGTTGCTACAAGTATTACAAGCCTGTAACTGGGACTAATACTATAACATAATTCAAAGGTCAAATACTCGTTTTCAAAAAACAAATACAAATACAATCTACACATCAAACAGGCACCTATGCAGCTGTGCTAACATGGCAAATTTAGAGAAAGACATCACAGGATCAAATCTCATTTACTTGGTAATTCCTGTGAATTTCTCAAAAACGATTAGACACTTCAAAACAACTGACATGCATTTACTTGGTAAGTCCTGTGAATTTCTTAAAAACAATGACACAATTCAAAACAACTGATACAATGTATTACGGTGAAACAGATGAAATATGTTTAGGTCACAGCTAGATAAGGCTTGCAGGAAGCCTAGAGTGAAAGAAGACGAGAAGAAATTAAAATGGGATCTCCTTAACCAAAATTCCAACTCTCAATTTTCCTCACTCAACTGTTTGTTTATCCACCATCCCATTTCATTTCCTAAAAGGATAAAGACAAGCAAACAAATGACCACAATATATTAGCAAGTTTTGAAATAAAAATATGCTATTAGTGATCTACCGTTACTCAAGTTTACAACCCTATAACAACTTGGAACATAAACTATTACACAATTCACAGGCCAATAAGCTCGACACATCTTACAGGAACTTATGGATAAGCCAGCAAATTTAGAGAACGTCATAACAAGACCAACTTTCATTTACTTGGTCATCTCTAAGAATACTCTAACACAACTAACACTTTTTTTGGTTGAGTTCTAACACAACCAGACACTTAACACCAACTGATGCAATGTTATATGATGAAAGAGAACAGACCTGCTTAGGACACATCTAGATAAAGACGGTAATGCAGTCTAGAATGAATGAAAACATAAGTAGAAATAGGATATCCTCAACCACAACTCCAGCTCCCAGTTTTCCCTCCCTGAACTTTTTGTTTACTTCCCATCCAAATACTCTCCCAAAAAAAAGAAGATAAAGACGGTAATGCACATGAACATACAAAAAAGCAAGCATTGAGTTGAAATATGATATAAGCCATTTACAGTTACTGTTGCATTTCACAAAAGAAGATAGGATCATAAATCAAATTCGACGACGGTACAAGTTAAGACATAAATGATAAATGAGAAAAGGTCGCCTCAAACTGCTTGCCATATCATAGATAAACCAGCAAACACAACGATTACACACTGATGATAGGAGGTATTAGAAGAGTACCGAGTACGAGGTAAAATCGCATAAAAGGCAGTTTGTGTCAAAACATTTACAATCTCTTGAATCCATGTGAACTAACAAAGAACAAAACATAAATGAAGCAAATGATCTATATAGAGATACTAACAAATTGGAATTGAAGTTAAGTCGTATTGGTACACTTGTACAAGTCAGGTGTTTCACAAGATTCCTTTAGTTAGTGCAGAGATTTATATCAGCAGTGAAGACAAAGTGAACCTTCAGTATTAGAGAAAAGTCAATGTCTATTTAAAAGACATATAATTGATATTGCGATTAAACTAGTCCAAATGAATCAGAATAGTGTAGAGGATTCAGATAAAACCCAACTAATTTGCAATTGAGGCTTAATTGTTGTTGTGTGTTTCATAATCCGCCAAAATAGTGCAAAGAACTGTAAATTATTATGGAGTTGCCTGGTCATTGTTTCTAGGAAGCAAAGAAAAAGCAAACCTTGAATATTGGATTCAAGTCTTCCTCTTCCTTGATAACAAGAAAAAGCACCCTTGTCCATCTTTTTGCCTCAGCTTCCCAAGAATCCAAATCTTCGTCATCATAGTTAACAAAAATATCAATTGCATGACAGGAACTAATCAACTTTCTTTGGTAACCAATGAGAGATTCCAAAAGCTTGAGATTTGTTTGTAGACAGTCAGATGTAGAGGGTTTCTGTACGCTCATCCCAAGCCATTCTTGTACCTTTAATCTCAAAGAACCTACAATTGGCAAAGGACAAGAACCCTTCTTATCAATATATGCATTTGGAAAAAAGGGATTTTTTTATCAATATCGGCAAATAGATGAACCACAGGTAAGCTTGAAAAAGGTAAGGTAAGGCTTGGCTCATTGCATGTAATTCTCCATTAAATGTATTCATTAATAAAAGGTCACTCAGGGTAAATACCTAAGTGATATTAGCTTAATAAAGAAAGATGAACCAAAAATATTCATAAAGAGATAACAGCATGCTAAAAGGATGTGAGTGTCATTGGCAAACCTCCATTATCAGTAATTTCTCGCGGCAAGCTTGAAATGAAAAGTAAAAGTGTTTCAAGAGGAACATCAGTAGGAATCACCACAGAAACAGCAGCAGCTAGAATGTTCTCACAAACTGAAAGAAACAAGATGGATTTCCATAATTGTGAATTCAAATACTGATGTTGAAATGTTCAGTACTACAAGAAATCTATATGTACCTTGGTGCCGATAAGAGGGATTGAAATGTTGTTTACAGCTTTCAATAATATATCGGAGAGTGTCAAGCAAGTCTACTTTATCACTTGGGTAAGACTCCTTATCTTGCAAAATGACTGGTGATATATCGCTGCATTGTCCAATACAACAAGCCGCTGAAGAAATGCACTTTGTAAGACACATTAATCCAGCTCGTCCAAAAGATTGCCTCTTAGCAACGGAAGCCAAACGTTTCAAAAAAGCAACCCCATTCCTGCCATCAAATGGGAACTTCAATATTAAATTGCCTTAACAAAACCAGTCCAATGATGGTTTTCCCAATAAAAATCAAGTGGAAATCTATGTAGCTCGGTGATGTAGATTTAGAAGAGGTGCGATTCGGCCATTGAAATTAAGAAAACATGAACTTCCATATCCAAGGCTGGTCATTTTGTATATAGTGTAGACCCACATACAACACCATCCCAGTGTATTCCCATAAAGTGGGGTCTGGGAAGGGTGGAGTGTACGCAAACCTTATCTCTACCTTAGAGATGAGGTCGAGAGGTTGTTTACGATAAACCCTCGGGCCTTGGCTCAAGACAAAAACAGACTAAAGAAGATGTAATGGAAGTACAAGAGACTATAAATACCTACAGATATTTTTTTATTTAGAAAAATGAAATGGAATTGAACCCTATGTGAACTAAGTAGCCTACAGTTATTGCGAACTGACTGAACTCTTTTATCCCCTTTATAGTCTCTTTCATAAGTAATCCCATATGTTTTAATCACTTCGTCAAGACACCATCCATGGAGACTTTCCTATACTTCACTTTAGTTACTTGCACAAAGTATTCTCCTCAACTGAAAACTTCCATTACTATTTCCCTAGAAGGTTTAGTTTAAAAGTTGGCTGTCATACAAGCAATCCCTTTAATAAGACTGACTCTCTTCCAACTCATTAATAGCATTCTATCGCCACTAGATCCATCTCAATAAAACTTATAGGATACTAATACGTATAATTCTAAGTAAAAACGTCTCAATATGTGATAGCATACCTTTCATCCAGATAACTACTGTACCGGGAAAAAAATTGGCCAGCAGCTTCAATTGTCCAGGTAGAATAAACTCCTCTTATACCTATGAAACATATGCACAAATAGAAGAATCAGCACATTCATGATACATGTATTCCAGCATTGTGTGTGTGAAAGGCTATAGAATGTTGTTAAATCTTCATTTTAGATAATGAAATATATTAATTATCCACGCACCAAAAGAAAAGACACATAGGACTTCTTGCCTCTTTTTTCTCAAGGAGCTTAGGAAGTCCATCACTATGTCAGGTACGATTACATCAATGAATATGTTGATCTTCTTCATCAGAAGTTAGGCTTCAACTCATTGACTAGTTTCCATCTAGGGCATGATCTGATGGTTAGCCATAGGTTTGGTTTTGGACTCTTGGCATCTGCTTTTCTCTTTGGGATGAGGGCAATGAATGTGCATTGAAGGACTTCACCATATGACAGTTGTGATAAAAGTGATTGAGTGCACCAAGAGCCTCAGGTTTGACATTGTCCTAATTATTTTTCGATAGAAGGTCATTGTGAAACCAGCTGGGTCAGGTGCTTCATCAGGGATACAAGATGTGATTACAGCTAGCACTTCTTCACTGAAGGTAGTTTCCTCACCCTCCTTTCCATCAATAGCTAACACCCTCCTCCCCTTGAAGCTTGTTGTAGGTCTCCAAATTTTCATCCTCTCTGTAAAGGTTTTGATAGAAAGTTAGAACTTCTTCCTTAATGAGCTATTTATCTACAATAATCTCCTTCTAGTTTATCGACGTTTTTCTATCACATGTTTGAGTTAGCAAGCTTCTGGAAGAATTTAGTATTTCTGTCCCTGCTTTAAACCACAAGCATCTAGACTTTTGCCTCCATATTATATCTTTTGAGCTAAGCTGCTGGAATGGCATCTCCTTTTTGGCATGATATTCTGTTATGTTTGGGAATGTGATACTCAATCTGTTCTCCACACTTAAGTCCTCGAAAACTTGCCCTATTCCCATCATCCACCTTGAATGATGCATTCTCATTAAACTCTTCCCTTCATGATATTTTCACCATGATCTGCACTTGTAAGGAACTGTAGTATTTTGATTCCTCCATCCATGAAGTATAAACTAATGATAAGTGCCTTTGTTTCATTTTGGTACATAAAAAATTGACAGTTTGAGTATTAATTTTCCAGGAGAGAAAGGAGTAGCCTGACTCAAATATTTTCCTTCATACATCAAAACTAGAGGCTCGCCAATAGTTATTCATTTAAAAGCTTTTGATATGCCAGTTTCATAATACTAAGCTTTAGCCCAAATATGTCAACAAATTCCAAAATCAGGCAACACAAATCCAAGGTAGCAGAGGTCATTTGTCTTCCATTTGCATCAGGGTGGAGCTTTTTTGAAAGAGGGGGGGGGGAGGGGGGGCACTATCCACCAAGTCTAGAAGACTGTGATTGATCCAAAGAGCGAAGGGTCACAGACAGATTTCTCGGTTATTAAAAAAAGAAAAAACATTCAGCAGCTCTAAAGGGGAGAAGGTCATGGGGGATTATAGATCAAAAAACTCAGGTTACATTTCTCGGGCTCTAAATGAAGGAAATTTCCATCTGTCCATGTCTAGAAGACTTCAACTATCCGTCGAATAGCATTGAATTGGGAATATGTGCGTACATTGTTAACATTATGTGCGTACATTGTTAACATTATGGGCTTAGGGAGGCTAGTTGGTGCAACTTTATTAGCCTCCCTAAAGCAATGCTGAGTAGAGATTCTATGTATGACAATTAAATCCTTGATCTCTTTGAGAACATCTTCGATCCTCCAAGGAGTAGCCCAAATATCATTTATCGAGTTCTGAAGGAGCAATGAATCTACCTCAAGTATAGTGTAGAACCCATTGTCCGTGCACCATTCAAATCAAAAAGTAGTGCCTCTGCCTCAGCTTGGTTACTTGTTACCTGACCCAGAGGTATGCTAAAAGCCATGATGACTTTACCATGCATCAGGGCAGAGCTTGCATGGAAAGTAAGGATTTCAGAAGAACCCATTAGCTTTGGTCCAAACCTTGTATATGTGTTAAAATTCACTTAATATGAACATATAATAAATTTCAGAACTCATAAACATCAAATTCAGAACCCATAAACTTTGAATCCTGAATTTTCTATTATTTGCTTCATACCCCCACACTTGTAAAACGCCACTTTAGCAACAAACGAAAATATGGACCACATGTGCTATAAGTGATATAGAGATAAACATACCAAAATCTTTGTTGTGCACAGGATCATTCAATCCTTCTACAAGTGAACCAGTTAAGAAATTTTGTGGAACCAACTTCGCACAGTGGTTGTACTTTGTCCACTCTGTACTCAGAAACGACTGCATGACCAAGCACCGAACTACAATGAAAAAGAAAGGAACAAAAAAAGTTGCAGAATATTAAAGGCAAATCCTTACATGATCTAGTCTCTACCAAATATATCAGTCTATTAGTTTCCCCCCCCCCCCTACCTTGAGGATTATCATGACAAAAACCACGTTCCCACAATACAGCTAACCACTCAAAAATTTCTTGCGAACTATCCATCCAATTGCGGTACACATTTCCATTGATAGTGTTTACTGAATTTTCTGGAGACGAAGAAGAATGAAGCAACAAGGTCATCTGCAGGGAAAAATAATCATACAGTACAGTGTCTGTTAGTATGTGATAGTGATGGTACATCCCATATGACTGGAATTGATAAACCTCAGCAGCAAAGCAAATACACAAAAAAGGAAACCTAAAAGGAAATGCATAAAGTCAAAAGGAAAAATGATCTGGAATAGTAATGCACTTAAGACCATCTACTGACCTATATTCAGATTTCCTAAATCACAAACTTTTTACTTTATCGGTTTGAGTTTTTAAAATCTCAAAACTCTAGGCAAGAGAAACACCTAAAATTAATTCCTTTATTTCTAGTCAATAAATTAATAAAGCAATCTAACATGAGAGTTCAAGAAAATTCCTTCATCACAGTATCGTATATAAAATACATTGGTAACTGCTTTTTGATGACCAACATTCTAGTCAAGCAAGACACCTACAATTAATTCCTTTATTTCTTATCAATAAATTAATGACGAACCCTAACATGAGCGTTCAGGGATATTTCTTTACATTAATTGTTTTTTGATAACCAAAGGATGTTTCACAGGTAGCAAAGAGTGTGAAAGTATTTGACACATATATCAAAACCTGGTGATTCCATGCTGCTTCGACCAAGTGAGTGCCATACTCATCGAGCATTTCATAAAGAAGAAAAAATGCCTCCCATTTCTGGTAGCAACTGGAGAGGAAATCACTTGTCTTGCAAATTTTCCCAACCCCCAGGGACATAGCTTCCTCCTCAGCCCACCTTTCCCTTTTAGTCATACCACGATGGGCTAAACTTCTCTCGTCTATGGTTTTAACACTACTTTGATACTGGTTTTTCTCGTCTAAATTTATGGTTCTCTTCAAAATATATAAAGATTGCTTCCTCACCGAGCTCTCCTTATCAACCTAAGAAGATAACAGATATTAGACAACAGAAAACAAGATATTTGTAGCAAGTGCTACTATCAAACAATGGAAACACATTATAGTAGATACACAACATACCAAGCCTTTTTTCATTTCATCCCAGAATTGTTTCTCAGCTCTCAAATTAAATATTCCTGTCGTGCTACTCATATAACTATATTGGCATTCATCAGTATAAGTAAAGAAAGACAGGTACAGAGAAAGTATAGCATATGCATCTCTTCTCTCCAGGGGCCCCAAATAAAACAATGTCTTGCAACTCTTCCATAGCTCCTCTAAAATACTTTTCCTAAAACAACAATTAACCTAGTGGCGTAAGTCCAGAATTCAGACACTTATACGTCAACCAGTAATCATCATTTCATGTAAATGGAAAAGCAAGAATCTTACCGAGAAAGTATATAGTTCTGTCCATTAATTGAGACTTCAAAAGCAGAATGAAAATCAAGTGCTCTGAATATGGAGGGAAGGAAAAATGTAATTGCAGAAGATCGATGCTCCACGCTTTGTGGAATCATTTTAATGGTAATATTGCAAAGATCCCAGACCAACTTTGCAGAAAATTTATCTGTGCAGCATTCATCTACGAAATCCGGTCGAGATGCTGATCTCACTGTATATAAACTTTGCTGAGAAGCATCTAGTATCAATGTTAAAATATGACAAGAAACAGGCAGCGGGAAATAATCAGGATTGCATTGCACAAGATTGTTATGCAGTGTGCACTGTGGCTCCAAATGCTGGTCTTCTAAATTTTTAGAATTCAGGCACAACTTATAAGCATCCAACTCTTCGCTTTGAATCTCACCCATAGATAGTCCGACCAATCTTAACAAAAACGGGATAATGGTTCCTTCAACAACCTCCCAACTATTTGTATCAGCGACAACACTGAAGGTCATACCTGCAACCTAGATCCATCGTCACGTTTTATGGGAGAACATCAGACCAAAATTTTTCGCAAAAATAAATCACGTCACACATAATATAAAGTCCACAGATTTCTGAAACTGCATCCTTGTTCAATTGAATAAACATAGTTACCTTGTTAAATAATTCACGATCATTGGAATGAACCAGCTTCATCAGGGGAAGAAATATTTTCCAAATCAACAACTCCATATTTCTAGTCTCAGCTCCTGTAGAAATAGTATAAAGGCAGTAAAAAGTTTTGGGCCAAATGAAAATATTTGAAGCCTGTAACTAAAACACAACAAAAGATATCTGGCTGACAAACTAATATTTCCAAGCCTCACAGACCACAATATTAAAATATCAGGAGGAACGAATATGATCCTTAGATAGGCAAGCTCCATAATGATGTGACATATATGAACAGCCAAAAGCAAATCCTAAATTTCTGTATGGCAAGCCCAAGTAGACATTTTAAATAATTTTATTTTGATATGCGTTGTGCAGCAATATTTAAAGTGGTTAACTGATGACCACTCAGCTAAGGTGAATTTACCAAGCTGACTAAGGGTCAATAATGCTTGTCCACTAGTCCACTACTATCTAGCACTTGAAGTTTGACAATTGTAAGCTTCTTGAGCTTGTGCCTAACCCATTAACTATTTCCTATATTCAAATGGATTGAGTTAAATAGTGTCAAACCAAAGTCTGTCTGACATGGAACAATGTGACACGACGAATCCCATATTATTTATGAAAGGAACCAAAACGTATGCAAAAGAAAGCCATACATTTTAATCGGGAAAGGGAAAAACGAAATGAAATGAAATGTCAAAGTAGCTATTCAATTATAATTGTCCACATGATCTCTTTCCCTGTTTTTTTTTTTTAATAAATGCCTTCCGGTTTATTTTTTTTATTTCTTCAATCTTATATCGGAAGAAATTTATATTTGAAGCATCAAGTAAGAAATAGTTATAATTTAATTTTTGAATAGGGACAGATTACTGAGAAATATGGGGTTCAGATTAGAATTATTAAAAGTGGGGGTAAATTGCTGAATTATAACTATTTCTTACTTAAACGGAAGTGATCATTAAAGTACAGTGATGAATAAGTCTGATGCAAAACAAAATTGAGGAATGTGACTGACCTGACTTCTTCAGAAGATGACAGGTTGCACTAACAAACGAAACAATACAATTGCGCTGTTCAAAACCCAAATCTTTGCTCCCATCTATTATACCCTACACCAAAAGCAGCAAACACTAAAGAATACTTAACAATCAAAATGTTTCTCACTCCAAATCCCACATCAATGTAAATAAAGTACACAGAAAAAGAATGAGAAAATGATATCAAAACTTCAAGTCTCAATGGTCAAAGATAACAATAAAGCTTTTTTTTTTTTTTTTGATAAATGTAACAGAACAATAAAGCATATTTTAAACAATGATAAAAGGATTTATTTCCAAGAAAAAAGGATATGCTAATCTGATTCTAGTGAAGCTTTAAGATTGATATATCCCTAACGAAGAATATAGAAGATATGTGAATCTTTCCTTATCGCAGAGATAAGATTCACATTCCTTTTTTCCTCTTTTTAACATGTTTACATTATGATACGTGAACAATTTACTAAACAAAAAACTATTTCTTAAAAGAAACAATCCAAATGGGGGATGCACAAAGCGGATGCAAGTCCAATTCAACCTCTCTATGTATTTTTTTTTAGATAATAAAAATTCACACCAAATTCATCCATACTATTACAAAGGAGAATTGGGTTCTGCACCCACAAATCTAAAATCCTGCAACTGCCTCTGTTAGTTTTTCTAAAATATTGTGCAGCAAAATAGCTAGTGTAATATATAATATACGTATAATCCATGTCTAGTATATGCATAACCTTGCATAATGAACGTATAATTTTTTTGAAACAGGTAACTTCATATATTACTACAATAATACATAGGCAACACTGAACCATATTTACACAACCTATAATTATGTATACTGATGACGAAAAGCAAACAGTGAATCCAGGTGGCTATTTGTAAAAATCCCTACTTTCGTTCTACCATCTTTGTTTAAGCTCAGTTTATATCAGAATTCTCTATAGACAGTCTAAAATGAAAGCTTTATCACATAAAACAAGAAGACTATTAAAAAAATATTCCTTTTTAGCCAATTACAAGCTAAAATAATAGTGTCGCAAAAGAACCAGCATACCTTGCTGAAACTGGGGAAATTTTCCAGTAGACTAGAGAAAATTGATGACGGAGCAGAGTTTGTTGAAACCAATATACAGTCCAGCATCGCCGGAATTGCTGCCGGAGGTACTTGCCGAAAACTTCTTAGCAGTGAATCAACTATTGGATCCATTGAGTTTAATCGGCGAGTCCAATTCCGGCGAACGGAATTTTAACGGCTAACTTTTTTCGTGACTATAAACCCTAAACCCAGAAGAGCGCCAGCAGCAGGGGTTTAGGAAGACGTTTTGAATTTTTGAAATATGTCCTCCTACTTTTCTGTATTTGCATATGTATGTTATAACTTTAGGGAAATGTCCAAATATACCTCAAGGTTTGTAAATTGTCATATATATGTCAATCTTTTTACTTTTCTTCTCAAAAGAACCCTTACTTTTATTTTTGTCTCAAATATGACTCTTCTTTAATAATTTTCTACCTCGGAGAAATTGCACAAGGTAAAGTAATATTAGCGTGTAAATACAAATTATCTTTTATAAAAATTTCAAATATGATCAGGAAAAGTAGATATTCAGATAATAAGACTTATTTCAAATTTCATCACGAGTTATGGAGCATTAAATGAGAGTTATAATTAATTAAAACAATAGGATATAAAGAAGTAAAAGTAGAAAGATGACATACAAGTTCATCCTCTAAAGATACTTATTGAAGATTGTAGATATTTGTTGAAATGTTAACGATATATATATATTATATATATATATATATATATATTTGGATAAAAACAAAAAAAAAAGTATGTATTTCTTTTAAAATCAAAGAAAGGCTACAGACATAAGAAAAACAGAAAAATAGAATTGAAGCAGTTACGAATTTCATTTAGTTTCTTTCACTTAATCGAACAATCTCCAATTCAGTTATTTTAACTATATTAAATGATTGTACAAGAATAATGCGATTTATGTTCTAAGAATTTCTTAATATTTATCGTATCGGAAGTAATAAAAAAAAGGAAATAAAAAAATAAATCATTTCATTAAAAAGGAAAAAGATAGAGGACTATTTGTGAATTATATAAACCTCAAAAGAAACAAAAAACTGAAATCCAAAAGTATCACATGTAGCTTGTAAAGATTCAGTATATTACCAAAAAAAAAATTGAAACTTTTTTGGGATTAAATAGCAGTTGGCAGCTTATTCATCTTGACACGAGCCACCACTCAAGTTTTGAGAAACCCCATAAACATAATCAGAGCTGAAACAAGAAGAAGACAAAATCCAAAGCAATCAATAAGAACCCTTCAAAATCTGGATTTGTTGAGTCTACTTTGGGCAGTAATAGTATCAAAGATGCAATCTTTTTCACCATTTTCATATCTTTCGTTATTCTCTCTCTTTACAACTCTGAGTAATCCCATTTTTCACTCTTATTTTGGCATTTTAGGTGATTAAAGTTCAGTATGCTTATGTTTCTCTATATGTTAATGTTCTTTCAGGTTTTGTGAAAACTGTCTTGACCCAAGATGGGTTTTGCTCTGCACCATTAAGAATTGATGCTGATTCCAATGCTCAGCCGCTTTACTGGAAAGTTACTAACCCCACACTTTCCCCTTCTCATCTTCAAGGTCAGTTGCCTTGGTTTGGCTCTATCATATAGTATTGGAAACAAGAGAAAAATGACTAAAGACATGAAGTTCATTTCTTTTGATTTTTGAGTGTCATCAAGTTCATGTCTTTTAACCATTAGCATTTTTTAAAATATTGTTCTTTCGTACTAGTAGTCGTAGTTTTACTCTGGGAGTTTCTTGTTATTCCATTTCTATTACTATTTAATGTTTCTTGCACTTTGATTGTGGTATTATTTTGTTGTAGTGACGGTTACTTATTAGTATGCTTTGTCATTCTTTCTTTAGCATTTTGTCTTGGCTTCTGCACTCCCATTTTCTTTTTTATCTAACGGTTTTGTAATGCTTTTTCTTGTGATGGGGTCTTCCCTGACCTCATATGTGGGACTACACTAGGTATGTTGTTGTTATTGTATTTCTTGAAATATTGGATAGGTGCTTATTTCTTATAAACTGAACCATATCTAGTCATTCGAAAGCTGATTACAAGTTGCTTATATTAGACTAATGTGGAGCTTATTTATCAAGTTCATGTCTTGTAACCATAGCATTTCTTGAAAAACTGAATAAGTATTTAATGCTTATACAATGATTAATATGAAGCTAGTTACTGCCCCCAGGGCACTGATGTAGTGGTAAGAGTGCAATTCTTATACACTCAACAGTATCAAGTTACTTACTTCCTCGGGGTTTTGGTCTAGTGACAAGAGTGCAACTTGTGATGTGTGGGTTAGGCGCATCTCGTGGGTTTAAACCCTGCTGCAGACAAAAACATGTTATTTGAATGGAGAAGGGTAGAGGAGCAAGCTCATTTTGCATCGAGCTTCAAACACATCAGCCACTAATCCTAGGGATTTCTCAGTTATTAAAAATAAAATAAAATATCATGTTATCAAAATAGGCCATGTGAATTTTTGCGAAATATGTCAATGTATACAACTAAATTTTATTTGCTAATGGTGTGCCAGGAAGAGGTTGTTGGATGCTATTACTCTGCTTGTTTGATTTGGACCATGCTGTTCTATTCTCTTAGCAACCACACAATATATTTTCAAGTAGTGCTCTTGCAAATGTTATTGTGACGATGATGGTATAGATGAAACTGAATTTGGTCTGTTGATTTTGTTATTCATTTATTCGTTGTTTGCTTGCAGACTTGCCGGGTTTTACTCGAAGTGTGTATAAGAAGGACCATGCTTTCATTACTCCTGAAAGCCAAGTATTTAGCCCTCTACCTGATTGGTATGCTCGACTAACCATGTCCATTATCTGGTTGATAGACTGATAAATCTTTGGTTGATTGCTCATCTAAAAAATGATGTGGCAGGACAAATACTTTAGGCGCCTATCTAATCACACCAGCTATGGGCTCGCATTTTGTCATGTACTTGGCAAAGATGCAAGGTATCTTCTTAATGCTCCAATGTTGCAGTCATCTAAGCTTTCATGCCATGTATATATGTTATTCAGTGATTTGCTTTCCGATTAAGTCCAAAAGAGTCTGTGAGAATGGTGGGTGCTTCTCTATTTTTTACCTTAAGGAGTTTTATGGAGGGGCTGAGCGAAAAAAATTAAAAGGGGAACTAGGAATTTGAGTGTATCCCTATTGTCCAATTGCCGACTAGGGGAATCCTAAAATGGATTAAAAAATATGCAAGAATACCACACCTAGGTTTTGTAGTTGTGATCTAAAGCAACTTTTGGGTCCCCATTATGACTTCATATATATATATATATGTGTGTGTGTGTGTGTGTGTGTGTGTGTGTGTGCGTGTGTGTGTACAGGTTCAACCTTCAATGAACTTAGCACCACACTTTTATTCCCCTAATTTAAGAGAAGCGACAATTCAAAAGAAAAGGAAAATAAATAATCAGAGGAAGTGCTATGAAGACCAAAACAAGGGCTTCTAAAGTCTATTATATAAACTAACAAGAGTACAAAGAATCTATAGGCACATCATGCTACAAACATTAGTCTCTATCCTAAGCTCCAATGCCAAAATATGATAGCCATAAAAAATTGCATGGTGCATTCTGTAATCATACTATGAATGTTTGGTTGTAATTATTTGCAATTTTTCCTCCTTGCAGAAAATTCAAAATCAGGGCTCCCTCCTAGTGATGTTGAAAGGTGGGAAGATTTTTGATGATTGTTTCTCTTTCCCAAAATTTCTTGACGGAGAGTTGATCTTAAGTTGGTTCATGTTTTTTCCCAATTACGGCATCTTGTGCAACATTTTTCTAATTACTATACTGTTTCTACAATCACAAGAAAACAAAAAATTCTATTACTTTCATTATATAGTATTTCTAACTCATGCAAAATCAGGTTCATATTTGTGGTCCAGGGAAGTGCAGTTCTCACCAACATATCTGGGAGTGTCCACAAACTGAAAGTACGCCAGCTATACTTTTAGCCTGCAATTTCTTTTATACTGTAAGGAAGTTTGTAAAGCTGCTGTTATGGATAACTGGTGTCATATTTTGGTCAGAGCATAGATTCTTAAGTACCAAAGTAGGTGGAGAACCTGAGTTAATGTGTCAATTAGGATGTCATCTATATTTTAGAATTTCGTCTATTAAAGTTGAGACATGGTGATTTGTCGATTAGGAGTTTATCTTAAGATAATGAGTTCCTTCAATAAAGGACATATAAGCTGTTATCTCCTTCTTGCTCTTACTCCTAGCATTCACTTGGTATCAAAGTCAATCTTTAACAATCCCAATGTCAAACTCATAAGACCCTATTAAATCACAAGTTTAAGCATCAACTCTAGAATGAGGTTACACGTGTGGGAAGATGTTGAGTTCAATGGTGTTCCAGTTCGGGCGTATAAGGACATTCGTAAAAGAATTTAATATAGGTCTTGGTCTACTCTAATCATTATTTAAGATTTTAGGTTGGTATTCGGATTCTTCAAAACTTCATTATTCTATCTCACCTTGACATCCTGATTCATCTGCTTCTTCCTCCCTGAGACATCTTGAGTGAAACTTGTATACTTCTTAATTCGTAAGCTTTCTAACTCTAAATGCAGGTCGATTCATATGCTTATCTGCCTCCCAATTTGGATCACTCAGTGGAAACTGATGCATCTGCTACTCTTATTGTATTTGAAAGGAGGTCAGTCTTTTATTTCATGGTACCTCATGTTGGTATCTTTCTGTACACTCGAATTGACTTGTGGCGTCGTGACAACATGCATTATTTTTACAACATCTAATTTTGATTACCAAGTTTCATGTCTATTTAAATTTTAAAGCTCAAAGTCTTTGTTTTAAGGTATTCTGGCTTGGAAAATCATGTTCCTGGGCAAATTGTCGGTTCAACAGACAAGCAGCCCCTTCTTGAAACTCCTGGTGAGGTACAGTTTTCCTCAACTCTACTTCTCTAAAATACAAATTGTTTCCCTTATTTGAACTATATAGTTCTGTTTCGTTTTCCTCACTGTTCAAATTTCTAAAATTCAAATCCCTTACGGAGAGAAATGAGGTTTCCTTTTCCTTAGTGATTTAAAGTTTTGGTTTTCATTTGACATAGAATATAATAACATCCTTTATGTTTCCATTTTCTTGTCTGTGCCAGATTTTTGAGCTAAGGAAGCTTCTTCCAACGTCTTTAGCTTATGATTTCAATATACACGTGAGTTCTACCACTTGTCTGTGGCTATTTACTCCCATTATCTATCTAATGTATTCTACTCTGATATATGAGCTTGTTTAGAGTTGGTAGAATTGGCTAATATGAAACTTCTGCAAACGAATGAATATTTTTCTTAAATGTAAATGAAGTTCCTTGAAGCTAACCGAAAGTGTATACAAAGTAATCTTTAAAACCGCAGGCAAACTAATATATATAGAGCTAAAGGTATTCACTAGTCTAACTTTGATGTTCTTGTGTATTTTCCTAAATTCTTCTCTCTCTTTTATTTCTGACACATACTTCTGGCTGCGGAAGATCATGGATTTTCAACCAGGAGAATTCCTCAATGTCAAGGTATGTTTCCACTAGTATTGCGTATATTCCTCTCATTGATTCTCCTAGTTCAGTACCAAGGACTTGATCTGTGTTAAAATTAAGGCATTAAGAGTGCCTATCACAACATTCTCCATTACCATTCTCTCTCGAAATTTTTAAAACAATATTCTGCGGCATTAGTCATTAGTTTAGATGATTAACTGGCATCTCTGCTTGTTCTTCACAATATACTTGAGAACGGAATTGTTTTTCACCTGCAATTACTTAAAGTTTGTATATTACTGGCTGGATTGCAGGAAGTTCATTATAACCAGCATGGTTTGCTGCTGTTGGAGGGGCAAGGCATTTATCGACTAAGTGATAGCTGGTATGAATCAAACTCTATAAATTGAGCTGAATTTGATAATATGTCCTGGAATCGTATACTTGTGTGCCTTGCACTATGGCTCATAGAAGATAAAATGTGTAGACACAGCATTTCTTAAATTCATAACACTTCTTTTGGAATATAGGTACCCAATTCAAACTGGTGATGCTATTTGGATGGCACCATTTGTACCTCAATGGTAAGTTAGAGATGGGGATCCTTGTGCTGCAACTATGTGAAAAAAATATCTTAGTGATATCTTTGTTCTTTATTTCAGGTATGCTGCTCTGGGCAAGACGCGTTCACGCTACTTGTTATATAAAGATGTAAATAGGAATCCACTGTAGTGACATTCAACTGCTCTGAGTATGGTTCAAACAGCACAATTTCAACAATGTCACATTTGCTCCTTTAACACCCCCACCCCCACCCCCACCCCACCACCACCACCACAAGGCCAATCTATGTCCATTTTGTGAATGGTTGGTGGAAAACAAAATAAAACATTACTAGAGCTGTCATTCTTCACTGCCTTATTATGCTTACATGTTACATTTAGTAAGTTAAAGTGCAACTTTGAGAATGATACTTGCATCTTTTTTCCTATTTCTATAACAGATGCTACATCAATTTCAATCTGTGTCCTGGTTCAGAATACGAGAGTTAAACTATCTAAGTTTTTATGTGAATTTGGAACATAGAATCTTTGATATTTTTTGAAATAAAATTCAGACCTAAAACTACACAAAAAGTAGTACAAGTCACAATAGTTAACACCTCAAAATATATATTAAGTGTTTGAACTCTCCAAATATCAAAAGCATTCAATCCCTACAGAATACAAGTAAACAACAAAATCAGGAGTTTAATAGATATAATTCAACATTACTTGTTTAATGGTTCACGTATAAAGAGTCCACAAAGTAGCTCAAGTTAATGATATGATGTATGTTTAGTAGTCCAAATGACCTTATGATAAACTTAATTATGTAATCCAACCAAATGTTCTAAGTAATGAAACCAGTTACAATTGGATCAATGATAATTGCACAGGAACTAAAATGTCTTCTGAAACCAGCTGACATGACAAGCATTCGAGTGTCTGGTTACACTCTTGCTATGAGACCTGCTCGGCGTGAGGCATCTGCATGAAGAGAAACTCGAAGGATTTCCCTGATTTTTCAAACTCAAGCATGCTAAGAGCAACTTCACAACTTTGTGAGACAATAGGCTCGGGATCCTTGGCAAAATCCACAAGAAGAGCAAGACATTCGGCATCTGCTATAGAACCAAGAGCTTCAGCTGCTTCATGTCTAACCATTGGATGCTCATTGACATCTTTAAGAGTCATAGACAGGGCATCTGAAGCCCTTTTGTTCTGCAATTGACCCAATACGTAAGCAACCTCATGCCTTAGTAGAGCACTCTTTGAACCTAGAGATTCAATGATTGCAGAAATAGCTTCCTCTCCTCCGTTGTTTCTTAGAGCGAAAAGAGCAGCATAGCGTTCATACATGCCCTTTGATTCACTCAAAAGAACATCCTTCAAGTCCTCAACAGACGAATAAGAAGCAGGAGCAGCAGGGTCGACTGAAAGGAAGGGTGACGGTGCCATTGTTGACGAGCCATCATTATTTCCTACATTCTTCAGCTCTTTGATTCGACTAAGAGCCAGTTCACATGTCTCTCGGACCTCCTGGGCTGGATCTGAAGCCAAACTTCTTTCTAAAAGTAAAATATTACTTTCTTTGCCAATTGCGCCAAGAGCTTCTGCAGCCTCATGCCGAACAATTGGATGCAACGAGAAATCAAATAGAACTTCTTCTAGAGCAGGAATCGCATCAGCATCTTGCATTTGACCCAACGCAAATGCAGCCTCATGTGCCAAGAGATTTGAGGGGTCCCTTGTTGCACTGATAAGAGCATTTCGTGGACCTGATCCCCGAAGGTTCCTTAGAGAGAAAAGAGCTCTAAAACGCTCTGAAATTGGCTGTTCTTGGTCCAGCAATCTGTCACATAGAAACTTCTCCATTTCCTGAGAGACTTTAAATGAACTTATTGGAAGATCGTCTTGGTCCTCCACTCCAACTACATCTCCAATCTCACCTACTCTGACCTCCATGTATAGCCAAATTCAGCGTTGGAGAATTTCACCGAATAACGTTGGCACTTGACCTAACTTCTGGAAAGTGCAGGGAAGTGATTACTAAACCAAATTTAGATCTTGAATCTACTTCTTTTATCACTCTGATACCAACATTAACATGACCTAGATCCCTGCAATTGAAACAAATGCATCAAGACAAAATGAAACTATGCTGTTGTATCTGTTGCATAAGTATACCTGTGTGTATATATTATATACATATTCCACACAGACTGTTTCAACTTTCAACTCAACAATCTACTCAACTTTCTCAATAAAGCTAATCAAGTCACCAACATCAAGACCTAGACTGGTACTAACAAAACAGACAACAATTATAAACAAATATGAAATCAATCTAAATATTTCCATGAGAAGAAACATCCAAAGTCTGACTGTGCTACTTGAACTGAGGATCTACCTCCTCGCTAGACTCCACTAACTGTTTCTACTAGGTTTTACTTAAAGTACACAAATATCATACAGAAAATAAAGCAAAAAACAGTGAAGGAGAAAAAAGTAAGACAGACCTTCGATATCATCAGCTTTTCCGGCGAACCGTACGTCGGAAATTGGAGAGTTAGGGTTTGATTTTGGGGGAAGAAGAAGTAGAGACGGCGTGTTTTCTTTTTGTTTGGAATGGAAGCACGTGAAAAACACGTGATTAGATTCTGTTACATTTAACGCCGTCTCAGTTAGAGTTGGGCTGTTTTTGATAAAGATAAATCGCGTAATTTCTATAAATTGATCACTTGTCTAAAATGAATTTTGAAAATGGTAAGATTGTACATAGTGTTCCTTCAACTCCCTGCGAAGGCCTTTAAGGTTTCACAAAAATATCGTTCGAAATTTAAATCACTAAAAACTGAGAAAATCGTCTAATTATTGTAAATTGGCCCCCTGTATTCCTAAAGTGGACTCTGAAAATAGTGAGATTGTGTATACTGCTCTCCCAACTTTCTACGGAGGGTTTCGTAAAGATTGATATTTTCACTTCATCTGGAAAAACTTACACACGTATTCTAAGTGCTCATTCTTGTAGATAAAATTGGTCACGTAACATATAATATCATCGCATTAGCTTTATAAAAAAATTTTAAAAAAAAACTATTTTGAACCCTTTTCTCTTTAAAAACTACATAAAAATATTGTAATTCACGACAAATGATATCAAAAAAACTTCTTTATATTTCAAAATCTAAAAAATATCACGTAAAATCCACTTACAATGACATTCTTCAAAAAAGCTTATTCCCAAAAATTGTTAAACGGCTCCAAGAAGTTTCAAAAGCCAAAATATGATAGGGTTTTATTCTCTTTTTTTTCGGAATGTCCTAAAACTTCTTACTAATATGTATAGATTTTCCATTTTAATTTGATACATAAAGAAAATTATTTTAAATCTTATAATATTAAATTAAAGATATATAAAATCATCAAAAATATCAAAAAATCTTTTAATCTTATAAATAAATATATTATTTAAATTTAAAATTAAAGAGAACATTTTTTTTCTATTTGAATCTACATTTTTGGGGAATTATGCTAACTTTGGAATCAATTCAATGGAAAAAATGTGCTTTTCATAATAATTTTTTTTTTCTTCATAATAAAATTATATTTGTGTTTGCACTTTCTATAAGTAGTAGGAAGGTATTATATATTATATGGTTGTTAAAATTCCACGTGGCAACCATCTAGCCCATGAGTGAATCAATCGTGTCCGCGAATAACGGGGAATATTATTTTTTTACCCTCCTTTGAAGTCATTATAATATTGTTTGGAATATTTGTTATTTGAAAATATTATCTGCTATTTTCAAAAGGATTTAAATAATTTAAAATGATTTTTATATTAATCCAGATAATTACTTTTCGTTTTAATAAATACACGATTTTGATTTATTTAAAGGAAAAAATCTAAATATATTATTAAACTTTCAGGAAAAAAACTCATTTATTTTATCAGTTGAACATCTGATTCATCTATGTCATTGTTTTCAAAGAAAAAACTTATTCGTCTCTTTTTTTAACTTTGTTTTTGTGAAAATATTTTTTTTTACTCCAAACAACTTTTATCACTTTTCAGTTAAAAATTTTGAATTAAATATACTATTTTTTTTTTGCTTCTTCTTTCTTGGAAATGCCAAAAATATATAAAAAAACATTAACAATTTTCAATTTTCGATTCTTCACTAAATCTCCTTAAACATCAAAATTCAAGAGTAATAATAGATTCAGATGATGTAAATGATATAAATATGAATTTTACTTCGTGTATTATTTCACCACGATATAATACACGTATTAATTTTATATAAATATTTTTTTTAAATCTTAAATGAGATAATTAGCTTTAAAAAGGCCAATTACCCTATGAATGGAGGGAAAGCTTGATGATAGTAATACTCCCTCCTTTTCAATTTACGCACCATTTTACTTGATATAAAGTTTAAGAAAAAATAATCAATTTTGCAAGTCAAAAATACCTTTTGATAATTTTTGTAGCTATAATAATCATATTAAGAGTAAAATGAAAACCGTATAAAATAAAATTATTTTAACCATAAAATATTGATGGTTTTATAGGATAAATAAAAAGAAAAATATGCCACAAAAATATTATTTTACAGTTAGAAATTATATTGTCAATTTTCTAGATTCCTTGTTGAGGAAGAAGACAATTTTCTAGATTTGATTTCAAGATTTGTCAATTTTGTACTATTTCAAGCAAAATAATGGATTATGTAATCATGATTATAAACTTTAGTCAACTAATTTTTGTCCTTAATTAATACTCACATCCCACAAAAGGTATAGGAAAAAAAAAGATATTTTGATTTATCGCTCGATATTTGTGTTGAGGAATTAACAAGCTGTATTGCAGTGCATTGAAGGAAAATTGTGTTTAGATAGTTATATAACAGATTAGTTTGTTGTACTGTTGTTAGTTAGTTAAGTTGGTTAGTAAATTGATTAGTTAGTTAATTACCATTAAGTAGTTATAATAAAATATTTCATCTCTTTTCTTTGTAATGATCAAGCATATGAATGTTAAGGGCTTGTCACGCTTTCTCTCTGTTTCTTCTCTCTTCTCCTTCATCTTCTTCTTCTCAACATAATCTCAATTGCTTCATTGTATAATTTCATGGTGGAAGCTTGATTCTAACATGGTATCAGAGCTTTGATCAAGTGGATCTAGGGATTCCCTTCGTGGATTGATTGGAAATCGAGAGATTCTCTTGTTTACTGTTTTTTTTGGATTTTTGTCTGCAAATTTGTTCTTGTTTTCGATGGAGACTAATGAAGCCGTCATCGATAATCATATCAATGCTACTGTCATTGATTCTAATCGATCTAAGGATCAGCTTGGTATTGATTACCATCATCCTCTGTATCTTCATGCTTCCGATGCTCCTAGCTCAATGTCAATTGGTATACCACTTGTTGGGATGGAGAACTACTCAATCTGGCGTGAAGCTATGCAACTCTCATTGTTGACTCGTAACAAACTTGGTTTTGTAGATGGATCTATTAGCAGAGGTACTTATGGACCTGCATATGAATTGCTGTGGGATCGTTGTAATGCGATTGTTAAGTCATGGATTATGCACAATGTGAGTCGAGATCTGATTAATGGAGTGCTTTTCCGATCTAGTGCTCATATGATATGGGAGGATCTACGTGAACGATTTGATAGAGTTACAGCATCACGAATGTTCTCATTGCACAAGTCAATTTTCTCTTTAGTACAGGGTACTTCGTCAGTTTCTACATACTATTCCAAACTGAAGGATCTTTGGGATGAGTATGATTCGCTAATGCCTCCACCTTGTTGTGACTGCACTAAATCTAAAGAGTATGCAACACATCTTCAGTATCAAAGGTTGCTGCAGTTCCTTATGGGGCTTAATGATGGATATTCTACTGCTAGAAGTCAAATATTGATGAAATCACATGTTCCAAATGTTAACCAAGCTTATGCAATGGTACTACAGGATGAAAATCAAAAACTAACAGCAGGAAGTGGAGGTATGGATCCTACTGCTCTATTCACTACTAGAGGTTCAAATAATAAGCCTAAAAAATATGGAGTGGAATGTGACTTTTGTCATGTCCAAGGACACACTAGGGACAAGTGTTTCAAATTGATGAAATGTAGCCATTGTCAACTTACTGGTCATTTGAAAGAGAAATGTTATAAGTTGATAGGTTATCCACCTGATTTTAAATCGAAAAGGAAAGATCTACATGCTGGTAGCAATTTAGTACAAGCTGAAGGGAATGCATCAAATGCTATACCAGCTACATCCATTACTTCTCCTATGCTCACTCATGAACAATACACACGACTTCTGGGATTGTTAAACACTGAAAGGGAACAAAATGCTAGTGCATACATGGCAGGTATATCCTCTCAAACATTTGAGGTTAATCCTAATTGGATTATTGACACAGGTGTTACTAATCATATGGTTGGTAACTCACATTTATTAGTTGGTGGAACTGAAGTAGGAAACACAGGAAAAGTGCAGCTACCTAATGGGGAGTCTACTGATATCTCACATGTTGGTAGCAGTCATCTAGCAGGAGGTGATGTTCTTAAAGATGTGCTATACGTGCCAACATTCAAGTTCAATTTATTGTCTGTTTCTAAGGCTACTAAACAGTTGAACTGTTGCATTTCTTTCTATCCTGATTTTTGCACATTTCAGGATCTCTCCAATGGGAGGGTGAAGATGATTGGTAGAGAACAACATGGACTTTACTTGTTGAAAGAACATAATGTCAATGGCAATTCGATTACCAGTCATTCTTTAGTTGCACAGAAGCTGCCAAATTCAGAACTCTGGCATAGAAGAATGGGTCATGTACCATTGCCAGTCTTGAAGAAACTTCCTAGCATTTCTAATTCATGTAGTAGTGCATTAGAACAATGTGATATATGCCCTATGGCTAGGCAGACTAGAATTCCTTTCAAACATAGTCTTACTACCTCTAATACTTGTTTTGAATTGATCCATATGGATGTTTGGGGACCTTACAAGATCACTACTTATAATGGCATGAACTACTTTCTTACTCTAGTGGATGATTACTCTAGATGGACTTGGGTTTTCTTGCTTAGACTCAAGTCTGATGTATCCAGTATACTTAAAACCTTTCTTGCTATGATTTTGAATCAATTTGAGAAACATGTGAAGGTTTTCAGAACTGATAATGGTTCAGAGTTTTTTAACAGTGCTTGTGGTGAATTATTCAAAACTCATGGTATTTTGCATCAGAGTTCATGTCCATATACTCCACAACAAAATGGAGTAGTTGAAAGAAGGCATAGACACCTTTTAGAGACAGCCAGAGCTATCAAATTTCAAGGCAATTTACCATCCAAGTTCTGGGGATGTTGTGTTGAAGCAGCTGCATATATACTTAATAGAGTACCTTCTACTGTTTTGAAAGACAAGTCACCATTTGAAATGCTTCATGGTCGAGCACCTTCTTTGTCACACTTGAAGGTTATTGGATGTCTATGTTATGTAACTGTCATGCCCAGGCAAGACAAGTTTGGTGCAAGAGCTGCTAAATGTGTTCTATTGGGATATGGTTTATATCAAAAGGGATACAAGGTGTATGATTTATCTAAGAAGCAGGTCTTTATCAGTAGAGATGTTATGTTTCATGAATCTTGCTTTCCTTTTTTATCTAGAGATTACACAGAGTTTCACTCTGTATCATCAGACCATGAGTTCTTCCTACATCTTGATTCTCCTGATCATATTCCACCACCTACACAAGCAACTTCTATTCTTCCTAAACTTCCCACTACTTCTATTCTTTCTTCTACTGAACCATCTTCTGTTAGTATTGATAGGCAATCTTCTACTGACTTACAATCAACATCCACACCTCATTCTTCTGAAGTTGTGTCTATCCCTACAACTAGAAAATCTACAAGATCCATCAAACCTCCAATCTGGTTGAAAGATTTTGTTGTACCTACAACAACTTCCACTTCTACTTGTTTGTATTCTCTTAGTGATGCTATGAATTATGATTCCTTATCTCCTACTTATCAGAGTTTTATTGCCAAATTCTCTGCTGATATAGAGCCTAAGTCCTATGCTCAGGCTGCCAAAGATCCTAGATGGGTTGAAGCAATGGAGTTAGAAATTAAGGCCTTGGAAGATAATCATACATGGGAGATTGTGACTTTACCTACTGATAAAAGAGCAATTGGTTGTAAATGGGTGTTCAAGATAAAGTATAGAGCTGATGGCACAGTTGACAGATTCAAAGCAAGGTTGGTAGCTAAGGGTTATAGCCAACTTGAAGGTCTTGATTATCAAGACACATTTTCTCCTGTGGTTAAAATGGTTACTGTAAGGGTAGTGATTTCTTTGGCTGCTACCAGAAACTGGTCTATCCATCAAATGGATGTATACAATGCCTTTTGCAAGGTGATTTGGAAGAGGAAGTTTACATGACTATGCCACCAGGTTTTTTTCACAATTACAAAGATACACATGCTTGCAAACTAGTCAAATCTCTTTATGGTTTGAAGCAGGCTTCTAGGCAATGGAATGTGAAATTAACCACAGCTTTAATCTCTTTTGGCTTTACTCAAAGTCCTTTGGATTACTCTTTGTTCATTAAACAGTCTGCTGGAAAGATTGTCATCATTCTTGTATATGTTGATGATTTGTTAATCACTGGTGATGATCTAGATATGATTCAGGACACCAAACTCAGTTTGCACTCTCATTTCAAAATCAAAGATCTTGGTGAGCTTCGATACTTTCTTGGAATTGAATTTGCTAGAAGTACAAAAGGTATAGTCATGCACCAGAGGAAATATACTCTTGATCTTATATCTGACTTGGGGTTATCTGGAGCCAAGCCAGCTAATTCACCACTTGAGCTACATGAGAAACTTACATCTACAGAACTTGACTGTCTTATAGATACTAAGGATGATCATTTGCTCACTGATATCAGCTCTTATCAACGACTTATTGGTAGATTGTTGTATCTTACTCATACAAGACCTGATATCTCGTTTGCTGTTCAGACACTAAGCCAATTTATGCATTCTCCAAAGCTATCTCATATGGCTGCTGCTACTAGAGTTGTTCGATATCTCAAGAAATCTCCTGGTCTAGGAATTTTTCTTTCTTCAGATTGTGATTCCACTTTAACTGCATTTTGTGATGCTGATTGGGCTTCATGTCCTAATACTCGACGATCAGTTACTGGTTATTTGATTAAATTTGGTTCATCACCTGTTTCATGGAAATCAAAAAAACAATCCACCATTTCTCGTAGCTCAGCTGAAGCTGAATATCGCAGCCTTGCATCAACTGTGGCAGAAATTGTATGGCTTGTAGGCTTGTTTACAGCACTAAATGTCAAGATACCTCTTCCTGTACCATTACATTGTGATAGCAAATCTGCTATTCAGATTGCTTCTAATCCTGTTTTCCATGAGCGCACAAAACACATCGATATTGATTGTCATTTCATTCGTGAAAGATTACACACTGGACTGATATCTCTTCATCATCTCTGCACTTCAGAGCAACAGGCTGATATTCTGACCAAAGGATTAGTTTTCCGTCAACATTCTTATCTTCTTTCCAAGCTAGGAATGAAAAATCTTTTCATAGCTCTTAGCTTGAGGGGGGGTGTTGAGGAATTAACAAGCTGTATTGCAGTGCATTGAAGGAAAATTGTTGTTAGATAGTTATATAACAGATTAGTTTGTTAAATCTGTTGTTAGTTAGTTAAGTTGGTTAGTAAATTGATTAGTTAGTTAATTACCATTAAGTAGTTAGTATAAAATAGTCATTTCACTCTTTTCTTTGTAATGATCAAGCATATGAATGTTAAAGGCTTGTCACGCTTTCTCTCTGTTTCTTCTCCTTGTCACGCTTCTCTCTGTTTCTTCTCCTTCTTCTCCTTCATCTTCTTCTTCTCAACATAATCTCAATTGCTTCATTGTATAATTTCATGGTGGAAGCTTGATTCTAACAATTTGATTTTATATTGAGGTCAACTTTATCATATAATAATGCCTATTATAGGGAGAAATATTTTTACCTCGAAATCTTTAATTAAAAATAAAAAAATCATATAGTCCTTCCAAAATATATATTACACAACAAAAAGAATCAAATCTGCTAAAACTTAAAAGAAAAGGACTTCCAACCCAAACTTTAGGTAATACTATTTTGGTTCGTGAGACAAATATAATAATTTTAAAATAAAACTTATCAGTTTTACTAAAATGATAAACTAGTATCTCATAAAAAATAAAATAAAATAATCTCATTTAATATTTTATCGCGATGCCATGATCCAAATAAAAAGATTTTATCATGTACAAGTACAATAAGGATAATGCTTAAAAGGGCCCAATTTTATTTTCTTTGCCTCAATTGACTCTTATATAAGTGGAATGCTCTTAGCTGTGAGTTTAATGTTATAATTGTAAAAAGTTGATTTTTTTTAATTAGGAAAATGTTAAGAAAGTTTTATGCAGTCAGTTAAAGTGAAACTCTCTTTTGAAAGATGTGATGTGATGTTAACTCTCACTTTAACTCCCAATTTGGCTTTACCTTTTACTTCTTATTTTATATTATATGACTCGTGTTTATCTGACATATTTTTTAAGAAAAGTCTTAATTTCAAATATATGAGATTAAAATTATGTGTACTTTATTATAAATACATTGCATTTAAGTAGATTCATATGTATCTGTCTTTCTCTCGCTTGTCTCTCTCCTCCTCTCGCTCTCGACTTTCTCCCTATGAATCTGTATTTCAGAATGTATATAGAATATATATATATATATATATATATATATATATATATTATATATATATATATATATATATATATTATATATATGGTATCCCTAATACCTAGACTATCTCGATTACCTACCTCCTATCTCATTCTCCTCTCTCCTTCTCTTGATCGCTTCTCATCCTTTTAGTATATCTGGTAGCACAATGACATGTATTTAACTTGAAAATTTGTTATGAAATTATATTTATTAGTGAGACAATATATAATTTTTTCAAAACTATAGAGAGAATTAGTAAATACAGTAAAGATATCTATATAATTAAGTAGTTTTTTCATAATACTGTAATATGATTTTTTTATAACATATAAATCTTTTAAATTAAAGTTTAATAAAATAAATATAAAATTTAGGAAATTATCAACAAAGTTAGAGTATAGTCAAATATTTTTTTTTGATCAATATAATAGAGTACTTATATATAAAAACATTAGATCTGAATCTAACGTTAATCTATATAAAGATCTAAAAAGGAAGCTAGATTTATCTAAATCATCCCCTTTTTTTTCCTATCTATCCAAGCAACATGTCATAGTTGAATACAATTTTGTAAAGTAAAATCTTTATTAACTAATCCATGAAGATCACAAAATATATATTTTTGAAAAATTAGGTGTGATTTTTATATCAAGAAGTATACACTATATATGTTAATTGTAGTTTTGTTAGTAATATGTGGGTCATATAAATTTTACCAAATTTTCATCCTATTTGTCTTCTTATTACAACTAATATGTTTCCTTTTAGTTAATGGCAGACCATTGCATCCTATCAGGTTAAGTTTCCTTTTTGTCTTCTTAAATATATTTGCTTAGAGGTGAGGTATTGTGTATTTGACATAAATCCACTTTTAATTCCACGTCACATCTTTGTGATCATACCACTAATTCTATATTGCTATAATTTTAAGAAATTAAAATAAATTAGGTTTCACATGACCTACTTGTACTTGCAAATATAACTTTCTTTACACAAAAATAAATCTTTTTAGGTAATTATTGGCAATATAAATATTTTTGTAACGAAAAAAGAATCGTCAAGGTATTGTATCGAAATGGAAAAAAAAAATAAGGGGTGATATATATAAGAATTCAAGATTCAATTATAGAGTAGTGGTTTGAGTTAACGTCGACGAAACATAATGTGACGCACAAAAGTCTTGAGTTAGGTGAAGTAATTGAATCGAAACGATCTATATATATCTTGACAGTTAGGTTTGACTCTTTTAGGTGATATCAAAATTATACGTTTTTTAATATGATGATTAGATAAATCTGAATAATTAAATATAAAAATCCTAAAAAGAATAATGGTGAGTATAGCATCTCATGAACGACTAGCTATTGGATTTGAAAAGTTCACTTTAGATCCAATTGCACCATGAATATTGGCTTTTCTATTTATTATTAAACAAACACAATTTGTGAACAAAATGAAATTATAATTATTAAATGAACTCTATCTATATATTATGAAAAAAAATATTTAAAATATCTCTGAACTATTTGAAATAAATTAATTTTATTACATTTTCATCATATTTTTGACTCCAAAAATTCTTATAGATTAATTTTGTTACATTTACATCATATTTTAGGCTCCAAAAATTCTTTCACAGTTAGTCAACTTGCTAAAAAGTGCTCTCTAACTAGTTAAACATTTTTTTTTTTTAAAAAAGGATAATGTTAAATGGCCAAAAAATTTGGTCAGAAATTTTAAAAAACCTATAATATTTTCTTTATTTTAAAATAAATTGATATTTTTTTTATTTTATAATTAAAAGGTATTAAAATTAAAAGGGTAAAAATGTTCAAAAAGATAAAATATTTCCTTTTAAGAAATACCCTTTTAGCTAAAGGTTATTTTATGAAAAATTTGTCCAATTTATTATTTCCAAGCAACATGTTTTGTTTGATTCTTTTTTTCTATAATTGTGGTGTTGAAGTTAATTTATATATTCATGATTAATTTTTTGCCTTTATCGAGCATATATATGGATAGACTAATTCTATCCATTGACATTTAGACAGATAAAGAAGAAATTATTTAGTATTTTTATTTTTACTAATTACATTCAAATCTAAGTCACATCTTTAAATGCGTATCAGTAAGAACGTATTATCAATTTCTATATATATTGTACTAGTTTTTTACCAAATTTCTATATTTGTCTTCTTGTTACAGTTTGGATCATGATATAGTATGTTTCTTTTGGTTGATGGCAGACCATATCTTAATTAATCAAAGATCAATATCTTTGTAAATTTTTTCCCCCTTTATAATTTGTGATTGATGGATTATTTGTAAAAGCAATATTACATTACAGGTGAGGTCTTGTGTTTGACATAAATCCACTTTTAGCTCCATGTCACTTGTTTGTGTTTTTCATTGGTTTGTGATCACACACCTAACCTTTATTCATTTTACGAAAAATGGTAAAACAATATCTTTAATATTTGTGATTAGAAAGCGTCAACGTTATCTAAAAATTTAAATATTGCTTCAAAGCAGACAATACCTCGAAAGTTGCGATTAAAAATAGGTCACTTTGACACTTCATCATATATAAATTATTATTGTAAACATAAATATTCTTTGCAATAGAAGGTGACCATTTTCATTGTATGGTGGTAATGTTGCTTAGCTAATACAACTTTTGATATATAATGCACCATGAATATTGGCTTTTTTTTTATTAAACAAAAACAATTGTATGGACAATGAAGTAATAATCATTTCCTATCCAAATTCTATGATCTTATTCCATATTATATTCAACCATGACATCCATGTGACTTCCCTCCCTGCTCTCGAAACGAATTCAGGATTTAAAGTTATAAATTTCTATAATAATCTTAAGTTGATATATATAATAATAACAAAGTTCACAGTTAAATATTTATATATAATAACTTGATTTCTTAACAAAAATAAAGCGTAAGTAGAAGCTATTGATTTCACGTGAATTCAGATGAGGCTGGATCCGCCTTGACCCACTCAATCTCATGACTTCCTAAAAAGTAAAAAAGAACAAACTAAATCATGTTGTGAGTGATCCTTGCACTTATCACATATAGTACTTGGATAGGCATGGAATTATTTTATCTAATTCATCAAACTAAGGGAACCCTAGTTATTACTTCTGTTTTTAATTTACGTGAATCTCTACTTGATATGACACGAAATTTAAGAAAAAAAAAGTTTTGAGAAAGGTAGGTATTTAGCTTGCTTGCAAACTTTTTTAGTAGGGCGCTAGAGGATAGAGATGTCATTCTTCACGTTTATCATTGTCTCTAGACTTCACTTTTCGACAGTTATTGTATAGTTTTAATGACACTGCTCCTATCTCCGAGTGTATAATTCATCGATTTACTGAGTGATTTTTTCTTACACAGCTAGTGTTTGGAGTTCATATCTATTAAAGCTCTATCCGTCTTTCCCCTTCTTTGCTTATTAAAAAAAAGAGTCTAATATGGAGAAATTTTTGCTGGAACTGCTTCACCCTTAATCAGAGGTTTTGGTTCGACCTCTGAGTACGGAGAAAACTCTGTTGGGAGTGCCACCTCTCAATAGGCCTACAGTGCGCGATCCGAATTTAGTCGGGGCTCCAAACACCAGGCGGGAAAAAAGAAGCCTAATTAATATGACTTCAAACAAGCGAGAAATGTCCTTTTTATGATCTCAAACATATCATCAGAGACGAATCTAAGATTTAAAGTTTATGAAATTTTCTATAATAATCCCAATTATTTAGTGTATAATACTAATTGTGTTCGCATTCAAACAGAATCACATAAATTGAGACGAGATTAAAGAATTAAAAATGTTAAGCATATGATGTGTCACTATTAGTTTAGGAGTATCTATCTTATTAAAGCTATAGATACTAAGGCTAATTGATCACTAATATAATTAATAAGCTAAAACATTAGGAGAGGTGAGGAATGAGGTCAATGAAAAATTAATTAAATTCCTAGTTATATAGTGCCCCCACTTTGTTGAAATAATAATAATAATAATTAATTAGTAAAAGGCTATTAATATATTCTCCTTGAGTGCAACTTAATTAATTATCACCAATAAGATTGAAAAGCTCAACAAAAAATTCCACTTCCCCTTAATTCTTTTCTTTAAAATAGTAAACAGTGTATATGCTTTCCCACTGTGTCAAATCTTATTATAATGCAAATCTTAATTAATGGAAATTTAATTCTTGGTCTCAATCATCAGAGTTTTTTTTTTTAATTAATTTAATCCAATTTTTTGTATGATCCTAAATGAAAATGGAAATTTGGACTTATCTAGAAATTGGAAATGTTGAAAGGGCCATTTACCACCCCTTATTTGTGGTCTAAGAATCAAAATTAAGGTAGAATGTCCGAAATCTCAGAGACATATTTATACTATACTAAGGTTCTATTATCCATCTGAACTTATTTTATAAGTAGTTTTCTACCACTTTTCAACCTACGTGGTACTAGTTTGAAAAAAAAAGTCAATCAGCGTTGGACCCACAAGATAGTACCGCGTAGACCGAAAAGGGGTAGAAAATTATTTAAAAAATAAGTTTGGAAGGGGGGGGGGGGGAGAATAGTTACTTAGTATAGTATAAGTGTGTCTCTGAGATTTCGGACATAGATTGAGGGGTACTTGTGCATTATCCCGATAGGATTCAGAGGTTCATCCGAATTTTATTTTATGAAAAATATAAAATTTTATATAATTAATTTCTTTTATGTATGTAGGAGAAATTGAACCCCCTTTTTAACTTCTTTGATGGTGTGTTTACTTTTTCATATTTTAAATTCCTTAATGAAAATTCTGACTCTACCGCTAATTAATCATCACCTAGTTGCTAGAAATTAATTTGTTGTATTAATTCATAATTTATATTTAGTGACTATACATATGATCATGGTTGAATTATAAATTATAATTGGTTTAAAACAAGTTGCTCGATCACTTTCAATATTTTTCTTATGTTGCCTCTTGACGTTAAATCTCGTTAAGAATGACATCATGGGATTTAGAGGGCTCCTATGAGATAATTAATTCTTCGTTTTTATACGAGGAGTTGCTTGAGTGGTAATTAGTTCGATTAATCGAGAAAATAAAAAGGCAAAAGCTTCTCTGAAGAGTTAAAAGAAAATAAAGTAATTTATTTATAAATAATTTTCTCCGAAATCTATACTTGTAGTTTGAACTTCGAATTTGGGAATTTTTGGAGAAACTATTTATAAAAAAAGAATTATAGTTGAGTACTACTTAGGTTTTTTCATTGGCTAATACTTAGTTATGACAAGGATAAAAAGTAAATTAACATAATCTTCTTTTGTCATGTGATTCGACGATTGCATTTTGTAATTAAAAAAAAAAAAACTTTAGATTTGGAAATCTATTAGTAATTAGTACTCAATTATGTGATTAGTACACTTCTTGGATTTTATTCTTGAAAAAAGAGGTGTCTTTTTGACTTTTTTTTTAATCATTAATTAAAATTAGAAGATGAAAGTGAAAGAACAAAGAGAAATAATATAGCAAAAGCCGGTGCCAATGTATAATTTTCAACTTTGTCTTTTAATCTTAGAATAAATAAAAGTTTAAGTTATATGAATTGATATTTGATAATGTAAGTATATCTTTCTTTATATAATTAAGAACGTAATCGGATTATTTAACATCACAGAGAAATGTTTATGTAATCAGACTATTTAAATAATAATGATATAAAAAATATTCGCTTTAGCTAGATATCTCATAAAAGAAAATTGACAAGGAGTCCAGATCCGCAAGTGTAGTCTAGTAATCAATGCGATAAGATTTTAAGTTAAAATTACGAGGAGTCATGCTCAAATTTCCCACTCTCCCTCCCTCCCCTACCTTTCTCATTAAAATTGTACGTTGTGATTCGATTTTATACGTCCTTAAAGATAACTTTAATCAGTATGATTCTTTGATTATTTTATTTTTATCTAAGTCTTAAGGTATAACCTTTCTATTTAGGTGTATGTAATCTGATTAAAAATATTTTTATCTTTAAAATCATGACAAATAATTTGAGACGAATATCGTATCGAAGTAAGAAGTCTAAAAAGATCCCTTTGGATTTGGACTGAATGACCTTAAATGTCATCATGATTTTCATTTAACTCAGTGACATCTCACCTAATTGTAGAAATTAATTATGTGATTAGCCCTCAATGCAGGAGGTATATTCCCTATAGAGCTACAATATATATTGTAGACTTTAAAATGGCTACATTCCAATTCTAGCTAGCTAGGCTAGGCTAACTAAGTAGTATGATGAAAAGAAATTCTACAACTTGGATATGGATTAAACACATTTTACTAGTTGATTTGATTCTAATTAGTGGTAATCTAAAAAGCATTATCCTCAATTATCTACTAAGAAGACTAAAACAACCTTAGATAGCAATAATAATCTATAATTGGACACATTCTGCGTATATCTTATTATTTTTAGACTTTATCACGCTGAATATATAAAAAATGAAAATGAAGGGTTCGAGTCCGGTTATTCTCGATGAAAAAGAAATGTTTATATTATTATTGCTTTTACAAAGAATGGATGCTAGTCACACCTTTTCAAATTCCTAAAAGTATAGGTCAAACACCCTCAACCTTTTGTTTTATGATTCCTCTTACTAGCTTAGAATGGACCCTTTTTCCACCTTTCTTTTAATATCTTTTTGAGTCTTGGTGCTCTAAAAAAGCTGAGGAAAGGATAAAGAATTAATCATAAAGGGTATAATGGTCATCCTAAAAAATAATCAAAGGATAAAATTGTACTTTCAAACAAATCAACTGGACATGCGATGAGATGGACGAGATTCTTTCAACATCAATTAAAGTTTTTCGCTTTGATTCTTACGATAAATGGAGAAAATAAAAAATTCTAATAGCAAACACTTCCTCTTTTAGTTGGTCCTACAGGATATTGTAACTATTTAGTCAGACCAGTAAGTTTCGGATATACAGTAGATGTTATTCCCATTGCTTATATAAAACCTTGTTATTGAAACACAAAAGAAACCACATTACACTCTTTAACCAAAAACAATGTTTTTGTTCACTTACCTTAATTCTCTGTCCAAAACACCTCAAAAGTTAAAGAAAAGAATGTTAGCAACATGGACACCAGACCAAGAACTGAACAAAGTTAGACTAAGGTCTGGTGCTGACATGAAGAGGAAACTTACATGGTATGATTTAGTAGCTCTTGGTGTTGGAGGAATGCTTGGTGTTGGAGTTTTTGTTACTACTGGCCCCGTTGCTCGAAAAACCTCTGGCCCTTCTGTTTTCATATCTTATATAGTTGCTGCTCTATCTGCCCTTCTATCTTCCTTGTTTATACTGAGTTCTCTGTTGATGTTCCTGTTGCTGGTGGTGCTTTTAGTTATCTCCGAGTTACTTTTGGTAAGAATTTAACTTATATATACTGACTGACGCGTCATATAAAAGATAACTGTCCTCATAAACTAGGTAGGGTTTGTTTTGTCAGACTGTCATTTAACTAATAGTTATTATCTCATAAAGTCACGATTCTAACAAAAGTGAGTTTAAGAGAAAAATGATAATGGCTGTTAGTTGAGTGACTATCTGAGAAAATAACTCGATGAATTAATGTAGCTAGGCGAGTTTATGTACTAGTCTATGTTGCTAATGATGTTATTAAATGGATGCAGGGGAATTTGTGGGATACTTTGCAGGAGCAAATATATTAATGGAATATGTGTTATCAAATGCTGCTGTTTCAAGAAGTTTTACAGAGTATTTGTCATGTGCTTTTGGTAGGAATGATCCAAATTCATGGAGAATTCATGTACATGGTTTAATGCAAGGTTACAACATGTTGGATTTCCCCGCAGTCGCGTTGATTATTGTCCTCACTATTTGCTTATGTCATAGGTATGTTCAAGTCAAATCTCTTTATAACAACGTAGTCATTTGTTTGTTATAGAGACGTCTGACTATATGAGTAATTTGACTACTTTTTTGATAGTGAATATATATTATTTTTTGCAGCACTAAAGAGAGTTCAATGTTGAACCTAATAATGACAGCATTCCATGTGGTGTTTTTTGGATTTATAATCATAGCTGGATTTTGCAATGGGAAGGTTGATAACTTAGTAAAGCCAGGAGGGATAGCTCCATATGGTGTTAGAGGGATTCTTGATGGAGCAGCCATTGTTTACTTTAGTTATATTGGATATGACACAGTCTCAACCATGGCTGAAGAAATTAAAAACCCTTCAAAGACTCTACCTTTGGGAATTGTTGGCTCTGTCCTCATTGTCTCTGCTCTCTATTGCCTCATGGCTCTATCTTTATGCCTTTTGCTACCTTATAACATGGTATCTACGTCGTTCAACTCACTTATATACACTGACAGAGTGACAGTATAAAGAAGATTTTACTTGTAATTATATGTATCAGATTATTTAGTGTATAGAAGTTTAACTCGTTTATAAATGTTTGTAGATCCCCGAAGGAGCATCATTTTCCGCGGTTTTCGAGTTGATGGGTTGGAAGTGGGCAAGCAATGTAGTAGGGGCAGGTGCAAGTCTAGGGATTGTAGCATCTCTATTAGTAGCTATGCTTGGACAAGCAAGGTACCTTTGTGTTATTGGGAGGGCTAGACTTGTACCTTCTTGGTTTGCCAAAGTACATCCTACTACCGGTACTCCGCTAAATGCTACTATCGTCTTAGGTAAGTAACAGTACTAAAGATTTATCGTATCATGTCATCTAAAAATTTAAATTTTGGAAAAAAAGTACACTTCTAATTTTGATTGAATCAATTAATTAACAATAACCTTTTTGTGTGTTTGTATGTTTGTGGTGGTTGTATTTTTCTCAATTTTTTATTCATTTGTTTTCCTTAGTGATGATTAAAGTAGATTAGTTAGTTAACTTTATATTATCTTCAAAATATATTTAAATGAATAAATTACCTTTTTGAGCAAAGCTTATATCACAAGAAAGTCTCTCTCCTTTTTTACTTTTAACAAACTAATGTATAATATATGCACCAAAAAATAACTTTATTCCCTTCGTTTCAATTTTATTTGTTTGATTTTGACTTGATACGAAGTTTAATTATTGTTTCTATTTTTTTCAGGTATATGTCAAGCATCTATTGCATTATTCACAGAACTTGATATTGTAATAGAGATGATCTCCATTGGCACATTACTAGTATTTTACTTGGTATCAAATGCACTTATATTTCGTCGATATGTTATACTTAGCAAAAATCCACCACTTCACACTCTTTTATTCCTTTTCCTTCTTTCATCCACCTCTTTTGCATTCTCATTATCATGGAAATTCAAACTACATTGGTGGAATCTCACGTTATTCGCGGGACTTACATTTTTTACGACAGTTATTTTTCAGTATTTTGTCCCTATGGTCGTTATGCAACGACAAGAGAGTTGGTTGGTTCCGTTCATGCCGTGGCCCGCTACGATATCGATTTTTCTAAATGTTTTTCTCATGACAACGTTGAAAATGGTTGCATATAAAAGATTTGGGATTTGGACTTGTGTTATAACAATATTTTATGTACTATATGGTGTCCACTCAACATATCATGCTGAAGAAATATTGGAAATGGTTGTTGTTGTTGATAATGTGAATGTCAATTCTTCCACTCAACAACAAATAACTAAGGTTGATGTTCAACTTGTATAATATATAGTACAAAATTTCATTGCCTAGACATGTTACTGCTATATATATATACAGTAAAAGTAAAAAAAATGAAATTTTTACTGGACAAGGGTAAGGTGGAATGTCCCCCCTTGTCATGTATATATATATTTGGTTATGATATAAAGGAAGACGCCATCGAAAGGTGTAGTTAATTTCTCAAAAAATCACTCAACTTACAGAATGTCCATCACATAGTTGATCTTTAGTGTATAATAACAATTAGATCGCAAAGTAGATTAATAGAAAGATATCATTCGAAAACGTTGAAATTCAGATCAATTTAGAGAATCACTTTCGCCTTAATGAATATTTATATAACTAAATGAATGTTATGACATATTTAATGTTATAAATTTCAAAATATTTATAATCATATAAAATTATGAATGATTCAGATCGTAAATCCAAAAAAAATAATTATTTCCTTCTTTTAACTTCGAACTTTGTAAATTTCAAACTACATATAAATTGATATATGGTAATACGTACTATATCCAAACTTATCAATGCATGTGTATTTTAATTTTTTTTTTTTAACATAAAGTAGTATAATATTTTTTTAGTGTAATTAATTAAAGCCACATTGGAAGTTTTCGTCATCTTTTTTTTCCAACAATATTTTATAGTTATAAACCTAATTCCTTTAGTGTTTTCTTTCACCTTGATTATTTTACTATTTTATTTTTTTGAAAAAAAATCATTTCAACTTCTTTACTCTCTTTTTCTTCAAATTCATTTTCTAAAATATTTTTCTGAGCTGGGAGTTTATCGAAACAATCTGTTTATCCAAGTAAAATTTGTGTACATGCCATCAAGAGCGAATCTAAAGGATAGCAACTAGAAATGACGTTCACCCGAATTCCGTCTTCCTTTATATCATGACCAAGTATATATACATGATGATAATCAACTTTTTTTTTTTGGTGGGGTGGGGGGTGGGTGGGGTTGCAACATTCCACCTTACCCCTATCCAGTAAAAATTTCATTATTTACTTGTAATCTATATATATATAGAGTACCAACATGCCTAGACAATGAAATCTTGTACTATATATTAAACAAGTTGAATATCAACCTTAGTAATTATTTGTTGAGTGGAAGAATTGACATTCACATTATCAACAACAATCATCTCCAATATTTCTTCAGCATGATATGTTGAGTGGACACCATATAGTACATAAAATATTGTTGCAACACAAGTCCAAATCCCAAATCTTTTATATGCCACCATTTTCAACGTTGTCATGAGAAAAACATTTAGAGAAATCGATATCGTAGCGGGCCATGGCATGAACGGGACCAACCAACTCTCTTGTCGTTGCATAACGACCATAGGGACAAAATACTGAAAAATAACTGTCGTGAAAAATGTGAGTCCCGCGAATAACGTGAGATTCCACCAATGTAGTTTGAATTTCCATGATAATGAGAATGCAAAAGAGGTGGATGAAAGAAGGAAAAGGAATAAAAGAGTGTGAAGTGGTGGATTTTTGCTAAGTATAACATATCGACGAAATATAAGTGCATTTGATACTAAGTAAAATACTAGTAATGTGCCAATGGAGATCATCTCTATTACAATATCAAGCTCTGTGAATAATGCAATGGATGCTTGACATATACCTGAAAAAAATAGAAACAATAATTATTGTACCATTATAAGAATTAAGAAGAACACGTTTTGTTACGTTACGTGCATAGAGGCAGATGAAGGATTTAAATTCTATAAGTACAATATTTAAGATTCTTAGTATTAAACTTACTATAGGCAAGGACGGAGCTAGGTAAATCGTCCGAAACTACATTCGACGATGAAATATTATAAACATGCATGATTAACATTATATTATGTATGTATAATAGATGTTGAACAATTTCAAATTCTTTATCTGTTTACTTATTTATATTTTGAATCAGTGAGAATTCTGATCGCGATGTTTGACTATATTAAAAAAAAAAAAAAAAAAACTATGAGATGATACGTGTTAGAAATTTTTCTTCTTGTTTTAGAGTTTAAATAAAGTTATTCTTTGATGCCTCTAGGCTCTAAATACTAGCAAAATAGACTATAAATATTCAAAAAGGGGGAATCTAGGAAAAGGAGGGATACTTTTTTTTTTCTTTCAATGTGTGTATATATATAACTTTTTTTTTTCTTTCAATATATATATATAATATATATATATATATATATATATATATATATATATATATTGTAGGATTCTACTTTTTTTAATTAGCTTGACTTAATTGGCTCTTGGAGGTTTCTTGTGATATAAGCTTTCCTAAAAAAGGTGTTTTAATTAATAGGATTATACGATTATCACTAAGAAAAAACAATGAATAAAAAAAAAATTAGAAATAAATAGCCACCACAAACATACAAAATTACAAAATAAAATAAAAAATAAAAATATATAACTTCTCTTTTTAATTTTGACAAGTGGCTAGTATAAATTATTTTTATATCATATGGAAACTATTAAAAGTTGTTAACAACTTTGACGAATCAAAATTCTGTAATGACATGATGATAGTTGATTCAATTTGTTAAAAGTATGATCTCTTTAATAGCTTTTAACGTAACGATATTACTTACCTAAGACGATAGTAGCATTTAGCGGCGTGCCGGTAGTAGGATGTACTTTAGCAAACCAAGAAGGTACAAGTCTAGCCCTCCCAATGACACAAAGGTACCTTGCTTGTCCAAGCATAGCTACTAATAGAGATGCTACAATCCCTAGACTTGCACCTGCCCCTACTACATTGCTTGCCCATTTCCACCCCATCAACTCGAAAGCCGCGGAAAATGATGCTCCTTCGGGGATCTACAAACATTTATAAAAACGATTTAAACTTCTATACACTACACAATCTGATACATATAATAACAAGTAAAATCTTCTTTATACTGTCACTCTGTCAGTGTATATATATAAGTGAGTTGAACGACGTACGTACCATGTTATAAGGTAGCAAAAGGCATAAAGATAGAGCCATGAGGCAATAGAGAGCAGAGACAATGAGGACAGAGCCAACAATTCCCAAAGGTAGAGTCTTTGAAGGGTTTTTAATTTCTTCAGCCATGGTTGAGACTGTGTCATATCCAATATAACTAAAGTAAACAATGGCTGCTCCATCAAGAATCCCTCTAACACCATATGGAGCTATCCCTCCTGGCTTTACAAGTTATCAACCTTCCCATTGCAAAATCCAGCTATGATTATAAATCCAAAAAACACCACATGGAATGCTGTCATTATTAGGTTCAACATTGAACTCTCTTTAGTGCTGCAAAAAAATATATATGTTCACTATCAAAGAAGAAGTAGTCAAATTATCATTTAGTCAGACGTCTCTATAACAAACAAATGATCACGTTGTTATAAAGAGATTTGACTTGAACATACCTATGACATAAGCAAATAGTGAGGACAATAATCAACGCGACTGCGGGGAAATCCAACATGTTGTAACCTTGCATTAAACCATGTACATGAATTCTCCATGAATTTGGATCATTCCTACCAAAAGCACATGACAAATACTCTGTAAAACTTCTTGAAACAGCAGCATTTGATAACACATATTCCATTAATATATTTGCTCCTGCAAAGTATCCCACAAATTCCCCTGCATCCATTTTATTTCATCATTAGCAACATAGACTAGTACATAAACTCGCCTAGCTACTTATTTTCTCAGATAGTCACTCAACTGACAGTCATTATCATTTTTCTCTTAAAGTCACTTTTGTTAGAATCGTGACTTTATGAGATAATAACTATTAGTTAAATGACAGTCTGACAAAACAAACCCTACCTAGTTTATAAGGGCAGTTATCTTTTATATGACGCGTCAGTCAGTATATATAAGTTAAATCCTTACCAAAAGTAACTCGGAGGTAACTAAAAGCACCACCAGCAACAGGAACATCAACAGAGAACTCAGTATAACACAAGGAAGATAGAAGGGCAGATAGAGCAGCAACTATATAAGATATGAAAACAGAAGGGCCAGAGGTTTTTCGAGCAACGGGGCCAGTAGTAACAAAAACTCCAACACCAAGCATTCCTCCAACACCAAGAGCTACTAAATCATACCATGTAAGTTTCCTCTTCATGTCAGCACCAGACCTTAGTCTCACTTTGTTCAGTTCTTGGTCTGGTGTCCATGTTGCTAACATTCTTTTCTTTAACTTTTGAGGTGTTTTGGACAAAGAATTAAGGTAAGTGAACAAAAACATTGTTTTGTGGTTTAAGAGTGTAATGTGGTTTCTTTTGTGTTTCAATAACAAGGTTTTATATAAGCAATGGGAATATAAATAAAATCTTTTTTTCTTTCAAAGCATTTTGTTATATATTCGAGATATACTGATCCGACTATGTCTTCACGTTCAGACACAACTTTAACTACTATTTTCTTTGTAAAAATAAAATATTTTTAAAATTTCACAATTTTTACGTTCAAACGTATCTGACGAGAGGAATCATTAAACAAAAGGAAGAGGGAGTTTGACCTATTCTTTTTTGAATTTGAAAAAGGTGTGACTAGCATTCATTCTTTGTTAAAAGCAATATTATTATTATTATTAAAAATAATGAAAAGATTTCTTTCATTGAGAATAATTGGACTTAGAACCTCCCTATTCATTTTTTCTTAATTTTAACTGTCACACTCATCAATTATGCTTCCTCGTTAATGTTTTTTTTGTATTATATATTTGTAAAGCTTTATGATAATACTAGTAATTAAAAGCAAGACAATTGTTTTACGATTTTCATAATTATTTTTGAGTATTTCAATGAAAAATTTATTTATTTTTCACTATACATTTTTTTTCAATATATTTGATGAGGACTGAAACATTTCTAGATGTAATATTAGTAGATAACTGAGGAGACTACCTTCACATTACCACTTATTGGAAAATTAAAATTTAAATCATAACAAGTGAAAATTGTGTTTAAGCATATCATAATTCCATATTTAATATATACGATTGGAAAAGATATAACTTTCTCTTAAATTTGTCTCGAAAAGTTAGTTACCACGTTTAGACTATCATAGTGATTTATTACACACCTATACTATTCAAAAGTGAGTTTTCTAACCCCATAAATCTGACATGGCAAAAAATAAAATAAGGCTCTTCAATTCGGAAAAAAAGTTTTAAAAAAAAGTTATAATCCTCTTTTCTACCCCCACCGCCACACCTCTTCTTCTTCACACCCCACTCATTGTCTTCTTCGTCTTCATTCTTTATTTTCTTTTTATCACAATCTAAAAGCATAATTTTTTTTATTCGCGATTAATTTAATCTTCATAGATTTGTTAGTGAATAATTGTAATTTATCTAGAAAAATTTTGGTTGATTGCTTCTATCTTTTTCATTTTTTGACTTTGTTAAAGAAATTTGGTCGTTAATCAATTTTTCGGTTTGGTCGTGATAGAAACTTTATGGGTTTGGTGGTGATGGGTGGCGGGTGGCAAAAAGTTAAAATAGGTAACTGAAAATGGTGAAGAAGAAAAAATTGATATTGATGAAGGTGGTGATGATATTTGGTGTTGGGTGACAAGGAAGAAGAAGAATTGAAGGCGATAGTGGTGGTGAAGAACATAATCAATAGTGAAGATGGGTTCCGATATGATTTTCCAATAAAATGAGAATTTAAAATGGGTGAGATTTAGTGATGAAGAAGATATAATTACTAAAGAATTAAAATAATCAATTTGAAATTAATTAGAATAAAATATAGTTAATAAGAGAAAAGTTAATTAATAAATAAAATAAATTAAAATAAATATAATAAAGGATATGACACTGATGTGACAGCGAGTGTAATACACCACATATGTGAGAGTGATGTTACACATTTCAGGATGATAATAAATTCACTTTCGAATAGTATAGGTATATAATAGGTCACTGTGATAATTTAAGCGTATAACTGATTTTTCGATATAAATTTAAGGAGAAATTTATATTTTTTCCCTATATATGAACCATATAAACCTAGCTAGATATCTTCTACAAAGTACCCTTCATAAAGTCTACTACTTTGTAGTAGCTCAGTATATAGGGATAAAACATGTCATGAAGCATTATACCAAAAACTTATAATCTAAATTGTATTTATCGTGGAATAGTAAGTACTCCTTCATTCTCAGTCAGATATTTCAAAATTCAAATGTTCTCAATTATGATATTATCTTTGTTAAAGAAAACGTTTCAATATCCTCAATATATTTTTTAACATAAGTACAAATTTAGGGCCCGTTTGGCCATAAATTTTACAAGTAAAACTTGGAAAAAAAATTGGCAAATTTTGTTTGTCCATACACTTTTTTATTATTTGGCAAATTTTTTTGGCAAATTTTCCAAATTCCCAAATACTAGAAAAAACTAGTATTTGGGCCAAATTTCATTAATTGGAAAGTTTTAGAAATTCAATTTTTACCCTTAACTTTTTATTTTAGAAAAATAATATATTTATTGACACCAACCAATTCAATTAGCTCCTCATTTGCCAACATTATTTAGTCTTAATGAACTAGCTACTAAATAAAACATGAATTGCATTTATTTTATTTTGGTAGATAAATATTACGTTGTTGATGCAGGTCTACGGAACACAAGAGGATTTTTAGCTCCATTCAAAGGAATGCGCTATCATTTGCAGGACTACCGAGGAAGTGAAAGAGAGCCTAAGAATGGAAAAGAGTCATTTAACTATAGACATGCTTCTCTGCGCAATGTAATTGAAAGAACTTTTAATGCGTGGAAAAGTAGATTCAGAATACTAAGACAAGGCATGAACAACTATGAATGTGACATGCAAGTGAAAATAGTAATTGCTTGCGCTGTATTGCATAATTTTTTATGTGAATACCAAAGTAGTAATGGAATATTCAATGAATATGAAAATGATGATATGGTTGTTGATGAAAGTGACGAACTATTGGCTCAGGGTAACAACATCGCTTCATCTTCTCGATCATCTGATTCGGAAATGCAAGCTCATCGAGAAGAAATTGTTCATAAAATGTGAGAAGATTATATTAAAGAATAGGTTGAACTCTTTCAGATGAGAAAGCATAGGTTCATCAGTGATTGCAATATTTATTTCCTTTTGTTTTCTTCTCTTTTTTTTCTACCAAATTTATATTAGTTGTATTTTCATTACCATGATTTGTACCAAGACCTTTTCACTATACGAATATTTATTGCAATGATTCTTGTTGATTTGTTGCGGAAGTCATAAAACTTGTTACATGAGATTTCTATTGTGCTATTTAATACAAATTTATGGTTAGTTTGATAGTTTTAAAAACTTATGGGTATAAATTATATTTCTTAAAAAAATGAAATATGTTTCTCAAATTCTATGGCTAAACACATGGTAAAATTTCACCCAAATTTTTATCCAAATAATATTTGCCAAAAATATTTGAATATCTATGGTCAAACACTAGCTTAATCAGACGTATCAGATATCAAATAGGTAAAACTTTCTTTATTAGATGACGGAAAGAGAGTCAAAAAACCACTTTTGGAGAATAAAATCTAAGAACTGTACAAGTAATGTAATTGAGAATTTCCAATTGGCTAATATCTCTTCCCAAATCTAAAGTTTTATTATTATAAAAAAAAGTTATGGCACCAATCACAACACAAAATTAAAGAAGATTATGTTAATATCTAACCTTGGATTCCTTTTCTTTTTTCACCACTCCTTTTTTTTTTTTTGTGAATTTCTTTAAAGTTATAGATAAGTTAGTTAATATGGTTATTTAGAATGAGGGTGTGTTTGGTATTAGATAAAATATTTTTCAAAAAATATTTTCGAATTTTTTATATTTATTTGGTTGAAATGTTGAAAAATATATTTTTTTATAATTTATAAAATTAAGAAAAATGACTTTCATAGTATTATTTTAAAAAACAAGCATTTGTCTCGTTCACACCATCCACATAACCTCCATTCTCACCCTTATAAAGTTTATATATAAAAATATTTTTAGAATAATGTTTTCGAAATTATTAAAAAATATCAAAAGAGCACCCTAATTTTCATGAAAAACCCAAATTGTATCATTAAACCATAAACACCATTTTTCCTAATATCATGATGTCATTATGAACAATAATTAACGTCAAGAGGCAAAATAAAAAATTACTATTGATAATGAGCAATTAGTTTTAAGCCAATTATTATACGTTAACCATGATCACTCGTAGTCACTAAATATATAGACTTTTGAATTAACACAACAAAGCAACTAGGCCATGATTTACCACACTACTAAAAACAAATCACTAGTTTTCTATTATGAAACGTTCAATCGCTATACTCAAAGATATTTCTGATTGAATTAGCGAGAAAAAAAAAAGTGTTTTTACATAGAAAAATTAAATTAGGAAGTTTTTTAGTATTTCAGCGAAAACTTATTTTCCACATTCATGTCATTTTTCAGTAAGTTGATTCGGGGAGAGATATATGGAAAAATCATATTTCATAGCATTGATTCGTGAAGGAAAAAATGTATATTTCAAATAGTGTCACATACTATAAGATAATTACGAATTTATTAATTCTCAGAAAAATCCCTATATTATTCACCGTTTATTTTTAGTGACGATATACATCTCTATTCGACTAACAAATAATAAGTAAGTAGTGGCAAATGACACTTTCCACATTTCCAATTTCCAGAAAAGACAAACTTCATTTAGCATTATACAAAACAATTGCATAAGATCAGTAATGACAAAACTCTGATGATTAAGACCAAGAATTAAACTTCCATTAATTAAGATTAGCATTATAATAAGATTTGACACAGTGGATTAAGCATATTCACTGTTAACTATTTTAAAGAAAAGAATTAAAGGTAAGTGGAATTTTTTGTTAAGCTTTTTAATCTTATTGGTGATTAATTAAGTTGCACTCATGGAGAATATATGAATTAGTAGTCGTAGACATGAAATGTAGCCTTTTATTAATTAATTATTATTATTTTTTTAAAAAAAGTGGGGGCACTATAACTAGGAATTTAATTTCTCATTGGAATCATAATTAGAATAATAATTTATTTTAAAAAATATATTTTTTCTAGAGCAAAAAAATTAGCATAGGGTATGAAATCCTTGTTGATCCTTCTCTCCTCTTGCTCGACGAATCAACTTCACGCCTTGATTCGACACATGCAAGGTCGAACCTTGGTTTTCGGATTTCGAAAGGGGGAGAAGTGGGGTGGAGGAATTGGTCAACTCATCAGGCTCATTAATTAAATTGTATTCAATTAAACATGTTCACGTAAATTGAGATATAAAGAATAGTAACTATTGTTCCTTTAGTTAGAGGAATTTCATAAAATAGGTTGGAACGAAAGATTGTGATGAATTGGTAAGTACGTTTTAATTCTTAACTAGAAAACTTGAGCTGAAATCTTAATAATGATATTATCTTTTATAGGAATCTTTACCACCAATGTTGACCTTTCTGGTATGAATATGGATTAATCAAATTTTAGAGTGAATATTAGGATAGTATTGTACAGGTCGTGAGTAAGAATAGAAAGTTATAAGTAGGTAGTCGAGCATCGTCTTAGTATTAACCTTATAGTCTTTAACTTAGTGGTAGTCTAGAGAATCATGTATATCTTAATATTAACCTATTCATGTAGTTTTTGGCTTATAGTATCTGGATCATATTTATTGTTTATTATGTTTAGACGATCGCACTTTGTTGATAATGTTATATACGGTGCCTTGCATATATGCTCCGCATTGCTTTGCAGTTACTTTTCACGTTTTTCTTTACCATCATTTTTCCCTCTGCATTAGACCATTACTGTTTTGATTTGCTTTACTTAAGTTAAAAGTCTTTCAGAAACAGCAAGACCTCTGTCTCTAAAAGGTAGAGATAAAATTTATGTACGCTCTATATCGTTTATGCAGATCTCAATTTATAAGATCTCGCCGAATATGTTTGTATTGTTTGATGATGAATAGGAAGACCAAAACAAAAAGAAAGTGATAAAAGAACAAAAGATGATGGATCATTCACAGCAAGTATTCTTTTTTTCAAGTAGCTAGTCATTTACACATAAAATCAGAAAGGACTTAGGGCCCGTTTGGATGGGCTTAATAAAAGCAGCTTTAAAAAAGCACTTTTAAAAGTGCTGAAACTTATTTTTAAAATAAGCAGTTATGCGTTTGGATAAAAGTGCTGTGAAGTTGTTATGTCAAACGTGAAAAGGGAAAAATGGAAGAAAGAAATGTTAGGGTTACATGGGTAATTTGAAGATTGTATAAAAAATATTAAGCACAAAAAGATAAAAATGTGGTCAACTTAAAACAGCTTATAAGATAAAAAAAAAAAAGCACCCCTACCCCAGCTTTTAACTTTTGGCTTAAAATAAGTTTTTTTAAACTTAAAATAAGTGTTTGAGTATTGCCAACAGCTAAATAAGTCAAAAACCAGCTTTTAACTCAGTTTGACAGCTTTTAAGCTGAGCCAAACATGCTCTTATAAACCTTCTGAATATTATTACCACATGCATTGATATTTTATTGGGCCAATAAAACATATATAATGGCATCCAGCATAGCATATGATATTGGTGTTTTATTGTTGTTGTTTTCCCTTTTTGTGGGAGAGGTAGGAAAAATAGTGGATAGGGGAAATTCACATGACCCTATGATAATAGCAACATATTTAGTATAATCGTCACATTTAATATAATTATAAATAGGATCTGAGAAAAATAATATGCATATAAATGTTTTATTTCAATATCGACACTCAGCTGAAGTAAAACATAAAATGATATATATAGGAAATGATTATATATCTTCATTATTGATCCAATTATTTTTGTTTGATATTAGACATTAAAGCCAATATTTATGGTGCAAATGGTATCAAAAAATTGGACTGTTAGCTCATTAATTAATTAATTTCCCACCATACAATATACTTGTCACCCTCTAGATAGTTCTATTGCAAGGAATATCTATGTGACAATAATTATGACTATGAAGAACAATTATGGGTACTAAAAAGGACTTATCTATTTGCCAAATAAATATATATAAGCATTATATATCATGGTCTAAGCACAATTTTCGGGGTATTGTCTAATTTGGTTTGATATTCCGACATCATCTCAATTTTTTTGGGCCTAACAATTTTATCGTATTGCTTAAATTCAAAAGGCGTTTTTATGGTGACTCATGAACTTACGTTTATATGACAATAAGTACCTTATGAATAAACTAATTAAAATTTATGTACGAATTGACCCTAAAACCACGATTATTAACTAAAGATTGATATTTCATAACTAAACCATCAATTGTTGTTACTCCCTCAAATTCTTAGTTTGTTTAAATGAAAATGTTAATTACTTTATATGCCTTGGTAACTCTCCCATCAAGATATATTTAAAATCATAAAATTCAAAAATATTTTAATATATTATGCATATTTTTAATTTAATTCACAATTTTTTTTTTAAAAAAAAAGAATTACTATTTTAAACTGTGTCGAGTCAACTAAACTACGACGGTCAAATTCCTAAACAACTCTGTCCAAGAAAATAAATAGAAGGAGCGCTTTTTGTGCATAAAATCTTGCTATTTGGATCATGGATATATTACTATCAAAAATTGGTGTAGTGGATGTGATTGATTTTTTTTTTAATCAGAAATTTCAAGTTCGAATTTCAGATATGAAAAAACTTTTGATAGAGAATGTTTTTCTCCAGTGAGACTTTACACGGTGCGAATCCAGATCAATCGAAATTTGAAAGGAAAAAACAAAAAACAAAAAAAAAGGTAACGGAGATATTGAAGTATTGAGTTGAAAATCCTTTTCTATTGTACTATGAGATTTGATTTTTCCAATAGCATTTGTCCTTTTACTGGTTAACAGCATTTCAAGAACATGCATGCTTTTTACTTTTGTGATCAAAAATCAAAATCCTAAAATTTATCTTATTTTATAAATAAAAAAATATAGGATTTAATTATTTGAAATTAAATGAGATTAAGAACTCTATTTCTTTTAGCATGTTAAATGTTTAATTAACTCTGTTCGGCTCCATAGTTTTATCGTGATAATTGATGTATGTTAATTTTACGTAGTATCCTATTAATTTAGCTTGTATGATATAACTTGTATTGATCAAATCATTGTTTATAAACAAGATCTTAAACTATTATAACACAACACGTTAATAAATCGAATATTTATATGTTCATGGTATCCAATCATAATTCTAATAGGGAAAAATTAAAAAAATTAAAAAAGAGAGTAAAATCATGATCATATTTAATTTTTATTACTTAATAATTATATGTTCATAGTTTAACACCTCGGATCCGTGGCGCAATGGTAGCGCGTCTGACTCCAGATCAGAAGGTTGCGTGTTCGATTCACGTCGGGTTCAATCCCCCGATCCATACGGGTTCCTCCTTTTTGTTGTTCATTCTTTATTGGATATTAACGCAGACTCGGGTGAGCACCTCATTCGTATTTTATTATTTTTTGGGTATTAATGCGGATTCGGGTGAACACCTCATTCATCTTCTTTTTTTTGGTTATTAGCGCGGACTCGGGTGAACACGTCACTCCTTTTTAGATTCATTGGGTTCCTCCTTTTTTATTTTCATTCTTTTGGGTATTAATGCGGACTCGGGTGAACACCTCTCACTCCTTTCTAGGTTCGCTTTAGTGTAGTATTTTTTTTCCAACAAGACTGAGCGAACACCTCACTCCTTTCTAGATCTACCCATGAATGATATGATTCCACCAAACATCAACATAATTTTCTATATTAGCGCAAGCTCGGATGAACACCTCACTCTTTCTAGATCCGCCTTTAGTATTTTCTTTTTATCGATAGGACTCGAGTGAACACCTTACTCCTTTCTAGATCCGCCCATGAATGATAATATTCCACCAAACATCAACAAGATTTTCCTGAGAATCCCCCTAAAAAAACAAAAGAATCTTCTCATTTTTGACACAAAACCTAAGCAGTGCTAAAACTATCCAAGAAAACACTCAAAACTAATCTTCACCTATGGAAAATTTTCTTCCATTGAGTCATAATTTTTGCTCCATTGACTTCTTTATTTCATGTGATTCTAGGAGGTAAAGTGAACTTCTAAGTAAATGTACATTTGAGTAAAAATCATATTGAAAAGATTACCAAAGATAGTACAAGCAGACAAACCATAACATAAAGACACATCTTGGCTTCACACCTTTTGATCCCATTGCACATTGAACAAATCTTTCAGAAAGAATCAAGTCTCTTTAAAATTGCAAAGCTCACAATTGCAGTGATAGCTAACTTCTAATAAATAAATGAACAAAGTAATAAAAATCATGTAACCTAGGAACTACATGATGGAAATTGATGGCCATGAGAACTTTTTCCCATCTCCTCTCAGCAGGTAAGCTCTAAGGACGTGCCGATGATGATACAACAGTATAGCTAGGTCTTTTCCTAGAACAATGGCATTAAGTAATCCAATGGGGAGGGGAGCTACAGCAAGGTTGGGTATTTTGCATCGAGGAATTCCCTTAACATTTTCGCAGTTTTCTGACCACCCATCAGTTCTGCTAATCTCTCCATTGGAAGCATGGCAAGTTCCGCTAAGCTTTTACAACCATCCATTATTGCCCTGTAGTTGGAATCTGTCACGCCTGGCAGACGTCTTAACATCTCTACTGCAGATGTATTGTAATTTTCAGCTCTACGAAAAAGTGAAAAGACGAATGTTATCAGGATAAAATTATAGATTTTTCAACCTGTAGCAAGCAGAATATAATTTTAGAACTAACCTAACATCATTTTCAACAACACCCTCTTCTGATGGTACACCAACTCTAATGGCCTTGACCTCATCGGGTTCATCTTGGTTTGATTTAAGAGAAGCAAATATTTCAGCTGTTGCATGCAGACTACGAGACCAGATAATGCGAAGCCGAGGAAAATGGAGAACAAGCAAGGAAAGCTTTGAGATAATGCTATTTGGGACTACATCATCACCAATTTCACTAGCAGACTACAAAGGAAACGAGAACTTATCAAGAAAAACAACTATTAAAACACAGATAAACCCAAAGCAGAATATACGCAGCACAATTACCTGAAATGAAAAGCTTTTATCCTGTGAAAACTCAATAAGAAGAACAGGAATCCGGTAATAACGTGACATCATTTCCACCTGGTGGTAAAGTCGGCCGGATGCAAAACTGACAAATAGATCAGAGATACTCTTCCTTTCTACGCATATCAATGGGGAAAGTATGTAATCACCAACTTCCAAGGTCACTGGTATAATGCGCATGCCTTTCTGGTGAAGCACATTAGGAAGAGTACTCATGAACTCTCTCATATCAACAATGACCTGGTTAAAAAGAAAGTCTGTGTTGGGATGACATCGTGCAACTATGTAATTATCAACAGTACAAAACTTGGAATAACGTACTTGCATTTCCTTTTCTGCTTCTCTTCTTCCACCAGCTTTTCTAGTTACATGATTTTGAGATATAACAGACTGAGGCTCATTGGAGGAATCCAGTCCCAGACAACGTCCATCCTGATAATTATCCATAATTAAATACCAAAAGAGGAGCATTTATTAGTACAAAAGTTGGGTTCTCCCAAAGGAATGCAAATTTGTGGATACAATTACCAAAATCGGGAAGAAAAGAGCTCAGATTACAGAACTGCATTTATGCAGCTACTGAACAACTACTTTCATTTTAGATTTGGTTGCAGTTAAAGGGAATTTTCATTCTACACCTGAAAATCAACTATGGACTCGAGATTCAAGTTACTCACTGATGAAACATTAATCCACATTGAGTATCTAATTCTTAAGATTCTTTAAATTTTTGTGCAAGGACTCCACATCATAGGCAGATCACTCTTACATGTACAAATAATGCTTCTTTACTTTACCATATCATATTGCACCCTCAAAATCTGTATTAATAAATATATTTCAGTTATAAATGAAAAACTATCTTTTTTTTTCTTTACTTTACCATATCATATTGCACCCTCAAAATCTGTATGAATAAATATCTTTCAGTTATAAATGAAAAACTATCTTCTTCTTTTTTGATAACGTATAAATGAAAAACTATCTTTAATAGTTTGTTTGGCAGAGCTTTTGGGAAACCAAAAGTGCTTTTTTTAGACCGCTGAGGTGTTTGACCAAGCTTTTAGGGGGGAAATTGTTTTTGAGTAGTAGCTAAGTTATTGATCAGAAGTTGAAAAAAGTTATCTTTTCTCCATAAAAATGCTTTAAAATCTTGGTGAAGCACAAAATGATGCTCTAATATTGCCAAAAATACTTTCGAGAAGCACAAACTGCAATTCCCGAAAATTATTTAATTGAAAAGCAATTCTGACAAAAAAAAATACTTCAAAATAAGCAGATTTCAGAAGCTCGGCCAAACAGACGACGAACTTAACCAGCAACCAAATAATGACATTGTTATTATGTCATGCATAGTCAGTGAAACAAGAACAAAAAAATGTACTGCAATGGGAAGACTAAAACCAAACAAATTAGAACTTGTCAAAGCTCAAGCATGAGTGATGAGACTACACCCCACCCCAACCCCAACCCCGCTAAACTAATAGTAGCAATGTAGCATACTGTGATGAGTGGATCTTTACAAGTAGAAAAGAGCTAACCTGATCTACTGGGATCATCATCAGTGATTTCTGTCTTATAAGGGACTCAAATGCTCCATTTTCTCTACGCACACTTGCCTCGAACTTTTGCACCTCAGTAGACTCTTCATAGAAGAGAAAGTACACCTTAACCTTTTGTGAAGGGTTCTCAGCTTTATACATTTCAACCTCTCTCACAAATGCAATATCAGGATGGTAAGCAATAATGATGGAGGGCTTCAAAATATCGAGAATTTTTTTATCACTCTCCAAGGCATAGAAAACAACTGGTGGGAGCTTCTTAGTTTCTCTTGAAGACTCAGCATCCAGAACTAGGTCGTGCTTTCTAAGAAACACTTCATTCAAACATCCGCCTTCCATTGCATCATCTGGGAAAATACCAGGAACGCAAGCTTTAATTCATTTGTTTTTATCTGTTGTAAGAGGAAAAAGTATCAGATTTACCTTCAGGTGCCACATCATTGTTGCTGTTTTCACCAGCTGACCCTTCCTTTTTTTTTCCCCCCTTTCTTTTTACAGAACCTCCAACATCCACATGTTTCGGATTATCATCTTCACCAACAATATCCTTGTTGATTCTTTTGCTAACTTCCGATGCAGCTGCCAGAAGTGCATCATGCTCCTGCTTGCTTATGCTACTAACTTCTGCTTTCTTTCCAGGTGATAATGCAACAACACCATCAAGTACCCCAAACCCTTTAGGCTCTTTAGCTTTCTTGGCATTGCGTTTTGGCAATGCTTGCAGCTGTACCTTGCTCAACAAATACTTTTCCCACTCTTCACGCATGACCTATCCAATGTACAAAATGTATTAAGATACCAATTGTGCATAGCACAGTAAAACATGATCAATATATATCCATTTTTTGTGTTACAACTTACAATAAAGAAAAGATTAGATTGGTTCAAATAACCCTTTAGTATAATTTTGCAGTCCATTCTTTTTCGTGTACTGAAGCACATATACCTTCCCTTATCCCATAAAATGTATAAATAAATATATATAGCCCAAAAAGGAAGATAAACTGAGCAAATGAAGAAAATAGGAGTGCAGCTTGGTAAAGATAAAAAATCAGAAAAACCTTTTGTGAGCCATTTGTAATGCAATCTTCGAGTTGCATGCATGAGTATTCATCTTTGCAAGCAACTAAAACAATCCCATTATCATCCCCATCACCCAGATGATCCTTCTCTTCTCCAGACGATGCCTGTTTATCTCTTTCCTCTTGTATCTCCATTAGGACATCCTGTGAAACAAATCAAGCCCATAAAATCCTAGTTAACAAAAATTATCTAGGATTAAAACCCAAGAAAGCAATAAATTTATTTGCTTGGGCAGAAGCCAGCAACCCAAATTGAAACCAATAGTATTAATAAGTCAACGTGAATGTTATATAGTACTGAAAGATGATTCTTCAACTGCCGAAGGTTACATTAACAATTGAGAAAATGGAAGTCACTCACTCACAAGTAAGACCTTCCACTTTGGTGGCTCCTCCAAGACTTCCTCCAAAACAACCATGGTCTCTGTACTTGTTGACTGATCTATGAGACATACAAAAACAAGAGGAACTATGTCATGCTTTACAGCTCTACACTGTTGTGCTACTATTGAATGATCAACAGGAAGATTTAGATTAAAAAGTTTACACAACCTATTTTGACTGTATATGTCCTTTTTCAAATTCCACAACTGTACAACTTCATAAGTGCTTCCTTTTGCCCTTTTTTTTTTTTTTTTTTTTTTTTTGGGGGGGGGGGGGTGTAGAAAGTGAGGAATTTGGCACAGGGTTAACTTCATTTTGAGATTGGTATGATTACCTCGCTTTCAAGTTATTTAAATTAGTCTATCATTAATCAAGTAAATAAACTAAGAAACCAATTGGCAAAGAAAGTGCCAGCACTGCTAATACACACCTTCATCCTTCTTGTTGTCATTAAGCTTTCTCTTCTTGGTTGACACAGTCTTGCTCAGGCCCAGTTTTCCACTATCTGTCCTCCCACAATGATAAACTCGTTTTTTAGCATACTCAAAGATCTTGTAACTGGACTCTGCAAATATCCAGACGGACCGGAAACTCTCTGATGCTCTAAGTGAGTCTAGATACTTCAAGTAAGTTACAGCATCATACCTACTCATATAAAAATTAGATCAAGTTATACTACAAATACAAGAACCATAAGCAAAAAAGAAACTGAAGCAGGCCTCAGAGACAGCACCAGTGCCCTCCTCTTACACTAGGATAAACATTGGATTCAGACTAGCGACCAAGTAGATCCATCCTATTATATCCTCCATCCAGAATATGGAATAAACTTCTATTAAGAAGAGTGAAAGTGGGTCTAAGAAAACTTATTGTAGTCCTGGAAACGCACTAATACATTCCATTAAATGAAAGTGGACAAGATTTTAAGAAAACCTGAAAAATAAGGTGGGCAACTTATTTTAAACAAGAGATTACCATTTGATACTTTCACCTACTTGAGCAGAAAACTGTGTAAAAACCAGTAAAACATACAAGTCATACAGTTGTTTATATTTGTGGTAGTATTCCAAATTAAAAACTTGATCTTTTCATACTTCTAATGAGATATGATTGCGCGATGGGATTTTTATCTAATTGACACCCGACAAATATGCACTTCGAATCACAGAGTAAGAATATTGCATGAGCCGTAACCAGATGCAGAAATAATCAAGAGTATAAATACCAAATATCAAATAATATCATCTTTACCAATGAACAACAAAGACAATGTCACATAAAAGAAAAAACAATTAAAAACCCTCTTGCTCAATAAATTTAGTGCCATCAACTAGCTCTCTTATAGATAGACAATTAATATCTCACAGACATCTAATGCCAACAAGATAGTGAGTAAAAGAAAAGCATGGTGAAAGAAAACACCAATATCCATACCTAACAAGGTAATCCAACAGCTTCCTTAATGTCTTCAAGTCCGATACAAGCTGCTTCGTTCTCTTCCCTAAGGTATGCCAGATGGGATCTAGCTGCCTTTTCACTATCTCATCGAACGACTTAAACAAACCGTTCTCCACTGTCAAGTCTTCTACATCAACCTTATTAGTCTTTCTCATTTCCTTCAAACATGCATCCATCACCTCAATCACTGCTTTCTGAATCCCAATCATATATGTTGACATCGGTACCCTTATATCCACAACCTCTGGTGGATCCCTCTCTAAATCCTGTGATACATAAACCTGAAACAGCAAGAACAAACCATTTTACACCAAGTTCAGATTTTTTTTCCCCCACTCCCCCAGCTCATAGACTGGCCCTTCAAATAGTCCAACTAAACTGGAAAAAAGAGGTTAGAATAATTTAAAATAACTACTGGACAACCATGAAGTTATTGGTTCATTACCCTTTATACCAAACACCTATATATTTTCATAATTGAGTTATATAGGAATTACCTGGAATCGAGGCCAAAGATGAAGCTTTCTAAGGAAAAGGCATTTAAGCGTTCTCTCAGCTTTAGCAAAACCAGAAACCATAGAATGAGGACGATCGGAAAATGCACGAACATAAAGAGAACGATTCGTTGACCGCAAAATACGTACAATAAACGCTTCTGTTGACGTATCCGAAAGCGAATGAGCATTGAGAATAACAAGTCCGGCAACAGCAGTCGTCGGGAGACGATGAGTCAACAGGTCAACAATAAGAATCCGGGTAGTGATGAATAAAATCCCTCCGGAATTGTACAGTGCCAGCCGCTGGTTCGCCGGCAAGTCGAAAGTGATCTCCGATGGTAAATTCGGAACTTCACCGGAGATTTGAGATTGAATGTCATTTTCGTAATTTCGTAAGATTGAGCTTTTCTGAGGAGGAGTGGCGGAGAGGACAAGTAAACAGCCTTGAGAGTGGTGGTGAAGAATGAAAAGGGAGGATATGAGCTTATGAAGACCGAGGCCTGAGGAAGTAACCACTAAACCACCATTCGTATCTTCTAGAAGCTCTGTGATTATATGCTCGTGAAATTGGACCATATTTAGAAATCTAGGGTTCCGCCTTATGCGGTGGCGATCATGGCGGATGATGGTGGCGCGAATGTAGCTGTGGAGTTTGTTGGAAAAATTCAAAGTGATCATATATATATATGAAAATATTTGCAACAATTGGGGTTTAGCCAAATCTTAAATTTGAGTTTAGCCCCTACAGTTTAAAAATGTATTGCTTTTGCTACCCATACTTTCGTTTTTGTCACTTGAGCAACCTTTCAACCTCCCGTTCTCCACGAGGCAGTGATAAGATCTAGATACATTCTACGTTTTCAAAACTCGAGTAGTGATAAAATTTACGTATGTTATACGCTTTCAAAGCCCATTTTGTGGAATTTCACACATTCGAACAAAATCAATCTCTTTATAGTAAGTCATTTGATGACAGCTATAATGAAATACTGTTATATAAAAATTAATTGCGAAAAATATTTGTCAGTACCGCAACATATAGTAACAGGAAATTCACATAGAGCCAGCAAAATTGAAGGTGTTATTTCTTCTCTCTAAATAATGAAAACATGCTCTGCAAAATTGATTACAACATGGGTATATAGAAGTGTGCATAGAACTATAATTTCAATATACAAAGTAGCAGTATTGTGCTAATTTGCAAATCATACAGATCCTTAAGTGCTAACTACTGAGGTTCAGATCATCATTGCTGGACTTGATTCGTCGTACATTCAACGGTACAGGTTTCTCCAAGACTGTCACGTTAACTCCGGTCCAGATATCTGATTTCGTGGGGAGCTGAGCTATTTTCTCTACGATTTCCATGTCCTCCGGTAGCACATAGCCAAAAACAGTGTACGCGTTTTTCCATTCTTGATGGTTTGCTAAGCTTATAAAGAATTCAGGGCCAGAACCAACCCATGCAACTGAACCCCGTCTTATTTCAGGACAGAATTCACTGGGAACTGTCTCAACTGGTATTCCTTCAGCACCAAGAGTTCCTTGTAACAAACCATATGGAGGGCCAAAAGAAGCCTGCAATTTTGTAAAGCAGATGCAAAGAACTCGGAGAAGTTAGAAGATTTTAGCGGAAAGATAGCATATGAGTGAACAAAGATCAGCACAGAATGACTAATGCACTTGAGGAAATCTCTTACACGAGGCGAATACTAGATGAAAATTCATCTACACTATCTATCTTCAAACACAGAATGCAGTAAGCAAAATGCTATCAGCAGCGACTGATTTTTCATGTCGTGCTCCCAAGAGCTTTGACAAGCCATATCAGTTGGGAAGGAAGTTAAAATGCAGAATGCACTACATACAATAGCGATATGAACAAAGAAATGGGACACAATTATGGGGTCCAAAGAGGAAGGAGTCAGAACATTTTTAGCAACGGAGGATATACATACATAACCTTTCTCTCACTTTCCATGTTTTTCCAGATCTACGTATATTACAAAGTCAAAACAGTACTCCGGCCATTCCATTTTATGTAAACACTATTTGACTAGACATGGCATGTAGGAATACTAATTTGATTTGTATATTACTTCCTCCATCCCGAAATGCCGGAGTTTGTTAAACCTTCTAAATTTCAGCATAAATTCAGATATTGATTCTTCAAATTTATGAAATAAAATTTATATAGTCAGAATTCACATAAATCGCAGTTTTTACATAAAAAGTATTCAAAAAAATGTTTGAAGTAATCGTTGCAAAAGTATTTCCTTGTTAGTAATAGTTAACATAAAATGTGACATGGAGAGAATTTACATAGTGGTGGAAAAAAACTTAAAATAGAAACATAAAAAGTTGCTTAGAAGAAAATGTATCAATCGAATTTAAAGAAAACTTCAACAAAAAGAGTGCCATAAAAATTGGGATGGGCGGGAGTTTGAAATTGATAACATGAACACTTGTTCTTAATCCTCCACTTAGTCAAAGTAGCCAAATTGAGACAAATAACTATAATTCATCTTACTCATGTAATCAAAATGGAGCTGTTTAGGATTAGAAGTCACATGTTATTAATAGTGTAGAAAAGAGATGAAAATTTACATCTTTTATGTGATCTCCACGTGCATCCCAAACTTGTCCGCGAGTTTCTGCACGAAAAAATTGGCAACCAGCACAGTGTCGAAACTTCAACAACTCCAGAATATTAAAAACAGAGTGTGGGGAACATTCTGGCAAAAGCTGAGGAAAAAAAGAAAATACAGACATGAATGTCAATAGAAATTAAAAAATCCTTGTTAAGGGAAAGGACTATGATAACTAACAGTGTTGAAGACATCTTATGGATGAAAAATTTTGATATAAAAAAGTTGTACTGTATTACCCTCCCATACGAAACAAAGCTTACCCTATACCTTAAACAAATACATACACTTGAAAAAGGCATAGTTCTCACTAGTAGTGGTCATATTTAAGGAGATAGAAACTTATAAAATGCACAAGACGTTCCTTGTGTTTTGATAAACAAGATCATTTGAAATCTATGGAAGTATGTGCCTCGGGTCCTCAGCTCTCAGATTTCTCTCTTTTCTTCTACTTTCCTTCTGCTTCTTCCCTTCCCTTATCTAGTAAGTGCTATTTTGTTTTAAAGCAAAGGAGATGCATGAAGAAAGAGCAGAACTCTAGACAGTTGAGTAGTTTATTTATCAAGGATTAGCTGTAGAGATAAGCCTACAACAACTACAAGATACCCCAGCTGGCAAACCATAAATGGATAATTAGGGGATGCTGATCTTACCATGCTTTATCTTGATTAATCTTCTGAAGGGAAAGGGTACTGATTCATTAGTGTCACCGCAAGAATCAACTTTTTTAAATATTTTTGATAAATCACATGGAATCAATAGCATCCTACCATATTCGCAAGCAATAACTGTATTACAATTCTTGTTGGTCATGAACTTTCTTATTTATCCAGAAACCATGATCACCTAACAGATTTTCACCCCTCTTTTTCAATTTTGCAGTTGCTTCTAAGCATGGTCTTACAAGTATAACAGCATGATGCAGAAGTCAAACAATCCAAGCCTCAATGATTTTAATCTAGCATGAGCAACAAAATCAACTCCTTAAGCAAGAACTTCCAGAAATTATTGCTTTTATTTCCTTATGCTACTTCTTGCAATGTTATTTTATTAATTTTTCAAAAGACATCTCAATGTTGGGGGAGATACGCTTTCTCCTTCTATTGAAGTTAAACCTTAAAGACTACAGTTCGTTGCCTGGATTATATCGAAATCTTTTCACCATACACTTGTATAGTATCCCATATCCCTCGAGTCAGAAAACAATATAGCTTATTGAAGTAGCCCATACTATTTTGGAAATGTATGCACTCTTACAAGCTAATTTCCATCCATATATATGCATATTTATTTTTATGTTAGAAATCAGTGGCAGACACTGAAAATGTGTCCTAGTACAATTATTCAAAATGTACTCCAAAGACTGATCTGAATAGTTAGAATGAGTTGCAATTTCACAGCATTTGTTTAGATGCTGGCATTTCTCTGTGGCAAGATATATACAAGTAGGCATTCATCAAGAAACAGAACATACCTTAACGTGAATAGCACCAAATTCTGTTTCCAAGGCGACAATTCCCTAAAAAGAAGCATGATTGGAAAAGAGAAATTTTCATAGTTAGTACATTAAATTTCAAGCATTATAAGGATGTAGTGATATGATTTCTCCACAAATGAGAGTTTTATGGTTTTTCCGATGTAGCAAGAAAAAATATAAGGAAACATTAGAATCAACAGAACAGAAAAGCTACCAAAGAAAAGAAATTCTTCAAAGATACATTACGTTCCCCAAGAATCTAAAAAGCTACCTTTTAATAATAAGCATTCAATCATTATAAACTTGACGATATATAAGTAACATACAAAGTTGTAAATCTTAAGGCTAATCTACAAAAATGTCATAAGAAGTTGTACATTTTAGGTTGTTGAGAAAGCAGCATACCTCTCCTTTCCCGAAAACTATGCCAGACGTCCAAATACTATTGTCTCCATCATCCTTTTTTTCAGGAGCCAAAGTATCTTTCTGCTTCTTCAACCAGCACTGCAGCGTGAAGCAAAACATGCCAGACCAAACAGTCAAAGTTCCATTTACGTTGTGTATATTAGTTCAGAAAGTAACTAAAAATACCAAAAGTTAATCATACAACGACGTTATCTAAAATTAATGCGGAAATAATATATGTCAAATTTAAGTACATGCGGACTTTTCTCAAACTGGGTATGCTTCACTATTATAAACGGGCAATAGTTTTTTTAACTGTCCGAACTTCAGTAAACTGTTTTAACCTCGAAAAACTTATTCTGGAAGCCCGGTTGGTTTGTTTGGGAACCTTAGCAGTTGGACCTCCTATTCTTGAATATTCAATAGGAGAAAAGAGATTAATTCTGGCAATTTCTCATTTAATTATCCAGATTGTCAAGGAAAATGACAGGTTAGTGTGGTTGTTTGATTCTGTTCCTTGAACTATTTCAGAAATTATGGTCAGCCGAAAAACAAAATACCTATTTTACATAAATGTTGAAATTAAATTATACGCCACATTTACACACACCATACAACATCTGAGGAGAGCATTTATAGTTAATCACAAGCAAAATACCGAGTTGAACTCCGAAAAACACGTTTAGCTATAAAATTCCGGAATTTGAAAAATACCAAAAAACTGTCCACTCCAAGTCACTCACCAAAATTCACAAAAAACTCCAATCTTCAAATATCATTTTTCACTTTGAAAACAAAAATCACTTTTTTTTTCAAATACTCACAATTTTCATGACCAAATGTATATAAACCAACATCACATTTCACAAACTCATATTCTATCTTATTGCATTATGATTGTACCATCATTCATAATTAAAGGTCCAAATCTGCATGGTTTTGTCAAAATTGGACATAAACGCACAATCTATGACACTATGTAAATCATTTCAAATTGCCAACAACTTACAACTACAAATACTACAACAACATGCCCTGCGAAATCTCACACGCGAGGTCTGGGGAGGGTAAAATATACGCAGATCATGAAAAAGTAAAATGACAAAAATAACAAAAGAAATTCCCAAGCTCACCTCACCAAATTTGTCACCACAAGCTTTTTCATCTCCACAAAAAACCCATGTATCACAAAGACAAGGCCCATGATTACCAGTACACATATCTTTACAAGCTTCACAACATTCCTTAGAATTTTTAACCTTAAAATCAGAACCCCACTTCACAGCAGCTCCCCAAAGCTCAAAACTTTCGATCCCATTACAACATCCACCACCTTCCACTCCACCAACACCACCACCGCTGCCAAATTCACCGTCATCCGCCGCCAACCTCTCAACAGCCGAATTTCCGGTGGGTTTCATCACCGCCGACATGAAAATGTACACGACAGTACACGAAAAAAGACCCATCAAGAGAAGGATCATAGAAGCACAACGAGTGGGTTCGGAATCATTTGGCTTCCGACCCATTTGAGATTGATGAGTGAAGATGAAAACCCAGAAACGGATTTGGCTGATTCAATTTGGTTTCTGAGATTTTTGTATGATTTGGTTTAGTGGTATCGTTGACCTTGAAGATACTGAAGCAGAGTATGAAATTGAGGTAATTTTATTATATTATAAGATCCATTATTAAAATTTGGATGGGATTATGGAAATGAATTAATACTCGTTATTTTATATCAATTAGTTTGACTATGTATGAAAGAAAAGATAATTTTAAAATTTTTACTTAAAATAAATATTTATATGATTATAAATTAATAATACGAATAAAATTAAATATTTAAATTTTTATAAATTAAAATCATATAAATTGAGATAAAGAATATTTAAGAAATTATTACAATTGGAAATAGTCTAGCATGTTGTAGCAGTAGTACAATGAGGAATCTATCATGGGTTTGATAGAGGTTGAAATTTCTTTATATTAAACTTATTGCCTAGCTCGAAATATTGTATTCTTTTGATAGAATATAAAGTTTAAATATTATTTTTTTTGCTTTAATTTTGGTGGCGTTCATAGTTTTAGATTTTTATATTTGGACAAGTTTATTGTACAAGTAAATTTTTATATTATTTGAATTATTAGTTATTATAATTTATAATATATCTATAAATTTATTTAAAATATCAAAGATTTCGTAAATAAATTTTTAATTAAACTTAAATGAGTTCTCTCAAAAAATAATAATGACCACATAAATTAGAACAAAAGGAGTGATTAATTATTATATTCCTTCCATTACCATTTAGGATTATTAATTATAATATAATTGAGTTTATGAATTTCATTCATTTATTACTATATATACATTTAAAACTAACTTTATATAGTGTGTTTGATGATATTAATTTTGTCATTAATATTCGATATTAAATGTAGCATCATGAAATATTAACTGTTTGATATAATTTAGATATTTGCTTAGAGTTAATTTAAATTTTAATCAAGTGTATCGTTAAATTCATTCTTATGCAACTATTAAAAGTATTGTTTTATATAACGATAATTTAGTGTAATTTTTATATTGTTATCTTCTTTCTCTCTTTTTTTCTCATTTTATCTTTATTTATGTTTAACAATCATATATTATCTCTTATACTACTTTTCTATAGTGCCACCAATTGTTGAAATGAGACACATATAATAAAATAAAATAATATACAATTTAAGATAATACAATATAAAATATATAATATAAATATCATACACTATAATATATTTTAAAATAATACGTAACAATCACTTAAAAACGAACTTATTCCAAATGGTCCATAAAAAGAAGTACAAACATGTTTCTCTTAGTTATATTACTAATAATGAATACCATAATTATGCGGAACATAGAACTAATACAATATTAATTAATTAAACATGCATCCCAGAATAATTAAGGTGGAGTTGTAATACATTTATATACATTGAAATTTAAATCTGAAACAAAAAATATTTCCAACAAAAACATGTTTTTTTTTTCACAAATATATTGGGTGTATTTGCTAGGGAGGAATAAGTTTCTTAAAATTAAAAAGAAAATAATTTTCCTCTTCACACATTTTAATATGATATAATTTGATTTGACATAGAACTTGATATTATTTTACTTTTTTGAAATGTTTTAATTATTTCATTAAAGATAAAATAAATATTTTAAAATCAAATTGTTACTCCCGTTCTGATTTATATAAGATATTTAACTTGACATGAAATTTAGAAAAATCATGATCTAAAATAAGTTATATATATTTGTGAAACTATAAAAATCATTTTTAATTAAAAATAAATGCAAATTTTAAAGTTATATCGTAACTAAATACAAAAATAAGTCATTCTTTTTAAAATTGACTAAAAAAATAAGCTATATAAATTACCATAAAATATTTTAGTCGTTAATAAAAAATATCTAAAGAGAAACAGATAATATAACTAGCTATATCATACACCATATCATTTTATTCATCATATTTGATGACATTTTATGATTCATAGATTATATATCCCATCTATTTATAGGACTTAATAAGTAGTGGGTAGTTGTGGCGGAGTCAGGCGTTGTATTAAGTGTGTTCAGAATATGAAGAAATGGAGCTTCTAGGATGATTAAAACAAATACATATTCTATCTGTCTCATTTTATGTAACAATATTTGACTTGATTAGAAAAAAGACTTTTAAATCTAACGATTTAGAAAATTAATAAATATTTATGTAATTATAAAATTCAATTTTTTTTAAATCTAACGATTTAGAAAATTCATAAATATTTATGTAATTATAAAATAAAACGGACTCCAATAAAAATTAGAATTTCTTTGGCCCTAAGTCTTAATTTCTTATTGACTAATGACTTTGTTTTTTTTATCATAGGAGTCAAGTCGTCCACTTTGGGTAGAATTTTTGGATTGAATAAAATAATTTTGAATTGGAGATTTTTTTATTAAAAGGTTAGATAATCTTTGACTATTATATTATAAAATCTTTGTATTCGTAGACATAGTTGTTCACAGGGGCAGCTTTTATGCCTAAAGCCAAATTTAAATGGAGGTCTAAAATTTGAATATATTTTTTTTTTTATAAAATTTATTACTGTTAATTATTTATTTTTTCTTAAGATATAATACTTATAATTTATCAACTTCTATTACTTTTTTATGTTATATTTTTTTTCAAAATTATAATCGATATTTTTTTAAAATAAATGTATAACGTATTATTTTTTAAAAAAATGAGAACTTTTAAATTTTGAAGCCTAGGCGGTTGTTTTTTTTTCCAAAGGTGTAGAGCTGCCACTGATATGTTATTCGTATTATAATTGATTATGAGAAAAAATGTTTAATTTCTATCTCTTTTTGTCGGCAGAGAATTTATTTTAACTGTCACTTAAATTGCTAAATTAGTTTTGGAAAAAATTATGCGGTTAAGTAAATCTATAGTACTTAGTTATTCATTTAGTTGTAGTTTGCTATAATTATTACTCACGACTAACATTATATATTAATTATGTGGGCTGACTTTGAGTTTGTATAACTAGTCACATTTGTATATGTATAATTTGCCAGAATATACAAATACATATGTATAATACATAATTATTCAATCAATATACATATATCATGCATCTCTCTCCCACTCTCCGACCTTTCTCGCTCGCCTCTCTCCTACCTCTCTCAATCTTGCTCGCCTCTCTCCTCTCTCTCCCAATCTCGCTTGTTTTTATACGAATGCATATGTATAATATATAATTATCTAACCAATATACATATATATATATATATATATATATCTCCCACTCTCTGCCCTCTCTCGCTCACTCTCTCCTCCCTCTCCTAATATCGCTCACCTCTCTCCTCTCTCTCTCTCTCTCAATCTCTCTTGCCATATATGCAAATATATATGTATAATATACAATTATCTAACCAATATACATATACAATTCACGTTTCTCCCACTTTTTGCCCCCTCTCTCTCTCCTCTCTCCTCTCTCCTCTCTCTCCTCCCTATAACATATAGTTACAAATTGTAATTATCAAATTATAACTATGGAGAGTAATTAGGCTATTGTGGCTATATGTGAAATAAGTTAGTTATTTTAATTTTATATGTATCACAAAAAAAGTTAATACGAGGGAATAAAAGAGACGTTTTATAATATGAGATTTTATATATATCTAGGAAAAGTGATTTTTTTGTTACAAAAATATCTAGTATACTTTTTATAATTATATTTGCCCATATAAAAAAATACTTTTTAATTTTTTTATCAACTATCAATACTACAAGTGTTTATAACTATCAACACTATAATTGTTTATATATACTATTTAATAAATGACAAGAATATATATATATATATATATATATATATATATATATATATATATATATATATATATATATATATATCATTACTTTTTTAGTAAAAATATATTTACTCTAATTAAATTTCAATATCGATGGATATATTTGTCCTTCTGGAGCATTCTTTGATGAATATAAAATTTGAATATAATTACTTACTATGTTTAAGCAATTATCACTATCAACACAAGTACACAACTATTACTACTATGTATTTGATTTTCATAATTTTATATATTTGCTTATCAATTTATATCTTTGCGAATTTAAAATCAAAATCATATAAATCGAAATTATATATATATATATATATATTATATATATATATATAAAAAAATTTAAATTTTAATCATATATAAAAAATATAATTTTTTCTTCTAAAAAATTTAAATCTATAACTTACCTTGCTCTCGATGGGTAGGGAAGCACGTAATTTTCTTTAGATTTCTATTTGACTAATTATATGACTTTGTACTTTATCATTGGAATCAAGTCTCCCTCTTTGTACACATTTTTAATGGGAAAAAATTAATGCAGTGCCACAATATTATTAGGTTTGATTCGATTTTAAACTGTTATTATTATATTTATTGATTTATAGCCACATTGGCCAATATTTTTCGATATTCACACATTGTCGATCTTGTTGTAAATAATGAAATATTGAAAATGAAATATTGATTTACATTTTATGATCTTTAGAATTTAGAGATGACTTGTTATCGAGGATCAAAACATACGATCTCAAACAACTTTTGCAATCCCTTAACTATTACACTAAACCTTTAAACTTATTCAAAATATGTTAATAATTGTATATATATTCATTAGATTAAATTTTGATAGAAACTTGAATACATTGAAAGGAAAAAACATTTCTATTTCTCTTTTTCTATGTTATTTTTACTCCAAATATATTTATTGAAAAAGGATCAAAATTGTACTTGAACTATGCGAAATAAACTACTTATACGCTTTATTACATTTTGGAATCAAAAATACCCCGCCGTTATCCTAGAGACCACAAATACTCTCAAGAGTTAACACCCCAATTTTTTTAGTGATGAGACATGCCACATGGGACTAATCCCTCCACCTAAGCGTTGTCAACTAAGTTTCACTATAAAAGAACTTGACCTTTAGTGACGACAAAGTTGCCACAAAATCCCAAAATATTACCACTAAAGGGTATCAGTGATTTTCAGTGACAACTAAAACTCCAACAACCATTCGTTAGTAAAACCTACTTTTTCAACAAAAAAATATGATAATTAGTTTTCAATTGCAACCTTATTTTCTAAAATAAATAAATTGCAATATCAATATTAAAAACGCCCAATATTATTACGAAAAACTATGAAAATTACTTCTCGATTCACATCTCCTACTATATGATGCATCATTGTACATTTTATACATTTACATATAACATAAAAATAAAATATACAGTGTCTTCAAACTCCTACTTAAAAAATATCATTTTTTTTAAATAATGAAGAAGAAAACACAAAATTAGAATTTAATGTTAAAAACTTTTGGTGACGAATTTTGGGTTCTTGTGGCGACTATTGTCACCGCTAAAGATTTGGTTCTTTTTTATTGAATCCTAGTTGGCAATGCTTAGGTGGAAAAATTAGTCCCACGTTGCATGCCAAGTCAATAAAAATATGGGGTGTTAACTCTTGAGGATATACGTGGTCTTTTAGGATAACAACTGGGATATTTTTATCCCAAAATACAACAAAGGTTATAAATGATCTATTAACATATTATAACCGTTTGAATTTTTTTCATTTGATTTATATTTTAACAAGTTTATTTTATATCTAGAAAATCTTTTTATTTTATGATTTTCTGTTTTTTTTTTGTTTTTTTTTTAACCTTACAAAAAGGAATAATGGGACAATATATTTGAAATTAATAAATAGGGAGAATTTTTTAAAAAAATAAAATGCGTCTGCCGGGAGTCGAACCCGGGTCTATTGCTTGGAAGGCAATTATCCTAACCGTTGGACTACAAACGCTGATGTATGATATTATCACTATTAGTATTTTTCTCTGTTTACTAAATGTTTTGAGTCCCGATTAATTTGAACTCCGGTTAGAAAATCTATATTTGAAGGTAAAATGTTTTTTGTCAAAGACAATTCAAATATTCATGTCTTGAAAGTTGAACTTGAATTTTTTTTATTAAGAATAAAGAAATACTTGTCACTTCATACAATTTTTAATAATAATATTACATTTGATTATCTTACATATATTAAGGTGATTTTTCCAATAAATAGAGTAGTCTTTGTACATTTGTCGGACAAAACGAAAAGTGACCTTTGGGAACGGAAATTGTTATCTGTTAGTACTACCTCCGTCCCATATTATAAGTCATTTTTTATGTTTTGAGAGTCAAACAATTTAAGTTTGATAAAAATTGCGCATGAAATCTTCAATTTTCTTGCAATGAAATTATATATTTGTAAACTATGTAAAAAAAATTATGAGTCACAGTAATTGATAATTCAAAATATTTAAAGATCTATGAAAAATTTGCGATCGAAGATAAAATTATTTGACTCTTGAAATTGAAAAGGTGATGTATAATATGAAACGGCAGGAGTACTTTGCTATCATTATGTTTCTTTTTCTTTCTCATGCGTCTTGATATTTTGTTTTATTTCTTGTAATATGTGTTGTCATGAATTTCTTTTCTTGTAACTATGCTTCAAGCTTTTTCTTCTTTTTTAAATTGAAAGTCTATCGAAAGTAAATTTTCTACTATATATTCTATTATTCATAAATCTCACTTATATGTGGTGCAAAAGGCAAAGAACTCAAGAATTCATTTTCAACTTCAATAATTAACTTGGAATAAGTGCATTGACTTCTCCTTGATTAAGATTGGGCAACAGATCGGAATGAGATCACCGGACCGGAATGAATCAATACCGAATCAAAACGAAATGTGTTGACTGGTTCGTTAATCGATACTGGGATGAATCGGATCGAAATTACTAGGACAGATACTCGGTTCCATCCCGTCACACTATATATCAGGATGGAACCAAAACGGATCGAAATGGAACGGAAGGTGATAAACGGGATGACACATCTAGTTATTTTAAAAAATGGTTTTTTTGAATCACAAAAATATGAATATTTTTTTATTTTTCTAAGATTAAATTAATAGTTTTTAAATTTATAATGTACTTTTTTACTTAAGTTATTTTTAAGATAATTTTTTTAAAAAAATTACTTAATAAGTTTGCAAGTTAAGTCTAATTAAGTTTTCAAGATTTAAATCTTTTGAAGTTTATAAGTTATTACTTATTGTTTATTAATATGTTATAATTTATAAGTAATATTTATAACTTGTAATTTAAATAAATTAAATTTATAATTTTAAAAATTAAATAAAAATAAGGATAAAACAATTACACAAATTAAAAAATATCGGTTTAATTTATTTAAATTTGTATTATAAATTACAATTTCAATTTATAACACTAGTAGAGTGCATAGTTTACGCAACCACCTTAAAGGGTTCTGTTTCAACCAAGTTTCGAATGTAATACTAATGTAACACTAATAGGGGGTAGTTGGGTTACTTGAATTGTATTTATTATTTAATATAAAATATAAATTATAATTTATAAGAATATAATATAAATTAATTAATAAATATTAATCAATCGAAACTGGACCAAAATCAGAATAAACCGGGATAATCGGTATCGATACACTGATATCAAATCTCGAGTCCATTCTATTCCATTTCGTGTGGCAACCGAACCGGACCGATAGCGGTACATCGCGTTCCGGTTCCCAGCCTTATCCTTGACTATCAAAGACCCATAGAAAAGTCCTCCCTAATATATACTCTCTGTATCCACTTTTATATGTCATACTATACTTTTCAAAAGTTAACTTGATTGATTTTCAAAATTAAATACATTAATTGATATTTTAAATAAAAAATTAGACATTTAAAAACTACATGAAAAATATTATAAATTACAAACTTTAGCATATCAATATGATAAAAAATACATCTTAAAATATTATTTAAAGTTCTTATAATTTAATTCAAAAAATAAAAACTATGACATATTAAATGTAAACGGAAAGAATATTACTTTTACAAAATTTACGTTGACAATGATTTTATGGGGTGAGGCATCCCATGAAGTTAATTTTTTATTTTAACTTTAATATAAGGTAGTTATTTCATTATACACATATACTCTCTTCATTTAAAAAAATGATACTTTTTTTTTGTAATATTTTAACTTAATTTTTCACGTGACATATTTAAGACTATAAGATTAAAAGAGCATTTTGATATTTTTGACACTACTTTAATTTAAAATAATAAAATTAATTTCTTTTTTAAAATTTTATTTCAAGTCAAACTAATTCTTATTTTTTAAACACAAACAGTAATATTTTAGTTTTAAATAGGTTTGTTTAGGTAGTAAAGTTGCACTTACATCAATAATAGAGGATATCAATATTATATTATTCTTTTTATTTCTTCAATAAAATTGCAATTTATTGTATTGGTGGCAATCTTTATTTTATGGCGGCTAGATTTCATGTACATTATGTAATAAAATAAGAATTAATGATGTAGTCAATTAGTTTGGCATCATAAATTTATTTGTTTTTAATATCCATTAATAGAAACTAAAAGGCGGTGTTAATTATGTCTCAATAGTCCTGAAAATAATAGACTAGAAAATGAGGAAGTTATTTTAAAAATGTCAGGTTAGGTATGCATTCTTAGGATTGATTACGAAAATTTCATCTTTTAATTTATTTATTACCATTATTTTTTATAAATTTTATAAATTTTCATTTTCGCGCATCAGATTAATGTATTTCGCGCAATACATGAGTGTATCTCGCGCAACACATTAGTGTATTATGTATGAAATGTACCTCGCGCATCAGATTGTATTTCGCACATCAGATTAGTGTATCTCGCGCATTAGATTAATGTATCAGCGCTTATATATATCATTATACTTGCTTTGAGAGATTTTTATAATTCCACTTGATTGGCCTACATAACGTGATTCCGAATTAGACAGATACCAAATGGTTAAAACTTAAAAAGTTACATAATCTGTTTGTTGCAACATTACATGAAATCAAATGCACACTTTAGAACTCAGTAAATAGCAGCTCTGTGCATAACTCATCTATACAAAGCCATAATTTTAACAATACAAAGAGTTACATAGTAAACATTTTTTCTCTCTTATAAGTTCAAATTGATCATCAAATTTCATCCTCAGACATAAACAGCAAAGTCATTGCTGCTGTCGATTTCCGATTCGAGGTCTTCCTCTAAATCATCTTGTTCTGCTGTCCCTGCAGGATCTTTCCCTTCAGATTTTGACACTACTCCAGGTATTTTAGCTTCTTGTATCATCTTCATGATTTCTTCAACACTTTGTTGCAGTTGCTCTGAAGATTCTTCGAATCTCGCGTGCTCAACATCCATCAGCTCTTTTGGTAGATTCTTTAAGAACCAAGGATGTTTCTTTATCTCAGGAATAGTTATCCTCTGAATAGGGGATTTTCGAACGTTTAATGCACAAATCAAAGTCAACAACAATAACATATCGCGATACATGTTATGCTAATGAACGAACCATAGTTAAGTCCTGAGTTTTACCTTAGAGGGATTTGCAACAAAGATTCGCGAAAGCAGGTTCCTGCAATCTGGTGTGACTCGTACATAATCGGGTATGGAGTGTTGGGCGCTCATTATTCTCTGAACACAAATAAAAGATTCTTTAAGTCGAGACTACGGGGTTGCAAATACCAACACACAACACACTTGTACTAAGTTCAAACATCGAAAGGAAGTGTACACAACTCACCCCAATGGTTTTCCTGAAGTTTTTCGGATCTTCAGGATCCTCAAAAGGGTATGCTCCTACTAACATTACATATAGTGTCACTCCACATGACCACACGTCTGCGATCTGAAAAATGCATAACGATAACATGAGCATAGTATTCAAGTGAAACAACACGAGAAGAATACGATCATGTAACTAATTATTATGAATATATAAATATATTATCGTCGTGTTAAATGTAATAACCAGTGACAAAACTAAAGCAATGTCCGAGAAGAGAGCTTGCCTTCCCATCATATTCCTTTCGTGACAGGACCTCAGGGGCAATGTAAGCAGGAGTTCCCACAGTCGACTTTGGTTGTGAATGCAGTAAACCAGACTAATGATAAAGTAATATACAAGTAAGTTAACATCATGTTAGATGTAACATATCAAACATCATCTAGAAGTCAAAAACAAACCTTGGAATAACCAAAATCGCATATTTTTAGACGCGGTGAAGGACTTCCATCAAGAAGAGTGTTTTCAAGTTTCAAGTCCCTGTGACAAATTTCCTACGAGAAAGTAAAAACATGACTTCAGAATGACTAGAAAGATGAGCATTTAACAAGATGTTTATGTATTTTCAAATTTACCATGGTATGACAGTAGCTGACACCGGATATAAGCTGTTGGAAGAAGAAGCGAGCCTGTTGTTTGTTGACACAAAAATGAAGTTAATTAGTACAACAAGATCGTTCTCATCAATCATAGAACAATACGAGAAATTAGAGATATGTATCTGCTTAACCTCGTCTTCACTAAATCTGCCAGCACTGCATATTCTACCAAAAAGTTCTCCACCTGCTGCGTACTCCATAACAATTGCCAAATGCGACGGAGTTACCAGGACCTACAAAAAAGGGAGTATGCCATGTAACTGTGAATGTGAAATGGTTGATTGAGTACATTGTATTAAATATACGTGCCAAGTAGTTTAACGGACAAGTATTAACAGCAAAACGAGAATAATAGAACAGACTAGAAGTTGATAGGTGTATTAGAATGCAGAGTCTCAGCAATCTAAAAGCATAGATAAGTGTGCACAAGAAAGAGATGAAGAAAACAATCATTCCATAGGCGAACTACAACAAAAATTGGGTCGATCAAATATCTCTAACTAAAGTTTCATCCTCATGAACTCATCGTTAGCATTCCACAAAAATCCATCTTTAACACTCAATATTACAGTTGCTCAAGAGGGGATTATGTAATTGCTATGCATAAATATGTACTTTTATTTCCAACAACAACTAAGCCTCAGTCCCAAAAAAGTTAGGGTCGGCTAAATACTCAATATACACTCTGCTAACAAAAGAGAATTAATGCAATTCATCTCTATTTCACTTAATCTGGGGAGTTATCTCAATATGACAACCTTATCTATCCAGGTTCGACAAAAGCATAGTGATCGCTATGATCTCTAAACTGGCAAGCTAAGCTCTACCAAGCCTTTTGTTTCAGAAAGGGTAATAATGTTGCTTACAATGTGATTATAAAAAGGCCAAAAAAGAACATATACAGTAAACATCAGATAGATATATGCAATTTTCAGGTTCATAACAAATTGATATAAAGGAAGTGTTTACCTCTTTAAACCTGACAATGTTCGGATGCCTCAACGATCTATGATTTATAATTTCTCTCTGCACATTCTCATCAATCTGAGACAAGAATAAAGCAACAGTTACATCAGGCTAACAGAATCAAAGGAGAAAATACTACCATACTGTAACAATAACTATTACATCAGGCTGAAAGCATTTGACACAACTTAGTAAATGAAGAGAAAAATAGTACTTAAAATAGCTTTTGCAATGGGCCAAAATTGCTCCTTTTTACTTTGGCTTATAGTTGAATCAGTAACAACATAATGTCAACTACAAAGCCAAATCAGTTTTTAAAAATCCTTCTTTTTTCAAGATTTCAACTCAGGCAAACACTCTTTGCAAACAACCTCAAAAGCTGACTTTGCAAACTCAAAGTTCCAAAATCCTCAAAACAAACACAAATTCTAAAGTAGAACCAGTAAAGGAGTTGAGTAGAAAAATCAACCAAATAAGCAAATCCAACACAATCTTTAACCTAACAAAGGTGAAATATCATGACAGTATCTAGAAACAGAAGTACCAAAACAAACTTTTGTGATAACAAAAAAAACACTTACCTTTTTCCCTCTTTCTATGTATTTGACAGCTAAAAGCTCCTTTGTCTTCTTATCCTTAACTAACCTTGCTACTCCAAAATTCCCAGCACCAAGTTCCTTCAAAAGCTCATATTTTTCCTCCATTCTATCCAATCCAAAATCACTAAATCACACACCCACAAGCTCTTAAAACGCAAACTCAAAGGAACACAAATACCCAAATCAAGAATAACAAAAAGACTCAATCTTTTTCACTTTTAAGAAATACCCAAATCAAGAAAGACAAAAAAAACTCAATCTTTTTCACTTGAAAGAAATACCCAAGTCAAGAATAACAAAAAGACTCAAATCTTTTTCACTTAAAAGAAATACCCAAATCAACAATAACAAAAAAAACTCAATCTTTTTACCTTATAAGAAATACCCAAATCAAGAATAACAAAAAGACTCAATCTTTTTCCTATAAAAGAGAAACTCAAATCAACAACAACAAAAAGACTCAATCTTTTTTCCAAAAAACCTCAACCTTTTAACAACCAAAAGTTCAGTTTCTACCCAATCCTTGTTCTAAACAACTCTCAGTTATACCACAAATTTATAGTATATGATGACAAAATGCAAAAATCAGTTGAAGTATGTACATAAAACAATAGGAGAATCAAATGTTCCATTGGTTAAACTAAAGAACACGTATAATATTTAAGTAATTTAATATTTGAGGGGTTGGCTTCAAAGTTCAATAAGTGTTGAATTGATTGATTATCTGACACTTGGTTTATGGCTGAGGTGGATGAATTATTTAAGCTTGTAAAATGGACATGGGATAAACTTTTGAATTCAATGTACCAAAAAAATTAAAGTCATTTTTAAATTTAACTTTTATTTTAATAAACGTGGGCTAAGAATAGGACCCTTCTTTTTGGTTTCACATTCGTTATCGAGAAAAGACTCAAAATAGTCCCTCATCTTTGGATTAAGATTTAAAGTGATCTTTGAATTTTTACATAGAGTACTAATAATTCCTCATGTTTTCAATATTGGTGTACTTTTGATTCTACCCTAAAATTATATCTATTTTTTAACACTAATTTTATCCAAATTTTATATAATGAATGTTCAATCGTCTTTTTATATATATAATAGAAATAATAACTCTAATAGAGAGAATGTGATAAGAAAACACCTTGTTCTATTCACTAGATATTTTATTCCAACTAAATTAAAAGTATCTTAACATATTGACTTTGAAGGAATAAAAAGAATTGTACAATTGCACGTGAAAATATCATGATAAACCTCTTGACTTTACTTGTAATACGATTTATATTAAACAAAATAAAGTGTTTTTCTTATTACATTTTTTCATATGGAGTTGTTATTTTTACTAAATATATAAAATTACGATTGAACATTCAATACATAAGTTATGGATAAAATTAATGCTAAAAAATAGGTAAAATTTTGGAGGAGGACCAAAAGTGCACCAATATTGTAAATATGAGGAACTATTAGTGATCCATGTGAAAACTAAGAATCACCTTGAACCTTAACTCAAAGAAAAGGGACTATTTTGATCCTTTCCTCTTCAGTATTCGGTGTCTACGTTATAGCTTCAATTAAATTTAAAGCATATTACATGATTCATTAAGAGCAACAATTTCAACGAACATTTTTTTATACTTAAAACTTGAACTTAAAATTTTTAATTAAGAATAAAGCAGTCTCACTATATCACGTGTTTTGCTCATAAACGAGAATGGGGCCCTTGTTTGTGACATTTTGGGGTGGCATTGAAGAATATATTATCCAATCATAAGCCACTCTTATATTTAAGTCTGCCGACTTTTATGAGAGTTATTAAAAAATAATACTATGGTTTTATACCTTATTTTTTAAATTATTTAAAAAACTACATATTAGTTAAAGATCTGTACATAAGCAAATGTACCAAAGATATTGATATTTGATAACATTGGTACCAAAAGATAATACAATACAAATTATATTTATATGTCACTGTTAGGTTTTACGTTAGAAATTAAGTAAGTTTATCATTATATTCTTAGTTTGTATTTTTTTAAAGTCAAGTTATCAATAATGAATATAAATTCATTTGTTTTAATTAATTAATTTAATCAATGAACATGAATAAATAAATTATTTAATGTTCTTATGTTGGTCAAATTTATATTTTCAAGATTAATAACTCTCGAGGGTAAATTAGAAAAAATAATTTTAATTATACATTATTTTTTATGAAATGATAAATATTACGAAACGTCTATTTTTAATAAAGACAATACAAATAGAAAAAGAGGGAAGTATATTTCTGTTTGAGTATATGATGTAAAGGCGTGCATTCGATTTCTCAATTTGGTTTTGCACTATTCGTTTCAAAACTTTCGATTTTTCATTTTGTAAAGTGTAAACCAATTCGATCCGAAATAAATTTGGTTTGGTTTGATTTTCCTCTATTCGTTTTGGTTATTCGGTTATGTCAATAATTAATAACATAACTAAAGTAATACTATTGAATCCCTTAAATATACTTTCTAATATGAATCAAAAGAAAAACTTAAAACACAATACTTATAATTATACTACCTATTATAGATGTTCAAGCATAAAATATAAATGTAATCATTATGAAAGCCAATAACAAAAAAGATACAAAAGTGAATAACTTCAACTTAATTCTAAACCTAAATAAAGTGAATTCAGTTTTTTTTAAAAAAAAAAGTTCAAAATTAAACCAAAATATCAAAGAAAGTAATTTATTAATTCAAAAAAATAAAAAAACTTATTCAAATAAAAAATTAATTTAATTTAATTTAATTTATTATTCGATTTAATCAGAATAGTGCACTCGGAAAATGGAAATCATTGAATATATTTGGCAAATAAGTTTATATTATAAGATTTGGATCCTAGCGTTGGTGGTCGGTTGGTAGCTTTCATTTTGTTTTATGATTGCTATATTTGTTTTATGTCCAAATTACATGTACACCTAACCCCAAAACTTTTTATAATATATATATATAAATATATATTATTATTATTTTTATTTTTCTTTAAGAATTTATTATTTGTAATATTATTTTAGAGGGAATGTGGGACAGAGAGAAGGACAAGAAGAAAGAATATTACATGATGAGATTCAAATTCTCTATTATAAACAAAGCTCAAGGGTGGCTTTTGCATAGGGGCTAAACAATTTGAAGACTTCGAATATATTAATAATATATATACGGAGAGAGATTAAATACGAGAACTCTAAAAGCTAGCGAGGTTTTAGCTGGGACTGAACCCTAGTTGAGTGGGTGGATGGCTAGATGTTATAAGCTTGTATTAGCGGTACTAAGTTTCTTTTATGTTTTTCACAGAGGCATTGTTATTTATATTAATTTTTTATCAATTTTTTAAAATAGTGATACATAATTCTTTTTCAAAGTTAACAGATGGATGTATATCTCACATTCAATATTTAGAGTTTGTTCTGATAATTTATGTGAATCGTGTGTTTAATTCTTAATTAATTTTGTTGATCCTTAAAATCATGTTATTTAATAAAATAATAAATAATATGTGTGTAGCAATTTAAAGACTTCGAATATAGTCTGTATATATATAGAGAGAGAGAGACAGAGACAGACCAAATATGAGAGTTGTAAAAGCCAACGAGGTTATCGCTGGAATTGAACCCTAGTTGAGTGGGTGGATGGCTGGATGCTATAGTTTGTATTAGCGATATCAAGTTTCTTTTAATACTTTTTATGGAGGTATTATTATTTATATTATTTTTTATCAATTTCTCAAAATAGATATATAATTTTTTTTCAAAATTAACATATGGATGTGCACCTCACGCTCAATATTTAGAATCTGTTTTAATAATTTTATGTGAATCATACATTAATTCTTAATTAACTTTTTTGATCCTTAAAATTAGTTATTTAATAAAATAATAAAGGTTCCATTAATGTATATAAAAATAAAGAGTAATTAACTCAAATAACGATTTATAAGCCTATAACATTGCCAAAATTTATACTTTCACTTGCTATTGGTCTTCTTATTCTAGTCATATATCTTTAAAATTATTAGATCCATCGCGTACTCTTAAATAAAATGTCTTACTTTATATTTTTACGTACTTTTTAAAATATCGAACTACATCACAATCGGATATCAAGGATTCTCTACCACAAAAGTGTTGGGCCCAATAAGAACAATGAGTTTTGTTAAGCCCATGGGCCATGAACCTAAGACAATTCACTACACTAACCAAATCCGGACGAGGAGGAGAACACGTGTAAAAAAATAATTCAAAATTTGAATCGAAAAAATCTAATATGAATACGTTGTCATCATATCATATGTTTAGGTACTTAACCGAAATAAATCTTAATTCAAATGTCTAAATAAACTTGTTGACAAATTTGAGGATTATCAATATATTAAATTTTTATTTTTTCAAAACCAACATTTTTCGTGCTTTCAAAGTACCAATGGAATAAAATTACATCTTACACCCATAAAAATATTTAAAATCCTTGACACTATTTAGCTCGACAACTAATTAAGCTAGCGTTTGGCCATAGATCTCAAAATATTCTTGGCAAATATTATTTGAGTGAAAATTTGGGTGAAATTTCACCATGTGTTTGGCCATAAAATTTGGGAAATATATTTCACCTTTTTAGAAAAATATGATTTATACACACAAGTTTTAAAAAACTATCAAAACTAACTAAAAGTTTGTTTACAAGTCAATTGAATGTTAGTTACAACAATAACAAATAATGTTCATGACACTGAAGCAATGTGATAATTTGGAGTGAGTGCAACAAGAATTGTTTCATACATTGTGAAGTAGATAAAGTACATGACTTTGTTACCTAAAGCCAATTTTTAATATTTTTCATCAACAATCATATCATTATTTAATATTCACTAAATATTTCATCACTATTTTGGTGTTCACGTAAAAAATGATATAATACAACGCAAGCAACTACTAGAGAGGGTGTTTTTTGTAAAAGAATAAAGATTAGGGTAAAATTTTAATTTTAAAATATCCCAAATAATGATATTTGGCCCAAATACTAGAAAAAACTAGTATTTGGAAATTTGGGATATTTGCCAAAAATATTTGCCAAATAATGACAAATTGTATGGACAAACATTATTTGCCAAATTTTTCTCAAATATTATTTGGAAAATTTATGGCCAAACGGGCCCTAATTAATGCCATCTTTTTTATTTTTACCTAGTTGCTTAAGACTTAAGAATCATGATACACCTAATATAGCTAGCATTTTTAATTTACCAATTTATTGAAAAAAAAAAACACCATCGACAACCAACCATTCCCACAATTATTTATCTCTCTTCATAAATCGTGAAATTTAACAAGCCTATTAGATAGTCGTATCAATAAAACTTCAAAAGAATTGAGTTCTATATTACATTACTACAAATAATTTTTACGTCATTAGTTAAGTCATTCAAATGATATAGTCAAAAGTGTCTTATGCAAATGGACCATTTTGATCCATTCCCTAGTCTATGTAATGGTGCGTGTTGCTCAACTTTCTATGGTATAATTCAACTCGACCCGATCCTATTCTTTGAAGAAAAGTCATCTTCTTCTTCCTTTTCTTCTCAGTTTGGCATGCACCTTCAAAAAAACTTTCATTAATTTTTCTTCTTTCGATTTTTTTATTCTGGAGTTAGGTGACAAGAAAATTTTGAATGTGAAATTATTTTTAGTTGCAACCCTTTTGGTAGCAAAACTCATATCTACACTAATTATTCCCAGATCTAAGTAGTTTTCCAAGGGGGATCTTCCTAGATATTGCATCAACTAACACAGAGTTTCTTTCTCCCACCTTCACATTAATTTTCAGTGATAAACTCGTTTCAGGTCACAATAAAGAGAGCCATTATTGTCTAGCAAGATAACAACCAGGAGATCAAGCTTCTTCGATAGCGACTGCAGCTTTGTCCTGACATCATGAAATCGAGTTTATCAGAATTCGGTTGAAGTTCATTTCGGATATTCTACACATTTGTGCAAGCTCAAAACAAAACCATGAAATCAAAAAATGAGGACAAACAATGATTATTTTGAGTTTAAATTTGGGGAAGATGACATAAATTGATTAATAATTAATAATAAAGAAAAACAATGACACATGGCACCTTCAAACTAGTACATGACAGTAAAAATTTCTGTGGGTGATAAGACACTTTAAAAATTAATGTGTCTTTATACAAATACGGAATAACTTTGATGGTATTTTTATGTCTTTTCTTATATATATATATATATATAATATATAATATATATATATATAATATATATATAAAAGCATTCTTAAAATGAGATTTTTTTTTTTGATAAAATATGTAACATTTCAAAAAATAAAAATAAATTAATAAATGTAAAAGTTATTTTATACCGACTATATATATTATTTAACTTTTAAATAAGTGAAAGATACTCTTTTACTTTTTCTACTTGACCAAGTTTTTTTATTTAATAAAAAAATTTAGAATAAGAAGAATTTTACCAACTTTGATAGAACCAAAAGTCCATGAAGAGTTTTTGCTATTTCTACTTTTTCCCTTTTTTTAGATTTGAATGTCCAAAGAATATTCTTTTGTTGAGTAGACATAAGAAAAATTCGTGGGTCCAATTTGAAAGATTAAAAGGTTTGGTTAACGGTCTAATTTAGCTTGTCAAATGAGACAAATTGATTGCGCAATCCTCCAACCGTGATTTAAAATATATTTTATAAATTAAAATTTTAAAATATAATTTGTAAATCGCCACGATTTGTAAATTTTTCAACAATATTGGTAAAATAAAAATCAATCTGTAGTCTGCTTCAATACAAAGGCTTAATTAATTTCATGCTACAAAAGTAAATGTGTGGTGGAAATAAATTATTTATGCACTTTATCTTTTATGCTTTTTTTTAATCAAGGATTTTTTGTTATTGTTTATAAAAAAATTGATCATACACCGACATGTTAATTGGTGAATTCATGGCACAATCACAGGTGAAATACCAACAATATATAAGAATATATCAGGTATTTTTTTAAAAAAAAATAATAATTAATTAAACCATTAATATAGGTGTAAATTCAATTAATTCTCATTATCTCTCTTTTCTTAACAAAATTGTCATTAATCACCTTTTCCCACTAATTAAATTATTTTGAAACTCTAAATATCATTAATATTACTTTATATATTTGTGAAATCCTACAAAGTGAGATTTAAAAGGATAGAATGTATGCAGATCTTAACAATACCATATGAAGGTAGCGATATTCCCTAAAATCATTGACTCAAATACTTGAACCTAAATTTAAAAAAATAAAGGAGAAAACATAGAGATTAAAAAGAAAATCAATATTATAAATTTTATATATAAAAAAGACGATACAACAATAAAATAATATGATAACTCAATACACAATAAAAATAAAATATAAAAGTCAAATAAAATAAAATTAATTGGTAATTGAATGAACTACCAGATTAAATTAATAGAATAAAAGTACTGAAATTTCTATAATTAGTTTCTTATCCTATTTTTGTTTAAAAAGAATAATAGTACTAGCAAATTAACAAATATAGTAATATAACAAACTTCAGACATTTCTGCCACAAATTATACATCACATGATTGAACTGTATATTATTATTCAAAAAAGTCTTAAATTCAAATTTTAAATATTAAATCATCTAATTAAAATAGTTATATTTTTTTATTATGAAACTTTTCAATATAAAATTTAAATATATTTAAATCTAATAAAAATATCAAATATCAAATATCAAATGCTAATTCAAAAATAATTATTATAGTGGCAAAAAAAAAAGGATAAAGAAAGATGAAAGTTCACATGTGAAATCTACCTTGAGTCTACCATGTAATTCAAAACAAAACCTATAGTCAATTAAACACTAGTAACTAATTCAAAATTTAATTTTTAACATATTTAACGTAAAAAAAGATAATATTTATATAAAGTTAAATTAAAATTAATAACTTTAGTATAACTTTTAGCTCCGTCACTATTTACGAGAAACATTGCACATAAGTACATGATTATTACTATAATAAAAATGATCATCAGTAATATGTATTTTAGCGGCAATTGTTACTCTTTGTATATGATTCTAAAGTATTTAGCGACATTGATCTTAATGACAGTTAACTAATACTGATAAAAACTTTAACACTCTTTATTATATCAATATTTAATGCCGCTAAAAGTTTTTTATATAGTAGTGTATTATCATGCATGTTCCACCATGTTACTTTTTTAAAACTTAGCACACAGTATTGTAACATCCATAGATTACTAATGTATCAACCAGTTAACATAATTATACTTTATACTATTTATAATATAAAATTGTTTTATATATAGATATAATATATATTAAATTTCTTTAATTTCTCTGTATTTATACTTTTTTATTTCACGTATATATTTAATACATAATAATTGTTGAAAATGTCTCTAAGAAATATATGATAATCTGTAATCATAGTCTATTAGAAATTTGATTAAATTTCAGAATTAATTGTTAATATTACCTTTAAATCGTAGTTGATTAGTTATGTGAATAACTAAAAAAAAGAAAATCAAAACCAAGAATTCACCAAAAAGATGATAACTAACGTAGATTAGCAGTTAAAATATCATAGACTAAATTTATGTAATTAATAAATAAATCAATTAAAAAATTGAAATTAGATTTTGAAACTTTACGTCTTTTCCTTCTAACTGCCAAAATTATTACTGTGAATCATTAAACTTTTGTTAACTTACCACAAAAGATATAAGAAGAAATTAAAGAGAAAATATTTATTAGGGATTTGTTTTACTAACCTTTGTCATTAGTCACGTCATATATTTTTTCCGTTTAAAATCATGTGAGACGTTTTAAATTTTGAGATTTAAAATAAGTTCATGTTTTATCGTAATTTTTTTATGGCTTTTGAGTATTTTCAATTGTCAATTATTATGACTCATGATACTTTTACATAATAAATATCTACATTTCATTCAAAAAAGTTAAAGATCATATGTGCAAATTTCGATCAAAAACTTAAATTGTTTGATTCTCGAAAATAAAAAATGTTACATAAATTTGAAAAAAAATATTATTTTTCATATAAGAAAAATGAGATCATTCTACGTATTAATTTAGCCGTCGGGGAAAATGATATTGACCTACATGTTTATTTCATAATTATAAGCCACCAAAAATATATTCGTTGAAAAGCGTTTTCACATAAATTTACAAAGTTATCCCACCCAAGAGCCAATGAACTAGTTAGAATCATTTGGTAATTGAGTGATTTATGTTAATTTTATACAAATACCATTCAATTTCTATATATCGAGACGAGATCAACAGATGTTCGAGCACCCGGACGACACTACATGTGTCCGGCCCTGTTGGAGTCTACATCTCTTGTCGTTCGATTATTTTTTTCATCATTTGTGAATTGAAGAAAACCTTATATTGATTATTAAAAAACTTTATGTTTTAATTTATCTAAAATATTAATGTCCTAACATGATTTATCTAATTAATATTTCATATATTTGCTTTTAAAAAAATATATACATATATTTAATGTTTAATGTATGAATTTTTCTTCACATATACAGTCATGGTCCCCTTTCTTTAATCATGTATTTACCAACATTAATAAGGACTATTAAAAGGTGGAGAGATGTGATATAAACAACAATGTGGCTACCATACATTACTATAATAAAATTAATAAACAACGGCATGTTACTCGTAGGACTATTCTTTAATTTATTAATTTAGATAATGTAATTAATTAGATACACTAACTACTAAATCATGGATATTCTATGGAAACTAAGGACTCGTTTGACCATTAGAATGTTACACTGTGTTTGGAGTATCGCTATCCATTGTATTATTATTATATTTATAATGTTTGTTTTGATTGTTACTTAAAATTTATTGTACTGTATTGTTGAATTCGTTGTTACGTAACAATAGAAAACTCCTATTTTATGGAATAATCAATTTGGTATGTTCCTATTGTTATTTAATTTTTTTTCCAATTATATCTTTACATAATATTTTAAAACACTATTTTACTCTTTACCTTAATTATTTAAATCTAGTTAAACCTCCTACCTAGAATAATTAAGAATATTTAAATAAATTTATAATTATAATACAGTACGATACAATCAAACCAAACAATTAAAATGTTATTAAACAACAAAAAACAATATAATCTAATCAAACATTGTATCTTACAATACAATACAGTACATTATGAAACAATGGGTAACAATTATTCAAACAAAATGTTACTCTTTTTCTAGAAAAAATTTCCTATTTTATTTAAATTGATGTTTGATTTAAATATGAATTAATTGCATGATATATTTCAAATAAAAATCCGAAATTAAATACGTAAATTATTTAATTCTGGCAGCATTCTTTGATAATTGCGATATTAAATTTGTGAAGTGCCCCCTATAAATAAAATTTAAAAGCATGATAAAGTGAAATGCTTATTCAATATAACATAGATACATTAATATTGTTGGAACATGTTAATTAAAATTAAGAGAAATATTAATATATAAATTAATTAAAAAGAAAAATTAAATTATGTTAATCCCTTTTTTTCTTATAAAAAGGGATTTTATAAAATCAAATCGTAATCCAATCCTTACCTAATACAAAGTCTTCAAAAATCAAACTAATCCACATAACGTATTTCTTCAAATTTTTTTAAAAATCAAATAAGAACATGTTTTTTTCTTTGAATTCTAATATATATTAAGGCTTCTTTCATATTTATCTCGTAGGTTAAACTTAATTAGCGACGCTAATATATTAAATATAATTTTTTTGTCTTAAATTATGTGATCTAAATAAAATCTAAAAATATATTAAACTTTTAGAAATAATCATTGATTAAAAACAGGTATATCGACAAATAGTTGTTTGCTTCCATAAAATAGTAATTCTTTGTTATAGCCACTTTTATATAGTATTTTTTTTGCTCTATTTATGAGATTCTTTTTTATTTTTAGTTCTAAAAATGAATATCACAAATTATGATTAAAACAATTTAATAAATATCTATTTTACTATGAAATAATGTATAAATACATAAACATATCATAATTTATTTTAGATTATACTTTTTTTTTTAAAAAAAAAGTCTTCTTTTTCATTTTTAGACCATAATTGAAAAAGTTCTATTTTTTTTTCTTAAAACTACGCCAACGGAGGGAGTAGCAATTCATCCTTCTTTTAATTATATTATAATTATATATATATTTTTTTAATACAAAATCACTTTCATAAAACACTTCTCCATTACACGCGTCAAAATTCTACTTTTTCTAATTCTATTTTGATTATTTTCTTCCATAAATCTAATGCCACCTAATCAAAATGAATTAGTGATATACTTACTAGGATTATTCCATCACTAATCAAAAATTTCGAACTCGAATTTTGAATATGAAGAAAATCATAATAAAAACATTATTGTCAAATGAGTCGTGTCGTATAGTGATCAGAGTATTCAATTGAACACCCTTCATCGAAAAAAATATCATATATATAAATAAAATGAACGCGAAATAGTTAATAAATATACTTTCGACATCTTAATATAACAAGTTGTCATAGCCCAATAGTTCACCTCCTTGGAATGAGTCGGTGCTTGTGTGAATTTATTATTTACTTCTACATGTTCTTCGTAAAATTCCTGACTCAGTATGTCACAATTTAATTGAGCTTCAATACGGGTTCAGGAAAAATAAAAAGCATTGTCCACGTGGAAAATCAATTTCAATTTCAATTCCACTCTCTTATAGGTGCGCGTGTTGACCACTTACCTCCACTAGTGTCTATTTCATTGTCCCTGTTTTCTTCTCTTCTGCTCTTCAATCTCTCTCTTTTCAGTCTCCCTCAGCTTCTTCTTCTCCAAAAGGACAGCTTTTTTATTTCTCTGAGAACCAATCACAGCCGTTGATCATATAACCGGTGTAGATGTGTGTGTAGATATAGATTACATATATATACACACATTTATTCATGGATTTATCAAAACCCCTTTGAAAGTTTGCATCTTTTTGTTTGGTATGTTTCCAACTTTCATTTTTTTTTTCGATTTTTTTTTTGTGTAATGTTTGTTTTGGGTATATGAATTTCTGAGGGTTACATTTTTTTTTTTGGGGAAAAAATTGAAGTTAGTGATGTGATTGAGGGAGAGAAACGATGGGAAGTACTGAAATTTATGACCCCCTTTTTGGATTTGAGATAAAAATTGAAGCTTTCATATGTTAAAAATTTGATCTTTGCTTTGGGTTGTTAAGAATTTTAAGTATAGGTTTTCTTAAATTTCACTTGGGAGTGTTTTGGTGACCCTCTTGGTGGTGATGGTGGAGTAGTTTGTGTGTGGGGTTGGGTTGGTGGGTGGTGGTGGTTAGGGTTAAAAAGACTTTTGAATCTTGTGGGGTTAGACTACCGATATGTAGAATGTATTCAAATGTCTTTTTGTCATGTTGTTTTACACATGTTGCTTGGATAGTTAGAATTGAAGAGTTTTCAAAAAGAATAAACAGACTGAAAAGGAATGTAAGACGAATAAATTGGATCTGAGGGAGTAATTGTTTTGTACGTTGTGAGATTACATGGGGTATGTTGTTGTTGTTGTTATTTAACTTTTTATTGCTTAAGTCCACTGTTTGATTCTTGTCACTAGTTACAGGTTTTAGTTGTTAGTAGTTATTCTTAGTCTCCAGTTGCTGTTTTTTGTTATCTTTTCTTTCGGATTGAGTTTGCCATGTTCGTAGGTGGGTGATGATTTTTGGGAAATTACTAATTTTGCTGCTTAAAAAAGAATTCATTGCTAAAACTCGGAACTTTATGAGGTATCAATGAGGTTGCGGAAGTGAGAAAAATATGCGCTTGTATAGTATAGGACATTTGTCCACAGTTCAGTTACTTCTTATGTACAATATGTATGTTTGTATTGGCTCATTTTCTATCTTTGTTGTGGAGAGATTGGTCATATTGGATTTTCAGGAGTTAATGTTCTAATTGTTTTGTACATTGGTTTGTGATTTTGGTTCGTGTAATTTGTAACATTAAGATGGTTTTGATGGTCTGTTGTAGTGAAGCTGGTTTCTAGGCGCTTGTCTAGTCGTGCTTCTTCTTCAGTCACCATTCTCCAGTAAATGGGCTGCTTTAATTCTAAGGTGAAAAAGCAGTTCCGTGGACACGAAGATCCTATTGCCCTTGCATCCCAAACAGCGTGTAAGTTACTAATTGATGCTTTAAGTGTGTACATATTATGTGATACATTTTGAACTTGTCTCCCCAATAAAGTGATGCATTGAATAAGCAGAGTGTTTCTGAATAGAAGTCTAAGTAATGATCTCAAGTTTCCTCTCCATTTTTAAGGTGCTATCACCATATTCTTTGTTTATGCGTTGTTTGGAGTGTCTGTAGTTTCCTCCTCGTATTGGAGGAGGCACGATTACTATAACGTTCTCCTATCTTAAAAGATGTGCAATAGTTTGAGCCTTGAGGTGTTTATATCCGTGGATGGTGAGATGAGTTTGTGAGCTTGATGACGAGGAAATATATGAAAGAAGACGTAGCATAACCGACCTAGAAAGATGAAAAATTTGAAGGAGATTTCACCTAAAATGTAAACACGGATGTCTTGTGATCTATGCAAAAGATTTCCTGTGTAGTTCTAAGAAATAGAACCAAAAGGTACTTGTTTTACAATCTTCCAGTGTGGGCTCTGTCCTTAGGTTTGTTGTTTTTTTCTTACCATGTTATTTCATTTTTTTCCCTTGTTAATTTTAATTTTTAATTGCCTAAAGTCTGAGAGTTAAAACATTAGACAGTTGTAGCGCGTAGTGTGCTTACACAACTGGGATTCCTTTCTAGTATCCAACCCTCCTTCATTCCTTTCATTTATTTGTTTGACTTTCTCTTGTTTTCTGCTTTGCAGTTAGTGTTAGTGAAGTTGAAGCATTGTTTGAGCTGTTCAAGAGTATCAGTAGTTCGGTAATTGATGATGGGCTAATAAGCAAGGTAATTCTGTTTAACTGGTGAATCTAATCTTGTTGGTGGTTTTTAGAATCCTGGTGCATCCTTTCAGATGAGTTCCACGATTATTACTTTCATAACTTCGGCATGTGATTTCTGTGTCTCTAATCATCACATGGTCACTGTTACACAGTCCTCTTTTTTCTTTTCCGTCTTTGTAATTTATAGTTGATCAACGGAAGGGGTAGCTTTTGAAGATTTTTTGTATTGGTGACGATAAATTGAAATGCATTTTGTTATTTACGGGTATTCCAGAACAAACATTTTTAGATGGAAAAGCATTGAGAAAGTTTTCTTGGCAATGCCTAAATGGTCGTCCTGTTGTCTCTTATTGTCATTTTTCCCGGGCATGAGGTAAAAGTTATTACTTCCCTAGATATTTAGTTCGTAGTTCTTGTCACATCCCACATTTGAGGTTCTTGAGAAGGTATTTGCTAAAACCGTAGTTTAGTGGACAGCTGAACTTTCATACTTGGGCGTTGTTTGCCTGTCTTTTAGCAATACTACAATTCAGCATTACATTATGTCGCACAGTTCTCTTTGGAGGCAATCTAATTGTATAGATAGTGACAATGTTGTTATATTATTGCTTCGTTTTTCCTTTTAAATAAAAAAAGATCAATATAATTTTCTTTTCCTAGATGTTGAGTTTCATGTGGTCTGTCATATTATACACCTTAAGGTCCTAAGAAATTGTACCTCTATTGGTGGGAAGTGGCACGTATACTAGTGATTAGTCAAAGATATGCAGAAGTCTACTCAAATTCCACTGTTATTTAAAAATGAAGGATCCTTGGAAGTTATAAAATATTTGCTTAAACTGCATGGTTGTAGTAGACTGAAGCGTCATTTATATTGGCGGTTTTTGGGTCAGTTTTCGCATACCTTTACTAATTCATTGGACACCCTGTCTAGCCCACAAACACATGTCACTAGCATAATTCTGCCCACTAAGATTGGAGCAGGTGGGCTCACAAGTCTCACCTAGTATAGCAGGTAGGATTTGAACCTGGGACCTCCCAAGTTTTTGTGTCCATGCCTCCACCAATATGCTATCCATTTGGGGTCGGGGACATGGCTGAAGCATCATATAAGCTTTGTTGGCTGAAGCATCATATTATAGCTTTGTTTGCAAATCTTTTGGCTTACTGCAAATTCAGCATTATGTGTTCTAGTGCAGTTTTCCTTGAAACAATATAACCGTGATATTACTGAACATGTATTATATATTTACTTTTGATGATTAATAATCAAAATATTAATATACTTTTTCTTATACGCTAAAAAATCATGGTGGATGTGCAGGAAGAATTTCAGTTGGCTTTATTCAAGAACAGAAAGAAAGAAAACCTTTTTGCCAATCGGGTAGGATACTTCATTGATTCTTTGCGTCAGTTCGTTTTGATAAAATACTGGTTGATTAGCTCTCTATGAGACTTTTATCATCCTATATTACAGTTCAGGTATACATTTATTGTTATGCATATAAGTTATAACAACAGCTGTAGTGATATCCAAATTCTGGTGATTATGGGATCACATGCAGAGTTGGCAACATATTATGTTAATGTATATTTTTGCATGACCAGCTACTAAATTTTATTGAATTATGGGATCCTAATTTTCCTTTGGAACTCTCTGCTCGTAGATTTTTGATCTCTTTGATGTGAAGCAAAAAGGGGTCATTGATTTTGGTGATTTCGTGAAGGGACTTCATGTCTTCCACCCAAATGCACCACAAGAAGAGAAAGTCAATTGTAAGTTAAAGAAAAGATTACTATATATTTGCCGGTTTGACGTGTTCAATTTACTGTATTATTAGCACAAAAGTAGTCTTATAGAAACTCAAATTTTCTCTGCCATGCAGTTTCGTTTAAGCTTTATGATCTAGATGGCACAGGGTTCATTGAGAGGCAAGAGGTATCTCATTATTTCCTTGCATACTTTCTCTTTTTTCTCTGTGGAAAAGCAACTTTATATAAGCATCTCATTATTGTTTGACTTGCTGAAGATTTGGAGTTGTATCTGTCATGTTGCCTAATTTCTTTATGGCACTGAATGTAGTGCTGTCCGCTGAAACGAATAAGATCCCTTTCATCTTATTTGTCTAGAGGCTCCCAGTTTTTCTGCAGTTGATAGTTAAAAAGCCAAAAACTGGGGAATCTTAGTTGCTCAGTTAGTTGGTTTGCTAACTGACTTTCACCTGTTGGTGAGGGTTCAATGCCCACCTTGTAATCCCCTCCTCCATTCCCCTTCCCCTACCCCTATTTTTTCTTGAAATAAGCCAAATTTTTCTTTCCTTTGGCACTTGAGAGTCACTTTAAGATATTTTATGACCAAACACAGGGTTGATTACAACTCACTTGTCCCTTTTCCACCAGAAAATGAGTATGAAGCTGTTAAGAGATATAGAGCTTGAACCTTACTCAACCGGTATAGCTGGCTCAAGTGAGGTTGCCCATGACTATATAAAAGATATGACAACTTATGTCCTCAACTAATATGCGAGTCTGCATCGTTAGCCGCTTTTCAGCATTTCCTGCCTGAGTTGTTGACCATCACCTGACCTCACAGGGGAGGCCCCTTGTCGAGTGATTCTCCCCCAAAAAGTCTACATGTGATGTTCCAAAAACAGAAACATGTGATTTATTAATTTTGAAGTCTACATGTGATGTTCCAAAAACAGAAACATGTGATTTATTAATTTTGAACCCATTGTTCGGTGTAACTGGGGAACGACTATCAACTAGTTTGAAAAGCTCTTCCATTTAGTAATGGAAGTTATCCGTTGTCACTTTCTAAGGGTATTGTAGAGAGGCATGTTACCAATTTTAAAATGGTTTGGTAGAGAGGCTAGAGAAGGTGGACAATCCTTCAGTGAAGGATTATCCCGCGCTAGCACATAACTGAACATGTGATCCAATAGAACATCATGGATGGCTATGGCATATTCAACTATGTGTGACTACCTAATCAAAGCTGTAGTTATTAGAGGGTCTATGTCTATTACGTTATTATGTCTTCAAACATCCTCTCTTGTATATGCTTGATTCTTTTCAAAGGGCAATCAGTGGATTTTTTAATTATTTTCCTTGATAATGGGTGCTTGAAAGTGAGACATCTTGGGACCTTTGCTCTTATGCCATATTAAGAAACTTAATTCGGGCCTTGGGCTAACTGCTGCCACCAAACTAGCCCCAGACCTTATAAAGAAACTACAATTTGACACCCTTGATTAATGTAAGAAACTTTAACTGACATAGAGGCAATGATAGTATCAGAGGGCAACTTGATTTTTTCTTTCTAGGAATAGAATACCATTCAATATTTACTCTTCCTTCCTGGTCTATTTTTCAGTTGCTTTCTGCCTTATATTTCGGTTGTAATATCACTCGTACGAGATGCACTTATCAAAAAAGGAGTTGAAAACTTTTGTACAAGATTTTACTGAGGCATTTCCATCCATTTAAGCTTGTATTTACTGAGTGGTTTGTTCGCCTAAATACAATCAGTAGCATTCCCGCCCTTCTCTCAAAATTCTTTGCAGCTATCTAGGACTCTGAAGCAGTAGGTTTCTGGTCTATTTACTTTTACCTTCTACGGTTCATGAAGGCTTATGCCAAGATCATACAATGCTATAACTAAATTTTTGTTTCTAGTTTGATGTGTACGTGTTTTTTAATTATCTGCAAACAATTTGGCAGGTTAAACAAATGTTGATTGCACTTTTATGCGAGTCTGAGATGAAGTTGGCTGATGAGACCATAGAGAGTATACTGGATAAGGTAATTTACAAAATTACTCGTTAAACTTCCACTGTCGTAGACAGCCATAGAAACCTACATCGTTCTGTCTTAGAAGAGGGCCCCCGAGGTTAAGAGACCAAATTCATTTTGCGTTACCAGGAGAGGGCAGTTCTCATTCATGGAACTGTTTCCTATCTTTTATCGTTCTCATGGAATTTTGAATAACCATAGATCGTTACCTCTATATGTAGACTTTTGTGGAAGCAGACTCAAATCAGGATGGAAAGATTGACAAATCCGAATGGCAGATTTTTGTGAGCCAAAATCCTTCACTACTAAAGATAATGACACTTCCCTATCTAAGGTAAACCACAGTTTCTCAACTAATACATCAGGAATACATTGGCTGCTGACGTTATCGTCTGATGAGACTTGTGTTTTCCGCAGGGATATTACAACTACTTTTCCTAGTTTCGTCTTCCATTCTGAAGTTGATGAAGTTGCTACATAACACTAGGGAATGTAGTTCATTTTTTTTCTCTCTAGCTCTAATTCGACGTGTGAAATGTTCTGTTCGAGTTTTCGTGTTATTTTAGAGTTCAGGAAGTTGAGCTGATGATAATCCTAAAAAGTGTATATCACGTCGTGTAAAGAGGGTTCCACCTTCCTATTGCAGAGTGATTTTATTAGATCACTATTAGATCTAGTTATTGTGTACTTTTATCAATCAATCTTCTCCCTTTACATGCTATAATTATAATGCATATGTTAAAGGTTGCCTTTTTAAATACAATCGATAAAATTGGAACGATACAGAGAAGATTACGTATATTTCATTTCTTGTGCAAGGATATATCCAAATTTATGTCCCCATAGCAATCCTAGAATTAAATAAAGCCGACAACGTAATTGAAATTTCTTTTTAATATTACTAGTAAAATTATGCGTGCGAATTTAACATCGTAGAATTTATAAAATATTATTTGGAATCTATCAGTTATTAATATTAAAATACTATATTATTTTATATACAAGATTATGTAGTAATGTAAAGGAAAATGAAATTTATTACTTCTTATTATTTATCCTTAATAACATGTGCATAAAGTAATGACCGTAAAAATACATACCAGATTTGTAATATAAGCAATGGTTTTCAGTGAGCTACTCAACAGGAACAACGTACACAAATATGTAATTATGAAGAGGAGGATGCAGAAGACGAAGAGGAGAAGGAGGTATAGAATTTTCGATGTTTTAAAATAAGAGTAAGTCCCTCTATTTATAGTCAACAACGATAGTGTAAACAAATGTTTATTGTGCCTTATCGAAAATGTTACAAATATTTGTAAAAGTTGGAACACTTCGGGAAGGTCACAAACTTTCATAAAAGTTGAAACTCTTAACTAAAATTGCAACTTTTCGTAAAAGTCACAACTTTTCATAAAAGTAACAACTTTCATAAAAGTCGTAACACTTCGTAAAGTCACAACTTCTCATAAAAGTCACAACTCTTCATTAAAGTCGCAACTTTTCATGAAAGGTAAAGACTAGATTTAGAAATAAATAAATTTAAAAGGGAATTCTCTGATTGTAGAGGGGCGCCACGTAAGCAGGCCTAAGGTTTTTTTTTATATATATATATATTATATATATATATATGAGATTAATATACAGCACAAAGCTAGAAAAATAGAGATGGAAACAAACATCGAAATTCCACCCCAACAAAAGAAAAAAGAAGAAGAAATAAGACGAATCTATAAAATTTTGAATATGCTTTTATTATTTGTATAGATGAGAAGAAAATTAATAACTTTTTATCCTCCCTTTTATTTTTAAAAAATAATGATTTACTCTTCTTTAATATGTTTAAAAAAAGAACAATTTATTTATTTTTGCAACACCTTAATCGCAGGCTTGTCACAAGATTAAAAGTTATTTTGATTTATTTGACGTAATTTTAATTTAAAATCATAAGATTGAAAAATCTTCTTTATTTTCTTAAATTTCATATCAAATCAAATTAGTACATTCTTATTTAAGAGAATGATATATATACATATGAATATATGTCTTTGGCTATAGTTGCATGCATGAAACTGACGTACATATACGAACAAGAGTTGTGGAAGAGTGGTAAGTACTCCTTTATCCTTAATCAAGAGGTCTCGGATTTGAACCCCTTGAATATAGAGTCATCTTTCTTTAGTCGGACTCAAACGTAGATACCGAATATCGGGGCAGGAAACAACAAAGAAATTGAAGGACATATCAATCCTCATGTTGCACTATATTTAGATATTTCTCAGAAGTTGTAATTTTGGTTGCCACATTTCAAAAATAACATTTGTCAAAGTCTTGAGAACTATAGTTGATTTTTTTTGTTTTCTTTTTTTTGGTTAAATTACAGCTAATGTTAGTTGGTTAATAAAAGGCATCTGGTCCATTTAAAGGACATGCAATTCATTATGAGGGGCCGGAGAGGATCATTTACAAGAAGAAAATAGGACAAAATAAAAAGGTTAATATTATATTTTTAGCGGGTCAAGTCATTAAAGTCGTTTAAATGATTATTTCTTTTTTATGTAAGATTGTAAATTCCATCTTATAAAATTTTAATAAAGACATCAATTTCCTCAAAAATTTTTTTGAATATGATGGTCAATAGTGGCGTAGCCAGAAATTTTACGAAGGGTGTCTAAAAATGTCATAGCTTGTAAAAATAATTTAAAGAATGGGTGTACTTAAATTTTGCAAATCAAACTACATAACATTAATGATTAATTTTTTAATTAAAATTAAAATGTACCAAAATATTTAAAAATCACACTACATAATATTTAGCTTTAGTGTTCACGTTTATCTGATAGGAAGTGAACAAATAAAGAAAAAGAGAGATGGTTCAGTTTAGAGTGGAATCACTTTTATGCTTCAACATTTCACAAACCTCCGATGACTAATAACGAGAAATGAAAAATAAATAATAGAATCAAACGAGTTAAATTAAAAGAGGATTTATATAAAGTATTTTCACTTTTAGTAGCTTAATGGAATAAACAAATAAATAAATAGAATTTGCTTATTAACTTTTAAATTAAATAATTCTTTTAAATTTTATTTAAATTTTTAATGAAAAGAAAAAAAAGGATTTTCTTATTTACTTTAAATTAAATAATTATTTTTAAATTTTTATGAAAAGAAAAAAGTCAAATCAAAATAACGAGAATCGAACCTACGCTGCAAGCTGCAAAGAACTTACTAAGAGTTGAACGACTGAAACCACTAAGCTAGAAATTTTTTATTATTTTTCAAGGGTGTTCAAAATGTGTTATTTAACCATTTAAATTATTATTTTTCTTATAAATACAATATAATTTTCTGACGAAGTGTAGACACGTATTTTTGACCGAATTTAATTTTAACACTAATATTTAAAGCATAAATAATTTTATCAATCTAAATTAAATATATTTGACTTTTTATTATTTTCATTAATTTTATTTAAAAGATATAAAAATAAACAACATCGATATAATTTTATTCAGAAAAGTTTATTTTGATTATTAAAAAATGATATATATATATATATATATATTACATATATTTATATTATTTAAATAAACTAACATTTCTTAATTATTTTTTATTTTAATTACCCATTTAGCTTTTATTTTATTATTTACTAAAAAAATTAATAATTAATATAATTATCATTATTATAAATGTAATAATAAATGATTAAAAAAAAAAAAAAAAAAAAGAAACACACGCACACACGACCACTCCCCCATTCCCCACTTCCCCCACTCACACACACGACACACACACTACACAAAACATATATTAAAAAACAAGATCAGAAGGTGAAGAAAGGAAAAGAAAAAAACATCGGACAGGACAACAAAAAGAAAGGAGAAATCAACGAAAAAAAAAAGAAAGGAACATCAGAAAGGTAAAAAAAAAGAACGAAAGGGAGGAAAAATCAAGGAAGAAGGCAACACATACGTAAAAAATATTATTCTCTCTCTTACTTTTTGAAAAAAGTCACAACAAAGGTTGAGTTTTGAGGTTCACTTCGTGGTTTCAAGTTCGCGGTTCATTATTCGAATTGTTTTCTTTTGGTGGAATTTTCGCAAGAGGTACCATTTTTTTATTATTTTTTATATAATTTAATATCAGTTTATACAAGCACTGATTACAATATATTAAAGTTGTCAAATTTCACATGTGGTTAAACCGTTATATTTTATATGAAGTTTGTTCAAATATTTAATATCAGCTTTATATTTAGATTTTTTATAGGTTTTATTTTGTGTGAAAATGCTAAAACACACCGTAATTTATTTCATATTAAATAATTCATAGTTTATTTCATTTAAGTAAAATTATTGTCCAAGTCATGTAATTTTTAATATTTAGTTTATAATGATAACATGTGTAGATATTATGTAAATATATTAATTTTAGTTAGTAGAATTTTCGTTTAATGTTCGTGACGTAAAAAAAAATGGAAGAAAAGAAAAATAAAATAATAATAATAATAAAAAAAGAAAAAGGAAAAGTTAAAAAAAAAAAATTTGAAAAAGAATGTACTAAAAACAAAAAAAAAATAATAGAAAAGAAGTATAAAAATAATATAAAAAAATTCAATTGAAGAGGAAAGAATTTTTTATATTTATTTTTTGAAAGTTTCTTTGTCCAAACAAAAAAAAAATTAAGTTGAAAAAAAAAAAACAAATAAAACTTTGAAAGTATAAAAATAATAATAATAGCAAAAGATGAGAAAAAAAAATGTAAAAAATAGAATAAAAAACACAAAAATCTAATAAAAAAACAAAAGAAATAATAATAATAAAGAATATCTTATTTTATCTGCTTTGCTTGATTTAATTTATATGTGTATATATATATTTAATTAAAGGGCATAGATTAATAAAATAAGGTAATTTTAATATATTTATATAAGTCAAAAAATGGGTAAATATATTTATCTTAATAATACAATATTCATAAATTAATTAAGTCATGAATGTCCATAAAGCGACCGTGCTAGAACCACGGACTCGAGGGATGCCTAATACCTTCCCCTTGGTCAACAGAATTCCTTACCCGAACTCGTTCGCAGACCAAACAAAGAGTCATTTCCTTTTGATTAGGGATTAAATAAAAGGTGACTTGGAACACCATAACTCAATTCCAAGTGGCGACTCTGAAAAAGCTAAAATAATCCCCTAATTAATTACGTCACTTAAATTGGAAAAATCCTTACGCCGCCGCGCGAAAAAGGGGTGTGACACGAAGGGTGTCCAATTTTCTAACGAAGGATGTCCAATTGAACACCCTAGCCAAAGGGTAGCTACGCCAATGGTGGTCAAAGGTGAGGAGAAATGGTAAAATATGTCCGAATGACATAGTGAAACCCGACATGAGAGGTTTAAAATGAACAAAATTTAATAAAGTGTCTAAGTTAAAGTTGATATTAACATTAAATGACTACCGATGAATTCAACCTTGTAAAGGAGCAGACATTTATGAATAAGTATATATTACTCTCTTTGTTCCAATTTATGTGGCACATGTAGGATTTCAAAAATTAACCATTTTTAATATGTATTTTAAATATATTAAGTAATTAATTATTATATTTATAATTTTTTAAACGTAATTTTTAAATAATATATATTACTTCCCATGCTCCAATTTATGTGGCATTAATTAATAATTTTTTTGGAGTTGAGTTATTTTTTTTTTGTTAATTATTGTAAGTTGTAATATTTTTTTCGTTAATTTCAAACAATATATTTGTATCATGTTACCCACTATATTCCATTTATAGAGAGATGAATAGTAGTTCTTTGTAATTATTTTCTAATTTAATATAATATGTAAAATATATTATTGACAAATCACTACTTCCAGTCCAATTAATAATTTTTCTCTTTTTTTTTTTTTAAAAAAAAAATAGGACTTAAATAGTTTAAAATTATTTTAAAATTATTTATATTATATAAGACTATTAGATAAGTCTCTAATATTTGTAGTTATTTTATAAGTAATATAATAGCTAAAAACATATTATTAATAAGTATACCAATTTCATCTCCAATTGACAATTTTTCTAATTTGATATTTTTTTGAAAAAAAAATATTCCACCTTATACATGTAATTTAAAATTATAATTAATTTTCATAATGAAGAATGCACAAACATTACATGATAATTTCAACAATTTACTTTCGCCTTATAGTGATAAATTATTATACCATAAGTATGAAAATACTTGATGCAATAATTCAAAATGAAATAGGGGAAGTAAATTAGTATAGAAAATAATTAGATACAAATGAGATTGTTTTTTCAAACAAGTTTTAGCTACAAATAAATAAGATAAGGACAAAAAGTTACTTATTTTGAACTCCGCAATGCATCAATATAATAGATCATTTATAAGACAAACGTAATAGTCTTGAAAGTTGAATATATATGTAAAAATTTAATAACTTTTTCAATGATGCAATAATTATTATGTAATTGCATTCATCAATGATTTCATTTTTGATTTGAATTGTTCGTTTATATACGTTATATATATTACTTGTTGCAATTTATGTTATTTAAAAATTTAGAATAAAATATTATTTTATTAAATGAAGGATTTGATGAGAATAAAATTTTATATTACATGAAAATTATATAGATTATAGGCTGATAATTTGAAATAGAAAAGTAAAATTTAAATACAAATCATAATATAATATTGAGGAAAGAAAAAAATATCATTTTTTTAGAAAGTAAAAAAATAGAGAATTGAGTTAAAGTTAAATATCTGAATTTTTTAAAAAAAACTCTATATTTGGAGAGTGAAATATAGAAAATAGAATCGAAAAATACCGTACCATACAAAAATTTTAAGAGGCAAAAGCTAGTAAATACCAAACATATCCTTGTCATACAAGCTATATGGTGTTGGGATGAAAGAAACAGGTTGGTTTTCCCCCTATTAAGTCAACCTAAAAGGTGTGTGTTTTACGCGTCTATCTTTAAATCTTCGAAGTTTCCTATTTGTAGATCTCCGAAGTTTTCACAACTTTATGTGTAAGCACGAGCTCAATATATGTTAATATATTTGTCTTTATTTAAATATTTTGAATTATTAATTCTTATGATTTATAGTACTTTTTATGTAAATTTTAAATAATATATGTTATTTCTTGTCCTAATTATGTGACCATATACAAAATTTCGAGCTAAAATTTTGATATGTTATTAGAATATTTTACATAGTTAATTATCGTGTTTTCTTTCTCTTTCGTAATTTTAAATAATAAATTTCACTCTGTAAATTCTAAAATTTGATCCAAGCTCCTCTTTTATTCCCTTTATCGTAATTTTTTTAAAAAAAGTTCCCCTTTTATAAATAATGAAATTTAACCCTAAGTTTCACTCTGTAAATTCTAAAATTTGATCCAAGCTCCTCTTTTATTCCCTTTACCGCAATTTTTTAAAAAAGTTCCCCTTTTATAAATAATGAAATTTAACCCTAAGCTCCTCTTTTATTCCCTTTATCATAATTTTTTTTTAAAAAGTTCCCCTTTTATAAATAATGAAATTTAACCCTAAGCTCCTCTTTTTTCCTCTTATTATATATATATATAGAGAGAAAGAGAGAGAGAAAGAGAGATAGGAATCAACAATAATTTGATAATAGATTGAACTCAGAATATATTTCTTCGACAGTTCTTGAATTATTTGTTCAGAATCTATCAAAAACGATCCCTCTCTCTGTAGCTGGTTGAAAAATATAGGGATAACTAGTCATGAGATTAATCTTCGACTTGAGGTATATTATTTTGATGCTAATTAACATCTTCAAATCCACTTCTTCTGATTGGGATCCTTTCCATTTATTATTATACTATGATTTTGATCCAATATTATTTAGTTTCATCATACTCATAAATAAAATTCTTTTACTCATATCACTTTCCTTTATTTTCTCCATCATTTCTATTAGAATAATTCACATGACTAATTATTCATATCGTCCTATAAATATAGAAATAAAATTTGGAACTTTTTCCAAGTTCTTTAAAATCTTATGTATAATCACACTTTTACTCCCACAAGTGTTGTTTTGGTATATTTTGTTCATTATTATTTTATTTTCTTTATTGTTCATGTCTTGCCCAAATTGGATTTGTAATTTATGTGAATGGACTCTTCACATACTCTCAAAAATTCCTGCCCTTACAATTTATATGGGTGCTCAACTTGATAACAATGATGAGAATACCTACTACCAATTCATAGGACACAACCTACTATCACAGACGGCACTGACACAAGTACCGAGTAACTTTTGTTGCGTTCGTCAAGGGTTGATCAAGATAAATACATAGACGTACGTTATTTTCCTCTTTCAGAATGGTCTCGTGAAGTTGTTCACGAGTCAAAGTGTGAATTTCCTTTCGAAGTCTTTCACGCTCTTTTTGATCGGAAGCAGGGTGGGCAAAATATGTTTTTGTTTGTGTGTTCTATCCTTTGTCCTCTATTTTTTTTCACAATTTTGTCTACATCCACTAGAAATTAATCTATGACTTGAGGTACATTACGTTCGTCAAGGGTTGCTCAAGACTTCATGAGCAATAAAGTCGTCATTTTTCTCTTTCACAATGTTCTCGTAAAATTGTTCGCGAATTAAAGTATAAATTTTACTTTTGAAATTTTGTACGCTCTTTTTGATCTTTCACAATGTTCTCGTAAAATTGTTCACGAATTTAAGTATGAATTTTACTTTTGAAATTTTGTACGCTCTTTTTGATCGGAAGCAGGATGGGTAAATTATGTATTTTGTTTGTGTGTTCTATCCTTTTCCCTCTATTTTTTTTGCACAATTTTGTCTACGTCCACTAGAAATTAATCTATGACTTGAGGTACATTACGTTCGTCAAGGGTTGCTCAAGACTTCATGAGCAGTAAAATCGTCATTTTTCTTTTCATAATGTTCTTGTAAAATTGTTCACGAATTAAAGTATAAATTTTACTTTTGAAATTTTGTACGCTCTTTTTGATCGGAAACAGGGTGGGCAAATTATGTATTTTATTTGTGTGTTCTACACTTTTTCCTTGTATTCTTTTTTCACAATTTTAATTTGTCTACATCCACTAGAAATTAATCAAAGGTATGTAATTTTGTTATTCATTTCACACATTTTAATTAAATTTATGTCGCTAAAGCTCTTGATCAAGTTGTAATCCATTTAATTAATTAATCATTATTTAATTGATTGGCCCTTGTTTCTTTATTTACCTTGAGGGAGATGAACGTGAGTAAATACAAAGAAGAAAACCAAAAAAATGATTTTCTCGTAAAATTCTATAAAATTATAATTATTCGATCAGAATGATAAACGAAAAAAGAATAAAAAATATTCTTAAACTCTATTAAATGAACAAAAATATATTTTTTAAAATATTTTTTTAGAAATTAAGATGTTCACATTGTGCAAAATATCTAATTCTAAGTGCCTACATTTTGACGGTTAAAAGAACAAAACGAAAAATATCTAGACTTGCTAGCTTTGTATCTGCTGTCATTATTATTAGTAAGGCTGTCAATTGGACAGGATCGGATCAACTTCACGATTTTATTAGATTTGGTATTTGAATCGATCCTTATTATTAGAATCGGGTCTTATTGAACTATATACAAATTTAAACTTTTTTACAAAATATTTCAAATTGAGAAATATCACTTTTTTACTATCAAATTATAAATATGTGCGGTACATTTAATATGAAAAGAATCATTATCGATTAGAGAAAGTCTATATTTAAATAATTATTTTTATTTTAAATTATTAGAAGCATTATCTAAAGTGACACTCATTATTTATCACATAATTCATAAAATTATAAAATAGAGCTTATTTTTGTTGCTATATAAGAATCGATTTTAATTTCTTCAATATATTTATATCTTAATATTCGTTTTTGCATGTGTCATTCATGGTCAATCCAATGGACAGTAATTGTAAAATAATCATTACCATTAGGACTACGGTCCATGTTAGAAGTAATAGATAATCTACCATCATAATTAACAAATAACCAACAAAGAAAATAACAATATTATTTTTTTATATTTAAAAAGATCACTTTTAATTATACTTCATAATTTGGATTATACAATTACCGAATATAATGAATAAAACCAGGACGTGAGGGAAATGAAAAAGGCAAACCACAAATAACATTCATTTTAGTTAAATCTCTACGATCTTTTTCTTTACTCTATGTGAGGTGTGTGCTAGCTATTCATATTTAATACACTTTGAACCATATTAGAACCTCCAATTCCTATAGAATTTTAAGGTATGGATATTCCATTTCTATTGGCTCTTTCTATATCATCTAGATAAACAAAGTCTTTATTACATTTTCTCAAATGCGTTCTTAAAGATCGTCTTTTTAGACATATTAGGTAAATTAAAACGATACAACAAAGATAGTTAACCATATAATTCTTGTTCAAAGGGGCGGATCTATGTTGCTGGAAGGATTCTCACCTAACATCGCTTCATCCGAATTTTACTAATATATATATATATATATATATTATATATATATATATATATATATATATATATATATATATATATATATATATATAAAAAAGAAAACAGCAAAATTATATAAGGATTTAAAAGGACATCGCTTGTACAAAATTTCTCGTAGCAACATTTGTTTAAATTGTGTTTTTCTCTTCTTAAATTTTAGCTTTAAATGAAAAAACGTAGGACCGTTATTAAATACCTACGACCCACACTAATTTATTCAAAATCTACCTGTTACCTTTTATTTTAGAATTGAAATAAATTTTACTTTATTTGAATCCCTACAGACAGATGCACGAATTGCGCTGATTATTGCGCTTTGAGTCCTTTATCAATTAGAATTATAGCTAGAAAAAAAAATACTGTTGACTCTTTCTATTTATATACTTGTGACTTTGAATTTCTTCAAAAAAATAAATTAGCTCATGCTCATCGTCATTCGATACCTTGAATCTCCATATTATGTTAGTATTTTTGTTTTGTTATTCTTTATTTTATTATGTGCTTAGAAATTTTATTTTTATTTATTCATAACGATTATTTTATTTTATTCTATTTGATTGTCGCAAATTTTCCTCTTGAGTCATTTTTATTCTTTAAATAGTGAAACCACTTTAAATAAATTTTGTGTACGTCATTGCTTGTGCAAAGATGCCACGAACAATCAAAGAAAATAATGTGCAAATTATTTTGACATAGTAATTATGCATGCGTTAAGAGAGATTTAGAAGCTAATTAATTGCACATTCAAGTTACTTAATTAAGTGGAAGGATATATAATCACTTAAACGAAACTAAGAATAAGCTCAAAGCTTGAAGCTAGCATAAAATATACATATAGACAAAACCCAAATTTTGTTGTATATATTGTATTGTTAAGTTTATTGTTAGGTAATAATAAAAAGTCATTTTAAATAACGATTTATTTGGAATGAAAAATCTCGTTTTTAATCCTTCACCTTACCGTTTTACAGTAAGGTTATCATGTATTCTACTTTTTTGTAAGTGCTTTCTTAAAATTGTTGATATTTGACATTATACAATGGCAGAAAACTATATAATATATTCAAATATTATATTTATTAAAATAATACAATACAATACAATACATAACAACCATCCAAATAGAGTACCTCAAAACTTGGAGAGGATTTCATATGCTAGAGTGCTTGATGAATTGAATGTAATTGTTCCATTGATAAAGCTGAAATTTACGATTACATTGAGATACTGGTCTATATATACTTATTATACACGTGAATACAATATATACACATGTACTTATTTCAATCATGATAAACGTTTTGGGTGCACCAATATAAACATAACTTAAATATAAGGTCTAAGTTAAACATAAAATAAAAATAGGCTTAAGTAGGTTTTGAACCCTAGTCTAGAAGATGGTATTTCAACCTTCTACCCATTGCACAAGAGCATTTTTATACTTTTTATGAGTGCACTGTTATATGTATCTTCGTTTCTATCAGTTTTTCAAAATAGACATATATATATATATATATATATATATATGATTTTTTGGAAGTTAACGGATACACGTGCATCCCACGATAAAGGAATGGTACACCCCTGTCTGTATCTAACTTCATGCGAAATCCTACGACTTTGAGTCTTTTAAGTATTTAACCTCATGAATATATATATTTCACTCATAATATCTATTTTAAAATTTACATATGTATCAAACTTAAATGTTTTATCATTATTTCACTTATGATATCTCTTTTTCTAATTAATGATACATAATTTATTTATGAAAAATCTGTAGAGGTTGAACATTCAAAAGTTCAAATCCCGCAAAATATTCCTTGATCAGTTTGAAATAATTTATAGCAATACTTTGCTTGAATTTCAATGTAGTGATGCAGTCTTAAAATTTTTGAAGCATGAACCCAAGGTGCGCGCTGGGACTTGTCAAGATGGACAAATAAATACGAACAACTAAAAGAAAAAATATGGACAAGTAAATACGAACAGAGGGAATAATAAATACAATACGTAATTCACTAAACTATCCCCCATCTAATAAATGACTCTAAAAAATAGAGTACTACTAAGTTCATGAAGTGTAAGTGTATAGTCAAAAATAAAAATTGTTTCTATCCTGAACTTTTAAAATGACACTTATTTTTGCTAAAATAACATTAATTTTTCGACGAAAAAAGTAATATTTTTCCCTATTAATTTAATAATCAGTTTTAACTTAAATTAAGGTGATTGACTTATTTTCATGTCTTCTATTCTTTTCATATAAAATAGTCAGTCTAACTTATTTTTTTTTTTTAAAAAAAATAGTGAGGTGATTGGCTTATTTCATGTCTCAAGCCCAGAAATTAATACTATAATATACATTATATGGTGACCATTGGATCCCCAATTGCCAACATTTTCAGGCCTAAATAGAATATTATTCCAAGCCATCCTTATTATAAAGTTCCATTGGGGTTTATTGATGATAAATAAAATATACGATAAAATATTTTGATGCAAACAAATAAAAATATATGGAAAAAAGTGGATGACCTACCAACTTTTTGTTTTATTGATCTTCACTAATTTGTTAATTATCATCGATAGAGTATCTACGACGAGAATCTTAAAAGATTTCTTTGGACTTTTATATTCATCTATTTTAGCACTGTTGCCCCATTTTTATCTATAAAAATTAAACTAAAAATATATGTTTAATTATATCGTTTTCTAGATAAATAAAAATTCAGTTTCGTTGGTGATTTATTAATAAGTATAGCAATGGTAATAATTTCGAGTCTCTCTCGCATTATGCTAAAAAGGGTATATTTTTAGAAGTAATTTTTAAAATAAACTTTTCATAAAAGTGCTATAAGAAAAAAAAATCAACTTGTGTTTGATTTTTGAAAAATGCTTTTGATCAGTAAAATGTGTTTAGGTAATCTATTTTTAAAAAAGTATTTTTGCAAATCAAATTATGAAAAAGGATAAGTATTGATGTACTTTTAATAAGATTATTTATAGAGAGAAATATTTATTATAATTTTTAATTAAATTTTTTTTATAAATTATAATGTACACATTCAAATTTTCTATCAATATTACACATAACTAAATAAAAACTAAATTAAATACTGACATAATTTTAATACGATGATTTAAAATATAATTTAAAATATCAAATAGAATTAATTTAAAATCATTTCACAAATTAAATTCACTACAAAAACAAATAAATACTAGATATACACTACAATAAAAATGACCACTAGCGGCATTTAATTCTTAATTGCCGCTAAATATGTATTTTTAGTAGCAACTGTCATTCTTTATATATGTCCCTAAAACCTTTAGCGACATTAGTTCTAATGACACTTAACTAATTCCGGTAAAGACGTTAACGCTCTTTATTAGTGTCAACATTTAATGCCGCTAAAAAATATTTTTGTTATAGTGATATATGTATTGATAAATACGTACATATATGATAAGGATATTCTGCTCAAAATAAATAATTTACTGCTTCTGCTTCTTTTGGTTTTCGCAGATTCTTTGAGCTTCTGCATAATAATAAAAATTCTTCTTCTGTTTACATTTAAAAACAGTTTTATTGATTAGCAAAAACAATTTACTTTTAAAAAAATATATTCTTTTAAAAGTATTTTTTTAACTTATCAACAATAATATTAAACAGACTATTAATCTACGACTCTAAAAGGGGAAGTGAGTGAGAGAATATTCCTTTATAGATGACCATGAATGACTATTCCAATGTAGAAAGGCCATTTTTAAAGGGCCACACCATACTTCCTATGGAATAAGTCCATACATACATGCATTATCAGTGTGATTTATAATTTATTATGAGTAATGTCACTATTGTGTACTTGCATTAGTTTAGGAGTTCAATAGTATTTATATTTCGTCTATATTAAAAAATAGTTATTTTTTAATACTTTCACTTCACAAAGGGAAAAAAGATAAATAAATCTTCGAACAATCGTAAATGGTTTGCATATATCATCCGTCATACTGTTGAGATATTTGTGCCTCTGCCGTCCAAAAACTAAAGTATATATGACCTTCACTCTAACGAAAGACTAAATAGGGACACGTTTGGCACAATCTTGTCCATCGATCCGATGTCGGGTCGGTGAATAAGCTTATAACACGTGTAACTTCGTTAGTATAGATGATATATATATATATATATATATATATATATATTCTAGTTTTTGGACGACATGACACCAATATCCCAGGGAATAAGGTTTTCTTTTTGTTATTTTAGATCTAAGTTAAAGTTTTTTTTTTAATATTTATTTTTGAAAATTATAAATATCTAAGTAAATATTATATAAAGTGAAATTATAGAAAGATAAAATACTCAAAAATTTATCATGATCAATATTTTGTTAAATGATATGTATGTGATTCTTTTTAATAAAAAAATAGGAAAGATAACTTGAAATGGTGGGAACACACACACACACATATATATATATATAAGGAGTTAATTTGCTCAAGGTTAAAAATAATTAATGCATTTTGCTCAAGCTTAAAAATAATTAATGGAGTTTGATCTAAGATACTTGATCTTGATTATAATTAACATCCTCAAATCCACATTATCCATTTCTGATAATTGGGATCCTTTTCATATATATTTGACCATCACCTAAATTACCCAACTTTCATGGAATTTATGTACAAACTCTTCTTCCTTTTATTATTTTCCTTTATTTTCTCCATCATTCGTATAACAATTCATCATCCAATTACAACGATACATATTAATTCTGGATATTTCAACAAATCATTTTATATCCTATGTTTAGCCTCACTTCTACTCCCACAAATGTTATTTTGGTACATTTTCTTCATCACCATTACACTTTCTTCATGCTCTTCTTGGATTTTCAATACATATACTAGCTTTCATCAATGGATCATGCATATTTTCGCTACAATTCCAAGATTTAGTATTTTCATCAATGGAGAGTTTGACAACAACAATAGTGTGAACGAACAAGATCATTACCCTGAAACGCGAACAATTCCCTTACTTTTACCTCCAGTGTAATTATATCAAACTCAATATTGTACTCAAGGATTTGTTCATCGTACTTTTCATGTGTGCTTGATTTCATTTGAGATCGATCTTTATAATGAAGTATATGTTATCTACTACACAACATGTAATCTGATGATGTAAAATTTAATTTGTATTTTATATCGTGGATATTATACTCATTTAACTTATCAACAATGTATGTATACATAAATATATATTTGAGCTAGTAGGTTTTGTCACGTAGATTCATTATTCTCCATCGATATATGTTGCAACCTTATTGTAAGTTTGTCTAATATTCTATAGCTATACTGTAGTACTTATTTATCTTCCTATTCTTTCTTATTTATTTGTTTTCTTGAAAAATCTCGACGAAATTCGAAACTCAAAGTGCTTATAAAAAAATGAATATCGTATTTATTTATGATCATCGTGTAAAGTTTGTGGACATAGTTACTCTGTATTTACACAAGCAAAATCAAAAGGGAAACTTACATAAATATAATATAATAAAAAATATTTATCATTTATAGCAATAATTTTTCTTTTTCACTTGATCACTTTTAATTCTTTTATAATCCAAGTTTAATTCATATTACAAAGAATAATTTTTTATTCACATATAATACAAATTTTAGTGATAGTTTATTCATTTATCACACATTTTAATACACTTATAATATAATGTGTCAATTTTTTACCAAATAAACATAATTTATTTTTTAAAAACAATTATAATTCATATATAATGTATACGTTATTAACTTTTGATATATATTACAGATTTAACGTAATATTATTATAAATGACAATAAATAAAAAATATTGCTAAAATCAATAATTATTTATTAAAATGTATAAATTTATGTAATTTTTTCAAATCAAAATGTGCCATAGTGCCCAAAATGGCCCATCATGTAAATGTCTAATTGGGCCTTTGAACCTTAAGTTTTTTCAAAACCCATGGATCATAGTTTTCAGTATTTGCACTATACCCCCTGTACATTCCATAAATACCAAAAACTCCCCAAAAACATCTCAATTTGTTACGCAAAGATCGAAATCGGAAAACAGCCAACCAGCCACCAACTCCGCCGTCATACCACCAATCGACCGCCTCTACAATGGAGGCGAAGATGACGAATCGCTTGAAACGTTTATTTGGTGAAGAAGATGATGAAGACGAACAACAGGAAGAAGAAAACTATTCAAACCACCAAGATGAAGAAGAACAAAGGCAACGGCAAGATAGTAATCAATCATCACCATCTTCAGCATCACAGTCATCATCATCTACTTCTTCAGGTGCCGCCGGCGCCGCCGCATCTTCATCGTCTTCATCGGGTTCTTCTTCGCGTTCTTCATCGTCTAACAGGAGTAGAAGTAGTGGTAGTGGAAGTGGAAGTGGTAGTGAAAGAGAAGCAGATGAGGATGATACTGGCGAAGTGATTTCTCATAGTAATAACGATTATAATAACAATAATAGTAGTGGGTATCATCAGAATGAAGAGGATGATGATGATTATAAGGACCTTTTTGGGTCTGATAACGAAGATTATGCTAAAACACTTTCCAAGAGTCGTTTCCCGGTTCCTGGTAATTTGATTATTTTGTCCCTTTTTGTTAACATTTTGCTGCAATGTTAAATTGGTTTGATAGATGAGTTTTTCTTTTCTGAAGTGTTTTGAAGGGTTAAAGTTTGAAACTTTTCAGTTATTTGAGCACTTCATCTCTAGGTTTTGAGCTCAACTACAACGTTATTCCATAAGTGGGTTTTGGAGAGGATAGAGTGTTAAGCAGACCTTACCCTACTTAGAGGGTAGCTTTTGAGCTTGTTTTGGGATATTTTTGATTGGGGATTTGGTTGGTCTTAGAGAGGAGGGTAATTTGAAATGTTTTTTGAGGGTTAAATTTTGGAACTTTGCAGGTTTTAGCTCTGTTTGATTGATTTGAGCACTTTTCCAGCTGATTTTTGGCCATTTAAGCTTGCCTTTTGTTTGCTCTGGTTGATATTTGGATGTTTCTAATTGTTTTATTTTGGAACTTTTGAGTATTTTGCTTCTGTTAGTTCGATTTATTCGACTTTGCAGTAAATACACAATGTTTTTTTATCTTCCCCAAAAATTCTTTTCTGGTTTCTAGTGTGGTTGGAGTGATTTTGTTTTGTTTCTATTTTGCGTTTCTGTATGGGTTGGTTGTTATGCTGGATAACTCATGAATTCTTTCTTTGTTTTTTGAACTTTTTTCACAAAGAAACAGACGAGAGGAAGGATGTTTACAGATCCTTAAGCCTCCAGTTCTTAATTGGGGAGCAGAAAAGTGAACTAGGGATTTTTAGCAGCTCATGTTTTTCAATCCATGAATTTCTGCTGTAGAAGAGAGAAGCCATAAGCTGATTCATTTACATTTGGAATAATTTAGATTTTTTTGATGAAACTGATTGTTCTTATTGCATAATTCTATTTGTGAAACAAAATAGATTCCGATGGAATGTAGTCCATTTTTGCTGCCTAGCAACTTTTGTTGTTGTTCTTCTGATTGATATGTGGTACTGAAGTAGCTTGTTAATGCTTATTGCTATAGTGATAGGTATCATCTAGTGAGTTTTTTCTGGATTTGGTGATGTGCCGTTCATTGTCAGTTTGAAATCTCACAGAGAACTCAATCTGCTGTTTAAGAGAATTGGCATAGTGAAAAGCTATCAAAGAGTTGTGGATATTCATGATTCTAAGCAGAAAATCTCTTGCCGTTCAAAACCATAAGTTACTCAAAGTTCCAACACGGGTCATGCTTGCTGTTTTATGAGAGATCTAAAGTAGAATTGAACATGAATTTAAATAGCGTCTTGATGGTTTTGACTTAGCTGCTTTGTGAAAAATCTATTCAATGTCCATATATAATCTACATAAGTTAATACTCATGTGCCTATATTGGCACAGTGTTGTGTAAGCTAAGAACAGTTGAATATTTAGTGATTGGTTTGGAACTGTGAAAGAAGAATGCTGATCTTAATTGTGTTATGAGAAACAGTGATTTAGCTTTTGAGAAGCTTCAAAGGAAAAGCCTATGGCTCCATATCCCTAGGAACTTTTTTCTACAGAAAAGAAATCGATCGACTGATTGTTGTTTAAGCTCTTCTTTCTCATTCTCTTTTGCAGTTTTACCCCCTATACGTAACAATAACCACCAACCAAGAGGAGGATTTGGCCGGGGTCGCTGGCAAAATGATAGAGGAGCCGGCATCCTTCCGCGACCGGGACCTTATCCCCCAAGGCAGAACTATGGTTATGGTTCCAAGTTTTTCAATGGCCATCGTGATGAACGCTTTGTGTCTGAATTGAAGTTTGCAAAGAGTGAAGAAACATTAGCAAGAAAATGTATAGCTTTTCAAGAGGTAGATTCTTTCCCTGGTTTTCGCCTTTTTGTTGCCAAACTACCCTAGCTAAGCACATGGACTTCTGCCAAGCTGTTTTTAAAGCTACCTGGGCTGATCGAATGCACTACTTTAACTTTAAATTAAGCTTTTGTTGGTGTACTGGGGTTTAACCATCGTGTCAAGTGGGTTCATCGATTCTGTATAAACAACAACAATTTCACCTGAGTCTCAAATTAGTTGGGGTCAGCTATGTGGGTCTACCATATCTATTCCTGCTCCATTTGGACTCCATACTGCTGCTAAGTAGTTTGTAATTTAAACAAATTAAGTTATTCTAGTGCTAGAGGTTCATTCATTCTCTATGTACTGTATTTTTTTTTTCCTAAAATATATTTTTAAATAATTTTAATAATTCTCTGCTGAAGGGATCAACTCGTCCCTTACCATAGCCTATAAAACACTACATTCTCCCGCAAAAACTTTGCTTGTTAGTCATGACATGTATGAACTGGAGTGGACTGCTCCTGATTGGAGGAGGAATGGATTGTGGTGTTGTATGATCCCCTTCCCTCTTACATATCCTTTAAAAATTCTGACCTTCTTGGTCCCTCGACATTTTAACACCCATTGCATGTAAGACTGGTTTTTCTTCTAATTTATTATAATTAATTTATGGGATAAATAGCCATGTGAACTTGCGTGCTTCAGTCGAGTTGAAGGTGGAGATGTCTACTTTGATGATCGCAGCTTGGTAAGCATTGTCTTTTTTTTTTCAATGACATCTCAATATACAAACCCCAGAATGACCAATCATAATAGCACATTCCCTTTGTATTATCAGAGGCTATTCAAGCGTCTAATTACTGAAGATGTTGGGGCAGACCTGAATCAAGGTTTTGACACTTTTACCGAGAAGAAAGGTATATGCTAGAGGGATGACATATGAGAATATGAAACTTTTAGATGCTTGATGGTTAGGCTCAGAGTTCTTCTGTTTTCTACCTGCACATGTGTAAAATCTGACAGATATGTCTCTTTGGAAGATTTGGGTTCTCAAGGTTTTGGCGACTTATTGGCCAGTATCAGGAATAAAAATATTCCACTTGATAGAATGCATTTCGTGGTAAGAAAGTTCTGTTTTTTTAATTCGTTATCAGAATTCCATGTGTTTGGCAATTGATTTAACATTGTTTGCTTTTTTCCTTTTCCTTGTGTCAGACTTACCGCAACAACCTCAATAAGGTACTTTGAATCTCCTCTGACTGATGCTTCGATATTATGGAGAAGATCATTAAGCTGCAATATATTAATAGTTCATTTTTTCAGCAATAACTGTTTTTTTAACTGGCACAAATTATTATTAATACTCACTTATATACCTGGTCATTTGGTGCCTTTGATGGCAAGAACTAGTTATAGTTTTCAGTTGACATCATGCTTTAGTCTGTGAACACTCGTCTTGGTATCCTTTTTGTTTGCAGATAATGGCTACTGCTTATCTCAGGAATGAACCTTGGGAAATGGGAGTGCACAAAAGAAAGGGGGTCGTGTATCTTGACGTACATAAACTGCCAGAACGGCCACAGAGTGTGCTGGACCGGAGAAGGTTCTTGAATGTTTCCTGAATTCTTGCTTTTTATAAAAACTGTGCATACTTTTTGTGGATAATGTGATCCGTCTCAGAAGGTTTATAATTTTTAGTTGGCTGAGTTTAGATCCTATAATAACTCTCCAGCCAAAATAACTTTAAGGCTCACTAAACTAAAGAGCTACTGATTTCTATAATCCTGATTAAAGATGGAGTTCAGATAGAATTTCTCTCCTTTTCTCCATCTTCCCATTTTATTTTCCTTTTTGCTGGCTTAACTATGATGTTGGGATCCCTTGCCTCTGTTTTAATTAATATTTGGCTGACATAAATTGCTAATTACAAAGTTCTTCAGTGAATCCAGTACTATGAATAATTTATAATCCATTTTATACTGTTTATGACAAAGAGTCTGTTGGAATAAATTTTTCTCTTTTAATTTGTTGAAAGAATTTAGTATACGTGGAACTGAAAAGATATCAAATAATTCTAGTTGGTCACAAACTATATTATGATCAAAATAGCCATTCAACTTAAAATTTGACAACATGAAAACGTAATCTGCTTTTTCAGAAAAAGTACCTTTTTTGCTTATAAGAAAGTTGTTTAGGAAGTATCTGTTATTATGTAGTAGAAGCATTGACTAAATATGTTTTTCATGTTTAAATAAGGCTTCTTTTATTGCTCCTTTAATCAAGGTGTTACTGGGGATATTGTTTCGAGAGCCTTGCAACAGAAGATCCTAGGCGATCTGATGGAGAAGGGATACATCATGTTGATGCCAATGTTGAGTTTTGTTCTGTAGTTAAGACAAAATTAGGAGCACATCGTGTTTTAATGGGGGCTGAAATGGACTGCTGTGATTCAACTGATGATGGGAGGAGGTTTTATGTGGAATTAAAGACTAGTCGCGAGGTATGCCTTCCTGTTGGGATCTCTTTGCCTCTTCATTATTTTCTGATTTTTAACTTTATACCTTATTTCTGTTATTTACAGCTGGAATATCATACCGAGGAAAAATACGAGAGGGAGAAATTGCTCAAGTTTTGGGTAATTGACAATGGAAACACATCTTTCATACTCTTTAGCAGATTCTTTCATGCACATCTTATACGTATTCGTATTTATGTGTGCTTTAAATGGCAAATCAATTACACATTCACACAAGGATAAGTTTTTCTATGTTGCAAGCTATTCCAAGTGAAACTTAATTACGTTAAGAGATGTGTGAGATAGGAGACAAATATGCACCCAAAAGAAAAAAGAAGAGATAGGAGGCAAATAAATAATTGAAAAGGGAAGAAAGAGGGGGGAGGTGTATAGGAATGAAAGTATTATAGTAACAATCACATAAATTATTCTCTTGAGTAGACGTGTTCTTTTCTGGATGGACTGAGGAGTTAAGGTTTCAGTCCTTGTGAAATAGTACGTCAGCAGTATGAGTTATTTTTCCCAAGTAAAAAAAAGAAGAAACAGAAACGTTAAGTTTGTGCTAGAAGGTGGAACTATTGATAAATATGATAAATGCAGACCTCCTTAGAGTTGTTCACATCTCCAAATTTAAGTTTATATGCATGAATTAGGGAAGTTCTATCTAGACAAGGAAATTTAGTGAAGCTTTGCTTTCTGCCATCATGTAATGGGTTTCCATCTTATCCTGTTTCATTGTGGATGCTAAGAAATACTCCCACAGCCCCGTTTTAACTATCAGATTTAAGTTACCCCTATTTATTATATCCCTTTTGAGTACTGAGCAGTATTAAATAGAACTAAATTTATCTGGCACACTTTTTGTCTTAGTCTGTCCCAAGAAGTATGCCACCTTTCTATGATTTATTGACATGCGTCTGAGGTTTGTTTTACACCACAAATATCAAAAGTTTTCTTTCTTGAACTTTGTGTCTAGTCAAACAGTGGGACACAGGGATTACTTTTAACCTTTAAGGTGGAGTGGAAACCATTTCTACTTCAGTCTTGAATTCTAGGATGATCTTTTTTAGCCAAAATAATAGTTAAAATGGGACCGCGAGAGTACTAATTTTTCTCTCGAGTTCAGAAAAGTCCGAAACTTAAATTGTTTTTATCTTTGATCAATTCAAACTTGATTATTGATTTAACTTGATTCATGCAATCGCTTATCCAGAATCTAGTAAATTCACAGAGCACTGTTAAATATAGCAAGGAATCAATGTGATAGTTTTAAAGATTATACTTCATTTAGCAAAAGTCAATGTGCCCATATATTTCAGCTCTCAGGGCTTAGTACAAGTGGCGAAGGTTGAGGGATTTGTGACTTAGGTCATAGGTTTGAGTCCTGCAACATGCGAGTATATCTTAATATTTTTATTTTTCCTTTAGATTGTCGTTTGTTTGAAGCTTTTTAGCTGTCTATTTACTTTGCTTATGTATATTCTCTTTATTGCAGATCCAGTCATTTCTCGCGGGTGTACCTTATATTGTTGTTGGTTTTAGGTAAATTTACATGCTGTGATCTTCCGTCTTTGCTTTTCCTTTTCCTTTTTTAAGGCTTGAGGGACATATCTTGCTCTTTTTCTTTTATTTGTTATGCAACTTAGAGGTAAGGTCTACGTACATCCCCCCACTTCCCAGACCTCACTTTTATGGGATTACACTGGGTCAGTTGTTATGCAACTTAGTGTCACAAGATTCTTCTCTTTCGTCTATACATTAATTTTCAACAATAATGAGAATGTTGTTTTTCTCACCAAAAAAAATGGGATTGTTGGTATTTAGTGATGAAAATTTTTACTTATTTAATAAAAGAAATGCTCAGTAATCTTCTTCATGATCTTTTATTGCTAGTGTGTTCTTACAGCGACCGGTTACAACCTAAGTTAAATTTCTTCAGTTATTTTTTGACAAGTGACACAAGGTTAACCTTATGAATCTGTAATTGTGTAGGGATGATGCTGGTCGTCTTGTCCGCACAGAAAGATTGAGAACTAAAGATATTACACACAGAGTAAAAATGAAAAATTACTGGCAGGTAATTAATCTCTCTGTTTCGACATGCATAAACGCCTGGTAATCAAGCTCCAGTTTCTCACGTCTCACGTCTTCTGGCTGTTGGTGTGGTAGGGTGGAGTATGCTTAGCATTTGCAGATGAAGTCTTGTGCTGGCTCTACGGGACAGTAAAAGAAAGTAAGCACACGAGTATAACTTCTCTAGTGTCTCGTCATTTGAAATGCTTTTCAGATCTCTAATGCTTAGTTTGTTTATTTGTGAACGATATTGTGATTTCAGATGAAGACTACATATTGCAGTTTACGCCACATTCTGCTCGTTTAGAGCTTCTTCAAGCTCAGTCCTGTCCTGATGCAATAACAGAACATGTTCAACTGTTAAATTCCTCCTAAAGGGTTTTGTGGTGGTGACAATTCCATAGTATAGCGATGTTCGATGAAAGAGTAAGGACGCTCCCCTTTTCTTTTGCGGAATTATTGTATCAACTGTAATCAGTTGTAAATTTCTTCTTTTTTCTTTGATGGTGCAAGAAATTACACCCCCGTTACATCGAGTCTCTTATCGAAGCAAATTATAATCGACAGTGTAGAAGCTATAACTGAAATGATCACAAAGATCTGAATTCTCAATTTTGTTCTTTTAATTGTGTATTCGAAGGAAGTCATCTATATATATGTACTTTCTATTTCAAGCCGTGCGAATTTGAGCAGAAGCTATTGTAGTCACGTGAATTGTTAACTCATGTATTATTAGTGCGCATGAATTGTCATAATTGAAACAAACTTATAATTTGGTTTTAGGGTGCGTGTGATAAGGTCAAGGTGTTTGTTTATTTTATTTACAAAATCAAATTACGTTGATATAACAGTTATAAATAAATTTTTCCCAGTAAATATAAATATGATACAGTGTCCTGCAAAATAATTTTTTTTACTTATTATAGTCGATTATGTTAAATAGTATAAAATATTTAGGCATGAGGCAAATAATTAAAACCTAGTTTCACCTATTCTTTGCTGCTACTCTGCAATTTCATTGGAAGAAGCTTCTTCTATGGTTGTTGGTATATCTCAATTTTCATTTTAGAGACATAGAATTGTAGACTTTATGAAGTGGAAAATTAATCAAAAACCAATAACTTTGAAAAATAATAATGATATCCCTTATCGTGAATTAATTATGACATTTGAAGTTTATTGGTGTAGTCATGTTGACTTGGGTGTGTGTACTAGGTGAAGATGGAAATTGACTTGGGTGATGCATTATTGATGGTACAAAAACTAGTTTTGGGAACGTGCGTGGGTTACAAGTTTCACCCATGCTACTATAAGTAGTAGTTCGTAGCTAGTTAGATCGATATAAGCAATGGAGTACCAACAGTTGCTAATAGCTTTCTGCTTCTATTCACTTTTTGTCCATCAATCTCAGCTTACATATGCTAGGAAACATCTCTGTACTCGCGATGAAGCTTTTTATTTGCTTCAACTTAAACAAGGCCTCACTGTTGATAAAAATGCTTATTACTATGGCTGTGACAGTGAGGCCGAAGCCAAGACTTTGTCTTGGAATGCTACAAGAGATTGTTGTGAATGGGGTGGTGTTACTTGCAATGGATTGACGGGTCATGTCATAGGCCTCGACCTTTCTTGCAGCTTTCTTATTGGAACCATCAATGCTAACAATAGCCTCACAAAACTTGGTCATCTCCAAAGACTCAACCTTGCCCTCAATGAGTTCAATGACTTTCCACTTGGAAATAGTATTAGTGAACTCAGTAGCTTGACGCATCTCAATCTTTCGGATTCTGGAATATTTAACGAAAGGAAGATGATTCCACCAGGGTTATGCAAGTTGTCTAAGTTGATTTCACTTGATCTCTCCGGAAGTTACATACAAGTTGGCCGAACAACCTTCACAAGTTTGCTGCACAACTTAACCAACTTAGAGGTACTGTTGTTTGACTATGTGTATGCATCATTTGAGTTACCTAAGAAGTTCCCTTCTTCCCTTAGGAAGTTAAGTCTTCAAGGCACCAACGTGTTTGGGAACATAACTGATTCTCAGCTTTTTCATCTACCAAACTTGCAAGTGCTGAGATTGGGAGATAATCCGTCGTTAACAGGCACTTTGCCAAATTTCCACTGGAATTTCAGTAAAAGTGTTTTAGAGTTGGACTTTTCTAGTACTGGTATTTTTGGCAAGGTACCTGATTCTATTGGTTTTCTCCATTCTCTTTGGCGTTTGAACCTCTTTAATTGCTATTTATCTGGCTCGATTCCAGAATCCTTTGGCAACCTCACTGCAATCAGAGAGTTGAAACTTTCAGGTAACGACTTCACTGGTAATGTTCTCTCAACTATCTCAAAATTAAACAAACTCGTTAATTTACATCTCTCTTCCAACCATTTTCGAGGCTCGATTCCAGAATCCATTGGCAACCTCACTGCAATTAGAGAGTTGATACTTTCAGATAACAGCTTCACTGGAAATGTTCCCTCAAGTATCGGAAAGCTGAATAAACTTGACTCCTTATCTCTCTCTTCCAATAATTTTGAAGGCTCGATTCCAGACATCTTTGCCAACTTTTCAGAGCTGTATAGTTTAGATTTTCACAGTAACAATTTCGTTGGCCCATTCCCTTATTCCATTGCAACCTTGACACACCTTGATGGTTTAGAGCTGCAAAACAATTCACTAACTGGTCCACTTCCCTCTAATATAAGCGGATTTCAAAACCTGTTTAATCTTGATCTGTCCTTCAATCATTTGACTGGCGCAACACCCCCTTGGTTATTCCAATTACCATCCTTGATGTCTTTAAGTGTTCAAGCAAATAAATTTACTGGGGAATTGCCAAATGAGCTCAACAGGAGTTCCTCTGTACCATTTGTTGATATTTCGTACAACAATCTGCATGGAGAAATACCTTATTGGATGTTATTCATGAGCATAGATAGCCTGGATCTCTCTCATAACTTCCTCACAGGCTTTGAAAAACAAGTATGGCACTCAGAGTACTTGTCCTACCTTAATTTGGAGAACAATTTTCTTCAAGGGCCTCTGCATCAATCCATTTGTGACTTGATTAACCTTGGATTCCTCATTTTGGCTCAGAACAATTTCAATGGTTCAATTCCAGACTGTTTGGGTAGCTCCAATAGTGTCATTTCTATTTTAGACTTGCGGATGAACAATTTTCATGGAGAGATACCAACATTCTTACCTACAGGGTTACAGTATCTTGGTTTATATGGCAATCAATTGAGGGGACAAGTCCCGCGATCCTTGGTTGACTGTACGAGCTTGGTAGCTCTTGATTTGGGGAACAACAAGTTCAATGATACGTTCCCCATATGGCTGGAGAAACTTCCAAACCTACAAGTTTTGATTCTGAAATCAAATCTCTTTCACGGTCCCATTGGTGATTTGGAGTCTGAATTTCCATTTCCTGCTTTACGAATCTTTGACCTTTCCTTCAATGGGTTCACTGGAACTTTGCCATCTAATCTTTTCAAAAGTTTTAGAGGTATGATGGATGCGGATGAAGGAAAATCAGGAATTAGTCGAGCTAGGAATGGGACTCGCAGAGATTACCTTTACCATGTTAGTTTAGTGATAAAAGGCAATGAGTTTGATATGAGAATCACATCAATTATGACGAGTGTTGATTTATCAAGCAACAAGTTTGAAGGAGATATTCCAATTTCCGTTGGAAATCTGAGCTCACTTGTGTTACTCAACCTGTCTCACAACAGCTTCCATGGTCATATTCCTGCAGAATTTACAAAGTTGCAGCAGCTCGAAGCATTAGATCTCTCATGGAACAGACTCATTGGAGATATTCCAGGTCCATTGTCGAGTTTGACATTTCTTGAGGTCTTAAACCTTTCCTACAATCATCTGGCTGGGCGCATTCCTATTGGGAAACAGTTCAATACATTTCCAAATGATTCGTTTTGTGGAAATCCTGATTTATGTGGATTTCCACTGTCAAAGGAGTGTGGGAACAAAAATGAGTCACCACTTGAACACGATGATAATGATGATGATGATGATTCATATTTTATGAGCGGGTTTACATGGGAAGCTGTTGCAATAGGTTATGGTTGTGGTATGATATTTGGATTGTTGATAGGAGGCCTCATGTTTCTACTGGAAAAACCAAAATGGTATGTGAAGTTTGCTGAAGATATTGCTCAACAAATTGCTGCTAAGAAGCGAAAAAGTCAAAAGAAGAGACGTCAAAGACGTGGTCTAAGAATGAACTAGCAAATAAACCAGGTATATATATATGCATCAAAACAAAACTTTCTGTTTATTGGATTACTTTGTTATTTTTTCCTTAATATCAAAAAACTCAATTTGTGTGTGCAGAGTTTGCTGGAGAATTGGACAAATTCATTAGCAATGGGTGCATCTGTTACATTTGATTTCTATAGTTTTTTGACTAATAATAAATAAGCTTTTGACTTAGTAACCTATATGTACTCTGTTTGGATGGTTGTCTCCTAATGTATTGTATTGTATTATATTATATTGTATTGTTAGTTGGGCAATACGAATCCTCTATTATCTACTAGTTTAATGCAACATATAAATCATCATATGGTTAATTGCAAAGTTACATACAGTTCCAAATAGGTAAAGTAAGCCTATGGATCGAATTTAATGCTTGGTTGATCATTGCATTCATTCTTTGTAACTGCATATTATGATGATAACTATTGTTCAATTTCAATTAAGGTGGGTCCGGTGACATGATACGTAAGAAATAGTAATGACTATTTTGAGACAATGAGAAAAACTTTTAACGATGTTAACAATTTGAGGGATATTTTTGACATATACATGATACGACATACTATAATAAAAAAGTGATTGACAGGGGCATAAGAAAGGAACGGAATGTCCTCCATTTGAGTTTAGTTAATTTTGTTCTGGTATAAACATGATGTTCCAATTTACATGGGAGTGTTGTTGTTAGAGGCTTTTTGGTCTCTTCTTTAACATCTAGTGTTGTTCTTTATAACTTTCTGAAATTTAGAAAATTTCGTTACTTCTGACCAACTTTTTCCATGGAAGATTTTCTTAATTCTCTCTGACTCATATTTTTTGTGCAACAAACACGAAAACTATAAAATGGAGAAGGGTTTAAAATATCCTTATAGTATCGAAACTGGTACAAAAAATGCCCCTCGTTAACCTTTAAGCCTCAAAATACCCTTGGCGTGTTTAGGATTTTCTTTAAAGAATTGGGTAATGGGTGTTCTATTTGGATGGGTTGAGTGTTTTGAAAGAATGGGTCAGGTGGATAGGAGTGTGGTTTGGGTCAAACAAATTAGATTTTAATTAATTAAATTTCCAACCAATTATGACATGCCACGTACTAAATGAAATAATTAAATATATGGATTAAATAGTTCGTCAGTTAAAATGGAATAATATGTCCCTAAAGGTTAACCCCAAGGGTATTTTGAGGCCAAAAGGTTAACGAGGGGCATTTTATACTAATTCTGATACTATATGAGTATTTTAGACCCTTCTCCGATTAAAAAAGTATAGCACTTTAAAATTTTGAAAGAACACTTTTCGAAATGTTCTTAACAATATAGTGTATATATATCGAAAATATGGATATTATGCTTATTAGTTTATCTAGTTCTTGACCCTATTCTTTGCTGTTACTATGTATTTTCATTGTAAGAAGCTTCTTCTATGGTTGTTAATTAGTGGCTATGCCTTTTCATTTTAGAAATATAAAGGTGTAGACTTTTTGCAATGGAAAATTGTTCCAAAACCATTAACATAGAAAAATAATGATCTCTTATCGTGAACTAATTATGACATTTGAATATTATGCACTAGTCTCCCCACTTAATGAGCCGTGCAAGAAGAAGACATGGTTGATAGGGTTCAATCATAAGTGCGGTGAAATATATATCGCATGAGTCACAGGTATCTAGAAGAATATGTAAACGTTTTCGATTTCAAGTCTACATGATGTGTGAATTAGGCTAAGGAATTGTGATATATTGACTTGGGTGCGTGTACCAAGTCAATAATGCATTATTCATAAATACTAGTTCTGGGAACGAGCCCTGATACTATAAGTAGTAGTTTGTAGCTAGTTAGATATATGCAATGGAGTACCAACAGTTGCTAATAGCTTTCTGCTTCTATTCACTTTTTGTCCAACAATCTCAGCTTGCATATGCTGGGAAACATCTCTGTCCTCGCGATGAAGCTTTTTATTTGCTTCAATTTAAGCAAGGACTTACCGTTGATCCAAATGCTTATGACTGTGAAAACAAGGCCCGAAGCAAGACTTTGTCCTGGAATGTTACAGGAGATTGTTGTGAATGGGATGGTGTCACTTGCAATGGATTGACGGGTCATGTCATAGGCCTCGACCTTTCTTGCAGCTTTCTTATTGGAACCATCAATGCTAACAATAGCCTCACAAAACTTGGTCATCTCCAAAGACTCAACCTTGCCCTCAATGAGTTCAATGACTTTCCACTTGGAAATAGTATTAGTGAACTCAGTAGCTTGACGCATCTCAATCTTTCGGATTCTGGAATATTTAACGAAAGGAAGATGATTCCACCAGGGTTATGCAAGTTGTCTAAGTTGATTTCACTTGATCTCTCCGGAAGTTACATACAAGTTGGCCGAACAACCTTCACAAGTTTGCTGCACAACTTAACCAACTTAGAGGTACTGTTGTTTGACTATGTGTATGCATCATTTGAGTTACCTAAGAAGTTCCCTTCTTCCCTTAGGAAGTTAAGTCTTCAAGGCACCAACGTGTTTGGTAACATAACTGATTCTCAGCTTTTTCATCTACCAAACTTGCAAGTCCTGAGATTGGGAGATAATCCGTCGTTAACAGGCACTTTGCCAAATTTCCACTGGAATTTCAGTAAAAGTGTTTTAGAGTTGGACTTTTCTAGTACTGGTATTTTTGGCAAGGTACCTGATTCTATTGGTTTTCTCCATTCTCTTTGGCGTTTGAACCTCTTTAATTGCTATTTATCTGGCTCGATTCCAGAATCCTTTGGCAACCTCACTGCAATCAGAGAGTTGAAACTTTCAGGTAACGACTTCACTGGTAATGTTCTCTCAACTATCTCAAAATTAAACAAACTCGTTAATTTACATCTCTCTTCCAACCATTTTCAAGGCTCGATTCCAGAATCCATTGGCAACCTCACTGCAATTAGAGAGTTGATACTTTCAGATAACAGCTTCACTGGAAATGTTCCCTCAAGTATCGGAAAGCTGAATAAACTTGACTCCTTATCTCTCTCTTCCAATAATTTTGAAGGCTCGATTCCAGATATCTTTGCCAACTTTTCAGAGCTGTATAGTTTAGATTTTCACAGTAACAATTTTGTTGGCCCATTCCCTTATTCAATTGCAACCTTGACACACCTTGATGGTTTGGAGTTGCAAAACAATTCACTAACTGGTCCACTTCCCTCTAATATAAGCGGATTTCAAAACCTGTTTAATCTTGATCTGTCCTCCAATTATTTCACTGGTGCAACACCCCCTTGGTTATTCCAATTACCATCCTTGATGTCTTTAAGTGTTCAAGCAAATAAATTTACTGGGGAATTGCCAAATGAGCTCAACACGAGTACCTCGGTACCATTTATTGATATTTCGTACAACAATCTGCATGGAGAAATACCTTATTGGATGTTATTCATGAGCATAGATAGCCTGGATCTCTCTCATAACTTCCTCACAGGCTTTGAAAAACAAGTATGGCACTCAGAGTACTTGTCCTACCTTAATTTGGAGAACAATTTTCTTCAAGGGCCTCTGCATCAATCCATTTGTGACTTGATTAACCTTGGATTCCTCATTTTGGCTCAGAACAATTTCAATGGTTCAATTCCAGACTGTTTGGGTAGCTCCAATAGTGTCATTTCTATTTTAGACTTGCGGATGAACAATTTTCATGGAGAGATACCAACATTCTTACCTACAGGTTACAGTATCTTGGTTTATTGGCAATCAATTGAGGGGACAAGTCCCGCGATCCTTGGTTGACTGTACGAGCTTGGTAGCTCTTGATTTGGGGAACAACAAGTTCAATGATACGTTCCCCATATGGCTGGAGAAACTTCCAAACCTACAAGTTTTGATTCTGAAATCAAATCTCTTTCACGGTCCAATTGGTGATTTGGAGTCTGAATTTCCATTTCCTGAGTTACGAATCTTTGACCTTTCCTTCAATGGCTTCACTGGAACTTTGCCATCTAATCTTTTCAAAAGTTTTAGAGGTATGATGGATGCGGATGAAGGAAAAGCAGGATTTAGTCGATCTTGGAATGGGACTCGGAGAGATTACTTTTACCATGTTAGTTTAGTGATAAAAGGCAATGAGTTTGATATGAGAATCACATCAATTATGACGAGTGTTGATTTTTCAAGCAACAGGTTTGAAGGAGATATTCCAATTTCCGTTGGAAATCTGAGCTCACTTGTGTTACTCAACCTGTCTCACAACAGCTTCCGTGGTCATATTCCTGCAGAATTTACAAAGTTGCAGCAGCTCGAAGAATTAGATCTCTCATGGAACAGACTCATAGGAGAAATTCCAGGTCCATTGTCGAGTTTGACATTTCTTGAGGTCTTAAACCTTTCCTACAATCATCTGGCTGGGCGCATTCCTATTGGGAAACAGTTCAATACATTTCCAAATGATTCGTATTGTGGAAATCCTGATTTATGTGGATTTCCACTGTCAAAGGAGTGTGGGAACAGAAATGAGTCACCACTTGAACACGATGATAATGATGATGATGATGATTCATATTTTATGAGCGGGTTCACATGGGAAGCTGTTGCATTAGGTTATGGTTGTGGTATGATATTTGGATTGTTGATTGGTGGACTCATGTTTCTACTGGAAAAACCAAAATGGTATGTGAAGTTTGCTGAAGATATTGCTCAACAAATTGCTGCTACGAAGCGAAAAAAGCAAAAGAAGAGACGTCAAAGACGTGGTTTAAGCATGAATTAGCAAATAAACCAGGTATGTATGCATCAAAGTCTTTTGTTTTATATCAGGAACAACACTATATCTGTATCTATTGCTCAATTGTTTATTTTTTTTTCCTAAATGTTCAAGAACTCAATTTGTCTGTGCAGAGAGTTGGACAAGTTAATAAGCAAGTTAGTGTTGATGTTCTGGCAAATATCAATGGAGGCATCTGTTTCTTCATGGTTCCCAAATGCATAATAAGTTACTATTGATTTCTGTAGTTTTGTGGCAAATAATAAATTAGCTTTAAACATAGCAACCTCTACCCTCTGGCTCATAATGTATCGTATTATATTGTATTGTATCGTTTCTTCTGTTATCTATATCTATCTATCTCTATTTAGAACCATTTTATTCTTGAAAGTAAGGGTCGTGTCTTCGATGAGCTGGAAACTCAAGCAAAAATCCGAGATTCTTTAGCAAAAATAAGCCTAAAGAATATATCTTTTAGTACATAAAATCTACAAAAAAAGATGTAATCAAGATAGTCCCAATTAATGCAGAAATTTTAAACTGCAATTCCAAAAAAAAAAAAAAAAAAACCAAAACTTTGAAGTAGTTGTAGAAGTTTACCTGGTTAATAACATAGAAGAACTTGTTATTTTCTAACGGTATTTTGTCAATATATTTTTTTATCTCCGCTATTTATTTTTCTATACTGCTTTGAATTCTGTGTTTTCCTTGAACTGAAGATCTATTAGAAAAACTTTTTACTTCTAATTAAGTAATATTGAAACTTTAACTATACTATCGTGATTGAAATGTGTTTTTTAGGTGATTGATTAATTAACTAAGAAAATTGTTGTTCTTCTTTTTGAATTTTTCTATACGAATAAGATGTTAGTATAATAAATTGAGACGTTTTTTTGAAAAATAGAAGTCATAATTCTATGAGTATAGATAAGTTGAGTTCGATCAAGCTACGATCATCAATATACCATATCGAAATGCAACTTTAAAATACAAATCATACCAAATCAATAATAATATAATATTTTTCAAAATTAAAATTATCAAATCAATACATATGTACGTAAGAATCTCATTTGATGGTAGCGCCCTACGGCCCAAAACCAGGCCCAATTAAATCTGAACCTCGTAAGCCCAACCACCACATACAAGAAATTCATGGTTTATTATTAAATGAATTTTAAAGTTTATATATGATATCTAAATTTAGTATTTTCGACATGGAGCACAAATTTACATGTAAAAATTCACTGAAATTATAATATATAGTAGGGCAACTTTCATATAGCAAACAAAAAATTCATATTTATATGTTATAGCAAAGTTTGCATAATTGCGCTCCATAGCAAACATAAAACTGTATAATTCGCTATACATATACAATTGTATAATTCGTTGGCGTAAATTGTATAATTCGTTGGCCTAAATTGTATAATTTGCTGGTCTATTTCGCTGCAATTGTATAATTTGTTTCGCATACAGTTGAATCGAATTAAAATGTATGTATATTGCATAATTATAAGTGTATAGCAAGAAGATATATGTTTTTCTCGCTTTATACAAAAACAGAAACACAATATATACACTTCTGTTGTGTAAAGCTAGAGAAAATTGTATTTCACTGCAATAGTATAATTCGCAATTGTATAATTCGTTGGCCTTTTTCTCTGCAATATTTGAAGTAAAATGTTTGTAAATTGTATAATTAAGTGTATAACACGAAGATATACATTTTTCCATGTGTATATACAATTTTCTCTCGCTTTATACAAAACAGAAACAGAATTATACACTTCTGTGTATAAAGTGAGAGAGGCGAGCGAGAATGGAGAGTGGCGAGCGAGATTTTTGGGAGAGAGACGATGGCAAATTTTAGCTAATGTTTGCTATGGAGTACAATTAAATCAAACCCTAGCTATTCCATTTAATTTAGGTTATTAGTTTGCTATTATATACAATTTTCCCTATATAGTATATATGAACTCATAAATGTAAGATTAATTGATTAAGTAATAAAAAATTTAAAGATTGAACTGATATGTCGAATACGAATAAATTTATTTGTTTGTTTTGTTCTCTTTTAATCCATTTTAAAAATATCAAGTTAATCTTAGCATATCCTAATTTTCACCTTGTCTAGGAATATAAAATATTAAAGACATAGTATTTAAACAAATATTAAAATGTGAAAGATTAATATTTCTATTTCTACAAACAAAAAAGTACTGTCATTTTCTTTCTAGATAGAGCATTGTAACATACAATGTATACAAGTATTATTTATTTATACTTTATTACTAATAAAATAGCTAATTCCATGCACTTATCTTTCTTATCTAATCTTCAGTCTCTCTCTCTATATATATATAAAGACAAGATTGTCACATCAAAAGAAATGAATATATACATCTACCAATTGTTTTCTTTATCAAACAAAAAAGCATTATTTTTCTTGTATACAAGTAATAAACATAGTATAATTTTATATAAATGTGTGTGTTACCATATGATATTATTATCAAAATTCCTTCTCTACATGTTTTGTATTGACTTTATATTAGATGTCATATTTAATTTTCTCGTTCATTATAACTAAATATTTGAGTCAGGCTCATTCGAAAACAATTTATCTATCTCTATTACGTATATATATTCTACTTTTCACAGATTCAACTTGTATATTATACTAAATATATCATTGTTATTGAGATACAGAAGTGATGAAAACATGAATTATGAAACACATATCCCCTTAGAGGCCATTAGGAGACAATAAAATGAGAAAGGGGTGATAAGGGCAATGATAATATGTGTAGTCTATGGCCCATGTGGAAAAGTGAGATGATCTTGAAAAGGAAATGTAGAGTTGATGAATGATCAACAATTTTATCCTATTTGCACAATCATACAATATGTGGAAACTTTATCTTTGGATATTTATATGTGTTATTTATATATTCTACATTTGTGTGTGAGGATTTTAATTTTTATATTTATTCATTTTTTAGGTTCAAAAATTTATTCTCCACTAAAGTAGATATAAAAGATGTAGGGACATAAGAGTATTTTGTTTCTCTCAATTCATGTAATGATATTTAATTTAATATAGTGTTTTTTAGAAATAAAATTTGTGATTTAAAATAAATCAGATATTTATATAGTTAGGGTAAAATGGAACGTTTTAAAATTAAATATTACTATATAGAAAAATATGTCTTTTCGGGATTGACTAATTAATAAAAAGAATACGATAAATTAAGACAAGGAGTGTCAATTACGTTATTTTAGTGAATCAATTTAAACATTAATTTATCAGTAAGGATTATGATGGGATGACTAAAATTTATTATTCATGTATATAGGGAGCGCTTCTCATTTTAATGTATTTTTAACTTTTAAGTGAAATGAATATAAATTAATTGAGCCTCAATATAAATAGCAGATATTGGACGGCAAGTAAGTTTGCCAAAACATCAACTTCAACGTGGCAAACGTTCAATTTGGTCTATTCTTAAAATGGCTTTGCGTCAAGATAAACAATACTTAATAACTTTAACAATAATTATATAAAAAAAGATAAACAATACTTAATAAGTTTAACAATAATTATATAAAAAAAAGATATAAATATAGTTCCTTTCAAGTTTCAATCAAAACTATATACATCTATTATGATGAGTATGCATCTACTAAATTATTGATATGAGTTCGTAGTTTAGTGGTAGGATTACTTTGTTTTTATTCAGAAGTATTGAGCTGATAAGTTCTAGGTATGGAGAAAATTAAAATCTTATTGGAAATGCCGCCACTCAATAGGTAGTACAGTGAACAATTCAAATTTAATCGGAATTTCAAACACTGAATTGAAAAACAAAAAAAAAGAGTATGTATGTACGAACACGATCCATCGACATAAAAATTTTAATCTTTTTCAAATTTTATCTTATCAAATCATCTGAACTCAATAACTTTAAATCAAGCGTAATATTAATTTTAAGAATTTATTGAATATATACAATTTATTGTTTAGAAATCAATAAACTAAAAAACTTAAGAATCAAGAAGATATTGATAAGAAGTGCTCACTTCTATAAAAATAAAATCTTGTGTAATTCAAACTATATAAAAAATAAATATCAAATATCAAATTAAAAAAATACGAACACACCACCACCATGCATGTGTATGTGATTAGAGTCAATATAGGCAGCTAATCGACTAACATTCTTATGATAATTATGGATCATAAACTTTGGAATATGTCTTTTCAAACTTTAAATAAATGAATCTACCCTTTATTATTAAACCCTTTTTCATTGATAAGGACGTAATTGTCCTATTTTCTTTGACAACTAATTTAAAGATTATATTATCTTTTTTCCACTTATAAGTAATTTAAAGGGAAAATTTCCAAGTACCCCCTCAACCTATCCCGAAATTCCAGAAACACACTTATACTATACTAAGGTCCTATTACCCCTTTGAACTTATTTTATATGTAATTTTCTACCCCTTTTTAGCCTACGTGGCACTAGTTCGGAAAAAAAAATCAACTATTGTTGGGCCCACAAGATAGTGCCACGTAAGCTAAAAAGGGGTAAAAAATTATTAATAAAATAAGTTCAGGGGGGTAATAGGACCTTAGTATAGTATAAGTGTGTCTCTGAGATTTCGGGCATAGGTTGAGGGGGTACTTGGGCGTTATCCCTAATTTAAATATTAACCTCTCTTTAATTAATCTTTCTTGAAAAATGGACAATGTTATGTATAGCCTTAACTATAAAAAATATATATTTATATAGTACTAATAATTTTAAGAAAATAACTATCAATATTATGCTAACTTGATTAAAGTAAGATAACTCAATTTAATCAACATAAACATATTGATGACCCGAATATTTATTAATTCAATTTTTTAACTGATCAAAATTCAATCGCTCTTATCTTTTCGATATCCCTTTATAATATCTATAATATCATTAAAATATCGAAGATATCATATTATATACTAGTATATTAATGAATTCCATATATATTAGTGGTAGGAGTGATTATAGCTTCCTAGGTATCATCAATAGATTGGCTACATTAATGTAAAATTTAAATCACATTATAATGTTGAATTGAAGACAAATTATACAACTATTTATAGGTTGGTTTCAATTGAAGTAAAGTAGCCATAGTTATTCTATATATGAGTCCGGAGCTTAATGTGTATAAAATATTAATAAAAATTCTAAAACGATATATAAATTTTAAATTTAATCAAAACGGCAAAATTGCTGGTGGAGCAGTGATTTTGCTCGTCGGAAAAAGCAAAATTGCCGCAACACCAGCGATTTGCTAAATTTAATGATTTTTTTTAAAAAAAAAAATTACATGAAATCGCTGCCATAGCAGCGATTTACAATGTAAGATTTTTTTTACCATTTTTTGATAAATCGCTGCCTAGGCAGCGATTATCTTAATTTTTTTTTTTAAAAAAATATTTATTAGAAATTAAAAAAAAAAACTATAAAGCAAATCGCTGCCTGGGCAGTGTTTAACAAAATTAAATTTAACAAATCCTTGGTGTTACATCGATTTTACTTTTTCCGATGAACAAAATTGATGCTCTACCAGCTATTTTACCATTTTGGTTAAATTTAAAATTTATATACTATTTTAATATTTTTGTTAACATTTTATACTCATTAAGCTTCGGACTACTCTATATTATATCGCAGAAACAACAGATCCTTCAAATTTGTGACCCTTCAATTATGTCTTTCTAATATATATTGAATACATTGTAACATGTTAGTTGTCAACATTTAATAATTAATCAACTGGCCCCAAAAATATACAAAAATGGTGAATCAAATAGGAAAAAAAAAAAGGTGTCCCAAGTTGTGTTTTCGTGTTAATTTATGTGAGGGTGTTTGTCTGTTTAACTAAACATATAAAAAATTAATTGAAAAAATTAAAATTTATAATTTAAAACGAGCTATTATGTTGATTTTAAATTATTTTATTAAAATAAAAATAAATATTTATACTTAATTTATTGCTAAGTAGAAAATATATAATTTTTTAGAACTGACTAGATGGAATATTTCTCTTTCTTTCTTATGCTAAATAAATAATAATTTATTCTTTTAATTTAGTCGTTCTTTTATATATCTCGTGAATCTAGTGTGCTTTGATAATAGGATATGAAATTTTTGTACTCCATTTAAATTTATTTAATTATATTTAATTTGACACAAAATTTTAAAAATATTTAATTATGTAATATGTAACTAAAATATATCAAAAGTTTTTTAACCTTCTAATTTTGAACCCATCTTATAGAAAAAGTAATTAATGAGTTATAGAAGAAATTCAAGATTTAATATATATATATATATTTATTGACTTACCTATACAATAAAAAATTATCCCATTGATCACCTTATATTTTATAGGATAACTTTTACATATAGCAAATAAAAATTGATATTTGTATGCTATAACAAAGTTTGTATAATTGCGCCCCATAGCAAACATAGAAACTGTATAATTTGCTATACATATATAATTGAAGCAAATTGTATAAAACGAAGTGGATAAAACAAGAAAGAGAAAGACACTTGGGCAGAGAACTGTATAACAACGAATTGTATTATTATAAGTGTATAGAACGATTATGTACAATTTGAATTTGTATAAAATGAGAAAGAGAGAAAGACAAAAGAGACTTGACAAGGAATATACAATTCAATCGAATTGTATAAAACGAAGAGAGAAATTAGATACAATTTGAAAATTTTATAAAACGAGAAAGAGAGAAAGACAAAAGAAACTGGGCAGGGGAGTATTTTTATTGTATAATTATAAGTGTATAGGACGAAAATATATGTACTTGCATGTTTATATACAATTTTCTCACGCTTTATACAAACAAAAACGCAATTTATACATTTCGCTTCTGTTTGTATAAGTGAGAAAGGCGAGGGTGGCGAGCGAGATTTGGGAGCGTGGCGAGCGAGATCTGGAAGAGGGGTGAGAGAGGAACAAAAATATATGTATTTATGCAATATAGGGTTCAGTTCAGATTTGACTGTTTGTAGCATGGGAGCAGATTTCTCAATCTCTGCTTTATACAATTAGAAACAATTTTTTATACACTTGTGTTTGTATAAAAAGTGAGGAAGCGAGCGAGAGATTGGAGGTGAGTGGCGAGCGAGATATTTGGGAGAGAGGCGCCTGACAATTTTTTGCAAACGTTTGCTATGGAGCACAATTAAATCAAACCCTAGCTACTCTATTTATTTTAGATTATTAGTTTGCTATTATATACAATTTTCCCTATTTTATATGTGGTTTTACTACTATTTAAATTAAATTTTGAATATAAAATCGTTTATGATAATGAGTAATTACTCTCAAAATAAATCTTTTTATGTAAATTTAAATTAGATAAATTTTAAAATAAATACAGAATATCGGGGAAAAAATGAGAAAATATTGTCTTATATTTTATTGTAATGAACATGTCACAATAATGATGAATGAAACATGCTTAAAAAGCAAGAAAATAATCTTAAATTGTATAACAAAAAAAAAATCTCTTATCCATTGCAATTTGCATTATCCTATATTTGAATTGTGGTCCTAATTATCCTTTTCAAATTAAGAAATTGAAATTTGCACAATAATTTATTGGGAAGCACGTGAACTGTTAATATTAGTGACAACTTTTAATATTAATTAGTGTTAATTAAGATATAATAAATATCTTTGCTTTAGGATTAAAAATCAACTGTTAACCACGTGACCCGAATGTAATCTTGAAAAGTTAAAAGGAAAATGTTCATTACATCAATACATATATATGAAGTGTTTTTAACTTACATTATACTTCATATGTCACAAAATACTTTTTTTTATTGAGAATTAAATTTAATAAAATTTAATTAATGTCGTAATATATATTTTCACCATACTAGTATGAAAGAATAATGTCTTCTATATTTTTTTATATCATTTTCGAATATCTAAAAAAACTTAATTTGATTTCGCTTTAAAAATTAATTAAATGAGCTCTCCGGAAGCAAATGTAATTTTGGGACGAAGTGAACAATAGTAAAATTTAATTTGATTCAATTTTTAAAAAATACAATCAATGTTCATAGTTAATCAGTAAGCATTGAATATGTTCTTGAATCGAGCGGGTCTCAGACTCAAATTCTAAAAATAATATTGTTTTAAATAAAAAATAACTTACTCTCTGAAAGTAAAATCTTTCAAACATAAAAAACCTTATTAATCGAACTTTGAGCTAATTATGAAAAATAAAACCATATAACTAAAGAGAGTTGTACTTTTATGTGCAAAATAACTAGATTACACATTATAAGTATACTTTATAAATTATAATTGGATATTTATTTGGTATATTTTCATTGTTATGAATATCTAAATCATTAACAAGTCCCTTGTTAAATCAATCGAATATTCTCATCACTAATTGAATACTAGTAAAGGACAAACTTAATAAAAAATAAAAATAAAAATAAAATTTCAAAGGTATCTATTTGGCTTGGCTTTATATAAATATATATATATACACACACAAGCTTGTACATTTGATTAAATCACTTTATGATCGTAGTATATATCTTTAGTTATTATCATGAAAGTTTTTACTTCATGGAAAATTGACCACTCGTATAGTGCATTCCTATTAAATTTTTACAATTAAAAATAAATAAATTATTGAATTTTACAATTAAAAATAAATAAATTATTGAAACTAGACATATGACAACATCAAATCATCAATAAAAACATTATTGGTATGATCTCATAAATGATGTCTAAAAAACAAGTCCGTTCTCGTCAGATTACAAACTTACCTGGTATTCTTATAGAAGTTTTTTATTTTAGCCAAGATAAAGAGATTATTTTAAATAAATTTTTGAGAATTAATATTTTCTAAACAAATTCAATATGATATAATCATAATAGAATAATATTTTAATGATAGCAATCTTTTATGAAGTATTTTCAAATGTAAACCTTTTCCCTTCCATCTATTTTTGATCCATTACAATAGTTGTTATCTTGATAAGAAGGTTTTTAAATATTTGACCACACATTATATTTCATCAATAATTATAAAAATTAAAAGAGAATACGACATAGAAAATATGAGAAATTTAATTTCACCATTCTTTGGAAACTTATTTTTAATTACATATTTTCCTTTTACAAAAGAATTTATAAAAATTATTTAATTTAAAAGTGATCATAAGAAATTTTTTTCGGAAACAATTTTGAAAAAGAAAAAAAAAAGGTAAGAGCTCTTTAATTAGAAAAAAAGTGGAGAGTGGGCCCGGGTTTGGTTTTGGCGGCATATTTTTTGGATCAGTTAGAACCGTTAATATGGGCTTGGGCCTTTATTATTCTTGTCGTTACCCGCAAGAGATGCAAAGAAGAGAATACGCTAAGCAAATGCATTGGGATTTGGGACCATAAATCTAAAATATTTCACCTCGATATTTGTGCCCAATTTCAAAATTGCCACAACATATTTTTTCTTATTTTATTTAAAATAATTAATTAATTAAAAGTAAAATATATGGTTATAGTAGAATTGTTCTTGAGATAGAAAAAGTCGAGAGCAACGATAAAGTTATCTCTGTGTGATTTATATATTATAAATTTGAGTCATAAAGAAGTAAATTAGATTTTCTTGTTCACACCCGCCTTAAGATAAAATTAATTCTTAAATTTTATTAATAATATAAAGATGTTTTGAGCATTGATTTATCTTTTTAGAGTTGATTTTAAAAAGAAATACAATATTATTTCGAAGCATGAGTTTTAGGGTTTTTTTAGTTAATAAATAACAATAAAAGCATTTTTTTACGTTATAATTCTTATCTTTTCTTATATTAATTAGTAAATGCTCTTTTTATTCTAATTTATATGATATATTTTAGGGTTTTTTTAGTTGATAAATAACAATAAAAGTATTTTTACACGTTATAATTCTTATCTTTTCTTATATTAATTAGTAAATACTTTTTTATTTTAATTTATATGATTTTTTTTAATCTGTTTCAAATAGAATATTACATTCCCTTATTTTATAACTATTTAATGATACAAATCTCATTTTTAATTCTTTTACGTCCCATTTAACATTTTATTCCAAAAGAAAAAAAAACTAAAAATAACTTCTAAAGTGACTTTATTAAGGTAAATTTGATAAACATAACAAAATCTATTTTTTATTTTTAAATTTTTACGACTTATCAAATAATGTCACCTAACATAAATTGAAAAAAGAAGTATGTTTTATTAGTTTGACATCGTTGACAAAGTAATTTTTACATTAAATGTTTTTAGAGAAAAAGAAAAGGAAAGAAATTAAATTGTAGTGTTATTTGAATTGGTATTTCCTTTGTTGACAAGTAATCTTTGATTTTTATAACATTTTATATATGGAATTTTTTTCCAGAAATATTCTGTCCAACATAATATATTTCACCTAACACAATAAAATGTATTAAGATTTTGGATTTTGTCAAACCCAAATTATTGAGTTTATAAAATATTTTATATATCAAAATCCTAATAGATTATGTACCTAACAACACTTATAAAAAAATATTATCATGTATGATATGTGTTGACCTGCTTCGTTGTTATGATGGTAATAGCTTTAATTAATAAGTAATTTTGTTTTAACTTCACCAAATTATAAGAAAATATTGTTGAGAAAAAAGAAACATTTTGATGCCAGTTGCAATTTTTTTTTTTGTATTAATTAATCTTGTGATATTTAGTATATCACGTTAATTAAATACTTTTGCTTTCTTCATGGATGATGCACTCAGATGTCTATTAAAAACTATAAACTATAAACGTATAGGTGTTAAATGTGTTATAGAATTCGAGTAAATTTAAATTTACACATTGTAAGGTCTATTTCTGAGGTTTGCACTTTTTTTTTCGTTCTCAGGGACACGAACACATCCAAAACCTTTAATTAAGGAGGAGAAATTATAACCATTCGATCATAATTCATGTTCGGTAAAAGAAATACGTCAACAAAATGGTCTTATTATTTTTCTTTAAAAAAAAGATTGTTTTATCACGTGAATTAATACACTACTTGTATTTTTTCAGAGAAGAGTTGAAAACACTTATTAGTTTCGTCCCTGAATTATTGATCATTTTAAAAACACCCCTCTACTTGACTAACTAAACTTAGAAACACCTCCGATCTGTCACATACATATCATGTGGTCTCAAACCGCTACATAAAAAATGATCATTAGCGGTAATTAATTCTTAAATATCGTTAAATATGTATTTTTAGCTGCAATTAACACTCTTTGTATATATTCTAAAAATCTTTACCGACATTGGTACTAACGACATTTAATTAATGTCGGTAAAAATTTTAGAACTCTTTGTTAATGTTAATATTTATTATCGCTAAAAATTATTTTTGTTATAGTGAACTCTTGTATGACATGTTATTCTTAATAAAAAGTCGAGAGAAAATATTGAAAGCACCCCTAAATTTGATAAAAAAATTAAAATTGTATTTCATCCGTATTGTAGAATCAAGAATGTATTTATATTCGGTTAGTTAACAGATGAATATTTTTAAACTGTTTAATAATTTAAAAATTAAACTATTAATTTACGTATAAGCCTCAACTAAGAGAAAATAAGGATTCCAAAATATTTGTGACTATAAATAATAGATGTTGACTTAGTGCAATTGATAAAAAGAATCTGTTAATGATTAACGTTTTCATTTTCTTATACGTCTTTTACAATATCCTACTAATTATTAATATAATGCGTCTATATCTTGATTATCTATGGCTAATCAAACAAAAACTCCTAATTAATTAATTATAAGAATATGCTACATATTCTATCTATATACTACAAGAATAAACGAAAAATAGATATATCTATTATTAATAGAGTTATAATTTTCATAATTTTTTAAATATATAACGCTATAATAATATAGGTATGAATCAAAAAGCTTTAGTATCTAGTATCGTTTATAATAAAAGAGCTTTGAAAGAACGATATTCTTGTTCTACCCATGGATATTGCCCAGTAAGTGCCCATCAATAAAAGGTTTCGAGTTTTGAAAATGAAGTTAAATTTGATAGGAAACACACCTTTTTTAAAAGTAAAACTTTCTTAGATAAACTTTACTTTAAGAGTGATTTTTAACGTAAATTTAAATTAATCGAATTTTTAAAATCAAATAAAAACAACAAAAAAGAAAAATGACTAATTCTAAAATTTTCGATCACCTAGTAGTTACTAATAGAAAAAACTAGAGTAACTATTATAACTTTGTTATCAAAAATACCAATTAATCGATCACTAACATTTTTTCAAATGAGCATACACTTAATATCTTTCTATTAACATTTTCCTTATAAGATATCAAAATTATTAATCAAGATAATAATAACATAGTTGCACTCTTGCACAGTATAACAATCAAGCAATTACACTAGGAAGTAAGCCAACATCAACTATCATTTTTAATCGATAATATTCGAGTCAACTTGCGCGCACCTCAATTATTTCATTACATTCATATCATTTCATACCAACACAAATAACGAATAACTTTATTCACTAAAACTTATACAGATCGAAAAAATCACTTAACTTCTTTCATATATACTGCGATTCGAACCTTAAATCTCTAAAATTTTCATTTACTTTATCGACCATTAGCTTAAGAAATTCTTGATATTAGGTAGTATAACATTAGGGACTTGTTTACATTTCTTCAATCATTTAGGTACCTATGTTAACATTTTCCCAAACATTTTGGTTCAAAGTAGAAATATTTTGAGTTTATGTGATAACCAAAGCCTAATGGCAAAGTAGTAAATGCAATCAATATTATGGGTATATATTTATATATATATATAAAATATAAATAAAAACCAATTAAATAAATTAAATAAATCCCATTATCCATCCTTTAAATTTTTTTTGCTTCTGCTTTAACCCCACTTTGGGTCTTGTCTTCTTGAAAAAAAAAAAAAAAAAAAACCAAATACAATAATCTTAGACCGCCATTATCAAAACCAGAGAATTTGTAAAAGCACAAATACTCACAGAAGAAATAGATCACAAATCTATATAAGAATTGAAAAAAAAATTGAACTTTTTTGAGTTGAAAAAACAAAAAGTTTCCATTTTTAGCTTATGTTAAATGCATCAGAAGAATATTGAAGTTCAGATAGGTCAAGAACACAGTGACCTTTCATCCAATTTCATCTCTTCCAATCAAAAACAATATCAAAATCCAATCTTTATCCCAAATCAGTCAACCCCATCTGAGAATTTTTGCAAGATTAATCTCCAAATCAAGATCCCATCACCAGATTCTTCAACCAATCAGATTCACTTTAGGGATGAACCAATTTGCCAGAATCAGTCACCAGGAAAAACCCTTTTGTCAACACCTCATAAAAGGCCAATAATGTCTCAAAGTTCTAATCTTTATCATTCCCCAACCCCATCTTCGTCTGTTAACCAACAAGTACAACACAATCATTTCAAAGCTACTGTGTTGAAGTCTAGCTCTTCGTCAAATCAGTCTTTTCTATGTCCTTGTTCTATCCCTGTGTTGTTAGCTACAAAAAGAATCACTTTAAGGCTCCTTCATCACTCTTGTCATGCTTCTTGGATTAGAGTTCATTTGAAGCTTTTTATATTGCTGTCTTTGCCTTCTCTTTACTTGTTGACTTCCACTCATTACTGGGGTTCTTTTATTTACTTTCTGTTTATTGTTGCTGTAATTGCTTTTCTTGTGGTTTCACTTTGTGTTGCTCTCCCTTGTGTTCCTTCTATCCGCATATTTCTTGCTAGAACTTTGTCTATCAATCTTCATTCATCACCTACTGCCTCAAAGTCTAGACCTTCAGTTGTTTGGTCAATTGGTTCAAAGCCGAAACAAGAAAGGAAACCAGTTTCAGGTTGTTGGGTGCAAGTTTACAGCAATGGTGATGTGTATGAGGGTGAATTTCATAAAGGGAAATGCTCAGGAAGTGGGGTTTATTACTATCGTTTGAATGGGAGGTATGAAGGTGACTGGATAGATGGAAAATATGATGGATATGGGGTGGAAACGTGGTCGAAAGGGAGCAGGTATAGGGGGCAATACAGGCAGGGATTGAGACATGGAGTTGGGATGTATAGGTCTTATACTGGGGATCTATATGCAGGGGAATGGTGTAACGGGCAGTGTCATGGATATGGGGTTCATACTTGTGAAGATGGAAGCAGTTATACAGGGGAGTTTAAGTGGGGTGTTAAACATGGATTGGGTCATTATCATTTCAGGTAATCACTTGAGGGCATTGCAACTGTTTGTTTTTGGATTTCTAGTTATTAACTTGGGTGTTTTCTTCAAGTATGTTTGTGTGTGCGCGCGTTTCGATTATCACATTATTTTGTTGTCAGTACTATTCTTTCCTATGTATGTTGTGTACTGCTCTTCATTTCACATTATTTCATTGTTGCTACTACTCTCATTTCTGCATTTCCTTACTGCTTGGAAATGCTTTTTTTTTTTAAAGTGGAGGGCCTATCCAAAACAACCTCTCTATTTTGTACAAGGTAGGGGTCCGGTATGCGTACACTCTACCTTCCCCAGATTCCACTTGTGGCATTACACTGGGTTTGTTGTTGTTATTCTTCAAGCAGAGCTTTTGTGTTCATGTGAGTTCTCAATGGCTGAGGCTTAGCATTTTCACTTGTTTTTCTCAAAGTTTGGTTTATATGTGCTTGTGCTACATTTACCTTGTCCTCAATCATGTCAGATTAGAGATCTTTTTTTTTTCTTGTAGCATCTATAATTCATGCACATTCCAAGAGCTACATAGTAGGCTCAGTTGGTTCAAGTTTTGTTGGAATAGTTCCATATTTTTGACATGCACAATAGAAACATAATATTGTATCAAGTATTTCTTTGTCTTAGCTTCAGTGTACTTGCTTATCGGTGCTCTAGGGTATATAGTGATGACACTAAGTAATAGATGTTCAAGTTCCCACATACATTATGGATTATGATGCATTTAATTATTATAAATGTGAGGATAAGCAACGTGTAAAGTTTAAGATGTGAAGTTATTGACCTACACTTTTATGCTCAATAAAAGACATTCTTCGAGGACCGAGAACAGGCAATAATTGCAGTGCCCTTAGCTGGCTTTTGTGAAATCACCAGCTGCCTCTTCATGTTGAGGTTAGTTCAACTTGGAGGTTTCCTGTTGAGCTACCTCTTCATGTTGAGGTTAGTTCAACTTGGAGATTTTCTGTTGCTAATACTTGATGCCTCTATGTTAGGGTATTCTTGCTTAGCTTATTTGTCTGCTCCAGTCCAAGGAGTCTACTTTCAGGATTCTTTTGCTGACTGCACATGAGGAGCCTGGAATTCCATATTTTCTTCTGTTGTCATTTCTCACCCTCTTTTCTCATGTATTATTCAAATGAATTAACACACTCTATCACTCAATTGGATGGCTGCTTGCTTAGTTAGGTTTAGATTCATGTTTTTTATGTAGCACTCAGTATAACTCAAGATAGTTAGGGGTGGGAGAGGGAAGTGGCCAACTAGCTAAACCATGTTAGCATAAACAAAGATGACTGAATGGCATTGTGGCAGCCCTCGGAATTATAAAAATGGATAGTCATGTTAATGAAGGGAAGCCAAATAGTTAGGGGTGGGGAGAGGGAAGTGGCCAACTAGCTAAACCATGTTAGTATAAACAAAGATGACTGGATGGCATTGTGGCAGCCCTCGGAATTATAAAAATGGATAGTCATGTTAATGAAGGGAAGCCAAATTGTTGTCCCATGTTCATTCTTTATTGTGATCTGTCTTACTCTTCAATTTCTTTTCCTTTCTCTGTTCTCTTTCTTGGGAGAATATCAGTCAGTGCATGTGTTTTTACTCACCAGTCTGTTCATTTGCATGACCATGCAGAAATGGGGATACATATGCTGGAGAGTATTTTGCAGATAAGATGCATGGTTTTGGAGTATACCACTTTGGAAATGGTCATCGCTATGAAGGAGCCTGGCATGAGGGGAAGAGGCAAGGGTTTGGCATTTACACGTTCAGGAATGGGGAAACTCAGTCTGGTCACTGGCAAAATGGGATTCTTAATGTTTCAAGTAGTCTTGGCAGCCTTCCGGGATCTCCTTCTGCAATTGACCATTCTAAAGTGCTTCATGCAGTCCAGGTAACAATCTTGTTTCCCTGATCATAGTAGGATATTGTAGGGACATTGAAGAAAATGTTTAAGTGGCTGGAAAAAGTACTGATTCAGTCAATGTAAGTTGTTACAATTATTTGAACTTCTACTGATAGAACTTCCACAAACCTTCTCTAAAGTAGTTGACAGTTTTTACAAACTGGTCCTTCTTTTCCCCTTTTTATGAAACCGGGCTGCAAATATATTTCCAAAATTTTGACTCCTCCCATCGCTCTATCGTTTCAACAGTTGTATATTTCCTTTTTTGGCTGTGTTTCTGGAGAGTGTCTTCTGGTGGAAGCTTCCAATCCCTTTTTGAAGCTTCAGCAATGCATTTTCAACATTTAGAAAAGGAAACTATAGATAAATACCTAGTGTTAATTACCTCAGCTTCTATTTGCTCATAAATTTTCTTCCTTGTTCTTAGGAAGCAAGGCAAGCTGCTGAGAAAGCTATTAATGTGCCAAACGTGGACGAAAGAGCAAAACGAGCTGTTACTTCTGCCAACAAGTCCGCCACTGCAGCAAGAGTAGCAGCTGTGAAAGCTGTCCAAAACCAGATGCATCAGAATGGAGACAGTTGTCATTCACCGTTATCAGTTGTGTAAACCCCTCAGTTGGCTGAGTCTATGGTTTTACACTCTCTCATCGGTCTTGTTTTTAGATACAGAGACTGAGACAACCAGGGACCAACTTGGAACCACAACAGGCAACGAGCTGATTGAGGAGCAAGTTTATCGTGTCCCTTCCATTAGGCCTTCACTAATATGCACATATAGTGCGCCCTCACATAGGAGCTAAGAGCGCAACCACAACAACAACAAAAAAAAAGACTGCAGATGTAAGTAGGTTGTTCGTCGTTTCTTTCTGTTGTTGCTGTCCAGTAAGTGTAGATAGTTTCCTGTTTTCTGTGTTTTGCCATAAGAGAATGGCCAAGTTTCTAATCTGGTATCTCAAAGGAAGATCACCTCTGCTGTGTTATGTTGTATAAAGTAATAGTAACTAAACATATGCTGTATTAACAAATGACAATAAATTTTGTTTCATCAGCATATCCAGAACTTTAAGTCGATTAGGTGGGAAGTATTATTCCACTCAGGGACGGAGCTAGGTAGGCTTGAGGAGGTTCATTCGAGCTTAACCATTTAATAATGGTTAAATTATATTTTATGTGTATATAGTAGATGTTAAACCTATGTTTTATCTTTTTTGTGGTGAAAAATTCGGTTCCGTTGCTTACTAATTCTACCTACTCCTTTAGTAGGAGCTAGGGTGTCTTGAGGTGTGATAATCAAGTACCAAAGTAGTGTTCAGTGGCAGGGAATATTCCCACTATGACTAAGGCTGTGTTTTTCAATAATTGGTGGGGAAGGGGAAAATAGCTTTTATTTCGGCTCAAATTATCTATCGTTTTTCACTTAATATGCTCCTTGAGAAATATAATTAGAAGGAACCTTTAGCTACATTAACCTTATTTATATGCAAGTTATAATCTCTCCATTATGTCACTTGCCAAGGTCACCTTGTCAACATATCAATCAATAGATATGGGTCAAGAATCATAGTAAACAGCTTGTCATAAACTATTTGAACAACACTTCATGATCAAGGAAAAATTATACCAATGGTAAGATAAAAAGAAAAAGTTAATTTTATCATGAACTTCCAAAACAAATAATTTGAGAAGGCTTTTTTCAACAGAAAAACTGATTATAATATTGAGACTAAGAAAGCATAACATAAATTGAAACGGAGAAAGTACTTATGATCTAAAAGATTAAGGTAAAATTTCCTCCTTTCAGTGATTTGCAAAAATATCAGTTTAGTACTACAGATAATGTCAAATTTCAACTAGCATCGACACCTTTCAGTAAAGCATAAAGAAGTAATGGCAACAAAATGCATCAGTAAATAATCGTCTGAAAAACACAGTTTTATACTAATGTCTAATTGAGATGTTCAGAACATAAAGTACTCAAATTGAGGAACATATTTTGATCTCACAACATAAAATACTCCAAAATTGAAAAACATGTCGAGATAAGTAGATCATAAGCTGCACCGCCAGAAGGGGACAATTGCTCTAACTCTCAGTCTGCTCCCTCAGTCTTCGGATTGTACTCCTAACTGTAACAGCACTCGCGGTGCTATTGAAAAGGAAAATAGAGATTAGTTATTGACACACAAAAAAGGGAAAACAACAGAAGTTGAGAGAGTAATTACTTCAATGTGTAAGCACCACCAGCTTTGACTTTGCCGCAATCTTTGCAACCCCAAATTCCCACTGCTTTCCTCTTTACTGCATACTGCACAACAGGTACATATATAGTGAGAATCCTAAACTTAAAAGAACTCTTCATAGTACAGCAATAACCCAAATGCAGCCAAGAAAACTATTATATTGCACAGAGCCAGGCAAATACCTTTCCACAAAACTCACAAAAGTACTTGCTGTGCTGGCTAACCTCCATTTTCTTAATCTGCTTACGCAGACTGGCACCATAACGGGTACCTAAGCATAGAAGGCAAGCGAATCAGAAACATAAATGTAAAGACAAGAAAACAAAAGCTTTTTGCAACTGCAACAGATGAAAAGGGTCATTTAAAGAACTGATTCCAGCCCATGGGCATACAGTTATCAACAAAATTTAAGTGGTCAGGTTGCAAAACCATGAACATCTAGCCTGACCCAAAATTCATACATAAGCATTCAAATAAAATATGCTTAATAGAAACAATCAGCAGTTCCAACTTTTAGGGAAATAAACATTTGTTGACTATCACAACCATCTATTTCAGTGTAAATGACACAGCCTCTAAACAAATCTTCAAAAGGATAAGCAAAGCTAGGAGAATTAACTTTTAAGTTTAGATTTAATGCCCATACACAACACTCATCTCATCATATTTCTCTATATACTATTACAAGCCTCAAAACTGTAGAATTTACACAGTCTATTTACTCCATTATCTCCTACTATTATTATTATCAACTCTTCTCAAGCTTGAAGAGTTTTTAAAAGATATTATTATATCATAATTTTTCTGTGATCAATACCAACAGTTAAAAGTAAGAAAATTACATACTAATAGGAACCTACAGTTGGCAGACAATTTCTCCTAATAAGATATTACAAGTGTATTGGATTTGAAGTACTCCAATAAGCCTTGCCAATGTAGCAAATACAAATTTAAGGAATGGTAGAATGAATTGAACTTCTAACTAAGCATATCAGAGAGAACTAAACTTGAACAAATTTAGTTGTTAAATAATACCAAAACTTATACTCATCACTGCAAATGTAAGGTTCTAAAAAGAGCTATAATACTCACCATACTTCCCGACGATTCCAGCCTTCTTGGTCCTCTTAGTCTGCAGCACAAATAACATATTTCACATTACACCATCGCATCTCATTAGGAACGGATTTTCCTATTTTAATGTACACTAAACAACTCTACCTTTTAACAACCTCCCTACAACTCATTATATCAATATATTCTATGTGAGTTTTCATTAAATGAACAATTGAAACACAATACTACCATTTGCTTTTCCGGGTTAACATATATAACAACCAAATTACAAATAAATCATTGCCTATACCCAAATCACAAAAAAAAATGTAATCTTTAGCATTCTCCAATAACATTCAATAAACCAAATGAATAGCTCGAACAGCCTATAACCCAAAGAACAATTCCACACAACAATTCAACCCTTTTCATCATAAACCAAAAAAAAAAAGACGCAAAACACATTCATTTAACAAATTAAAAACAGCTTTATTGACACTTCGAACAAATTAATACTCAGATTTAACAAGCTAAGCATAATGCATAGAGGAAAAAGTGTACCATTTTTTAGTGTTGATGGAGGAATTGGAACGGCTGCTTCTGAAGGGTGAGAGCAAAGAAAATCTAGGGTTTTATTTTTGTAGCGTCAAAAGAAGTAGTGTGTGTAATTGATCGGCCCATTATTTGTGACGTTCCGGTTGACCCGAACCTGTAAGCCAACTTGGGCCTGTTGGACTTTGGGTGGAAAACCCTAATTTTAACCAAGGTTGGACGGTTTTGTAAATTTTTCACGTGGCATATTTAAGACCATAAGATTAAATGACATTTTGTTATATTTGACATAACTTAAATTTAAAACCACAAAGATTATAAATTTTTCTTTTTTTTTTTTCTTAAATTTCGTTCCAAATCAAACTAGGTTATTCTTTTAAAAAACAAAGAGAGTATATAAAAACAAATTATTAGTTTAAACTAAATTCTATAAAAATATTTTGATTTAATTGTACCCATCGCAAATTGTTGCTATTTCGCATCTCTTCTAGTGAATCTTGCTCACCATTCTCATTTTCTCCCTCGCCTCTATCGCTTTTATACAAACACAAATGTATAAAATGCGTTTGTGTATGCATAAAGCGAGAAAAAATTATATATATACATATATTTTCGTTCTCCTCTCCGAAATCTCACTCGCCACGCTCCTAGATCTCGCTTGCCACTCTCATTTTATACAAACACAATTGTATACATTGCTTTTGTGTATGTATACAGCGAGAGAAAAGTTATATACAAATACAATATGCATATATTTCCGTCCTACACTTATGATTATACAAATATGATTTTCTCATATCCAGTTTCCTTTTTTCTCTCTTTCTCGCTATATACAAATACAAATTACACAATTGATTTTTATATACGTATTTATATTTGTCATGGAACACAATTATGCAAACTATAAGAGTTTGCATATAAATAAAAATTAAGGCAACTTCCTCCTATCAGTGATTTGCAAAATATCAGTTTAGTACTACCGGTTATGTCATGCCTTTTAGTAACCATAAAGAAGTGATGGCAACAAAATGCATCAGTGAATATTTGTCTGAAAAACACAGTTTTATACTAATGGCTAATTGAGATGATTCAGAACATCATAAAGTACTCAAAAATTGAGAAACATGTCTTGATCTCACAACATAAAATACTCAAAATTGAAAAACATGTCGAAATAAGTAGATCATAAGCTGCACCACCGCAAGGGACAATTGCTCTAACTCTCAGTCTGCTCCCTCAGTCTTCGGATTGTACTCCTAACTGTAACAGCACTCGCGGTGCTATTAAAAAGGAAAATAGAGATTAGTTATTGACACACAAAAGGGAAAACAATACATGTTGAGAGAGTAATTACTTCAATGTGTAAGCACCACCGGCTTTGACTTTGCCACAATCTTTGCAACCCCAAATTCCCACTGCTTTCCTCTTTACTGCATACTGCATAACAAGTATATATATATATGGTGAGAATCCTAAACTTAAAAGAACTCTTTGTAGTACAACAATAAGCCAAATGCACCCAAAAAACTGTTATATTGCACAGAGCCAGGCAAATACCTTTCCACAAAACTCACAGAAGTACTTGCTGTGCTGGCTAACCTCCATCTTCTTAATCTGCTTACGCAGACTGGCACCATAACGGGTACCTAAGTGTAGAAGGCAAGTGAATCAGAAACATAAACGTAAAGACAAGAAAACAAAAGCTTTTATGCAACTGAAACAGATGAAAAGGGACATTTAAAGAACTGATTCCAGCCCATGGGCATACTGTTATCAACAAAATTTAGGTTGTCAGGTTGCAAAACCATGAACATCTAACCCACAATCCCATGTAACCAGTCACTTCAGACATCTATTCCAGGCATAAAATAGAATATGCTCAATTAACAGTAACAATCAGCAGCTCAAACATAGCGACATAAAACATTTGTTGACTATCACTACCATCTATTTCAGGGTCAATGACAGCCTAACCAGAAACATCTAAGCAAAACTTCAAAAGGATAAGCAAAGATCGGAGATTTAACTTATAAGTTAAGATTTGATGCCCATACACAACACTCATCTCATCATATTCCGCTATATACTATTACAAGCCTCAAATCTGTAGAATTCACAAAGTCTATTCACTCCGTTATCCCCTACTATTATTATTAACCATTCTTCTTGAGCTTGAAGTGTTTTTAAAAGATATTATTCTATCATAATTTTTCTGTGATCAATACCAAGTTACCAACAGTTAAAAATAGGAAATTTACATACTAATAGGAACCTACAGTGTGCAGAGAATTTCTCCTAATAGGATATCATAAGTTTATTGGATTTGGAGGACTCCAATATCTCTTGCCAATGTAGCAAAAAACAAATTTAAGGAATGGTAGAATGAATCAAACTTCTAACCAACTTGAACAAATTTAATATACCAAAACATATACTCATTACTGCAAATGCAAGGTACTAAAAAGAGCTATAACACTTACCATACTTCCCAACGATTCCAGCCTTCTTGGTCCTCTTAGTCTGCAGCACAAATAGCATATTTCACATTAAAAAATCATAGCTATCTACACCATCGCATCTCATTAAGAACAGATTTTCCTATTTTAATGTACACTAAACAACTCCGCCTTTTCACAACCTCCATACAACTAACTCGTTACCCAATACATTTCCATAAAATGAACAATTGAAACATATACTACCATTTGCTTTTCCAGGTTAACAAATATTACTACCAAATTACCAGTAAATCATTCACTCTACCCAAATCACACACAAAAAAAAATGTAATCTTTAACATTCTCCAATAACATTCAATAAACCAAATGAATAGCTCGAACAGACTATAACCCAGAAAACAATTCCACACAACAATTCAACCCTTTTCATCATAAACCAAAAAAAAAAAAACGCAAAAACACATTCATTTAACGAATAAAAAACAGCTTTTTTGACACTTCGAACAAATGAATACACAGATTGAACAAGCTAAGCATAACGCATAGAGGAAAAAGTTTACCATTTTTTAGTGTTGATGGAGGAATTGGAGCGGCTGCTTCTGAAGGGTGAGAGCAAAGAAAACTAGGGTTTATTTTTGTAGCGTCAAAAGAAGTTTACTCTGTATAATTTAATCGGCCCATTATTTGTGATGTTCGGGTTGACCCGAATCTGCAAACCAACTGGGCCTTGTTGGACTGTGTTGAAAACCCTAATTTAAACCAAGGGTGGACAATTCTGTAAATTGCATCACTTCCGCTTAAACTAAAAAGGAAAAATTGTATATAGAATAAACTATTAAGTTAAATTAAATGTTATAAATATATTTTGATTTAAATGTTGTTATATTACAACTCTCCTGATGAATCTCGCTTGCTACTCTCGATCTCTCCCTTGCCTCTCTCGCTTTTATACAAACACAAGTGTAAAATGTGTTTGTGTTTGTATAAAGCGAGAGAAAAAAAATATATATATATATATACATACATGTATTTTCGTTTTCCGAGATCTTACTCGTCACTCTGCCGGATTTCTCTCGCCACTCTCACTTTATACAAACACAAATATATACATTGTTTTTGTGTTTGTATCAAACGAGAGAAAATTGTATATACAAATATAAATACATATATTTTTGTCCTATACACTTATGATTATACAAATACGATCTTTCCTTACCCAGATTTTTTTTTTCTCTTTTTCTTGCTTTATACAAATATAAATTATACAATCGATCTTTTGTATATGTATATCGAAACAGAAACAGATTATTTAACTACTTTTTTTTGTATATGTAAGTGAAATATACATATTTATATTATGAAGCATAATTACGAAAACTATAACTATAGCATACAAATATGATCTTTATATTTGGTATATGTAAAAGTTGCTCAGCTAAAAATGACCACGAATGTATAATACATGTATAATTTTGTGTAATGAGTGAATGATTTATATATACGGTTAACAAAAGTAAACTGTGAATCCCACGGGATGTTTGTGAAAAAATTCCTTGAAATTTTATATTTGAATTAAGTAATTTGGTAGGTGTTCCGCTGTAGATTTCAAATAGTTTTCACTTTATTTGGAATTTATCAAAGTTGTGTTTGATTATAATTTTTGTGAGCATCTTGTTTGTATAAATTGTTGACAATCTTTCAATTTAATTTTATGTATTTATATAAAAATTGAATTTGTATACACTTGAATCGAAATAAAATGTTTGTATATCAAATATCCATTCCTCTCTCTCTTTATACAAGCATAAATTATACATTGTATTTTTATAATCCATAAGAGAACTGAGCTGAAGAATATTTGTATTGTATAATTATAATTTAATCAGACAAAGATATATGTATTTGCATGTGCATATATAATTTTCTATCTCTTTATACAAACAGAAACACAATTTATACATTTCTGTTTGTATAAAGCAGAGAGAGGCGAGGGAAAGACTGGTGAGCAGAGAGTGAGGCGACTGATAACAGTTTGCTACGTGGGCACAATAAAATCAAACTATAGTTATAACATTTAATCCGAATAAAAGTTTGTCGTCATATAGAAAGATCCATTGGTACAACAAATCAACTCTTGTTGTTAGTGTGTTCATTAAGATTTCCCCACACTTCGTGCACAGTCTCTTCTCATCAGGCAAGAGCGCTATCATTTCCCTGGAAGAAGAGCTGAGCATACATTTTTCGATACGATCGTAGAGATGCCAATTTATTTTCTAATAATTTCATCTGAATTTTTGCTTATAAGTTTTCGTAAGTAGCTAGCTACTTAAACTGTCAAAATACAAGAATACAATCTGTTTCAGGAACTAGAAAGGTATTATGTCAAATTTTACATACATCATTCCCAAGTCAATTTATTTGTCAATCCTCATATGGAGTACTATATATATATATACTTGTGCTCCACTTAGGCATACACCTATGTAATAACATTAGATATACTTCGATGCATATATATCAATATTTTTTCGTATAAAGACGGTGTCCAAACCAACTTATGTACATCGCTAATCTTCCGTTTAGTACCTGCTACCTCCCAACAAGGTTCAAAAACATAAGGGGAGGTGGTTTCATTGAGTTCCCACCACAGGTACAGAATAACTCTGTCCAGTAAGGCTCGGACAGAAGGGAAGAAATTACCTACAACATTAAACTATCTTGGAAAACACATAGCCCAGTAAACCAAATTGATATATGCTTCACAAAGTTGATATCAACAGTCTTGTATACATGCCTAAGCATTACACAAAATATTCTGCATATTCAGTTGTCCTGCTTCTGCACTTGTTCTTAGGTAAAATTTAATGAATAACCATTAACCAGGTCGAAAACAAAAGGTTATTGTCACCACCTAATGATTAAAAAATGGTTCATTTGGACAGAACAGGAGGTCTAAAATCTTCCAACTGTGTGCTGGACGCGCTGCAGATGTCTTTCAAGGCTGATTCTCCCTTCTCTGATCTTATGAGGTCAAATGTACTTTCGAGAACTTCGTATCCCAATCCAGTTTGCAGAAGATGACCAGACTCCTCACCACCATGTTGTATAAGATGTCCTGCTTCTTTCAGAGAGATCACATTTTCGCTGATTAATCTACCGAAAATGCGACCAAGAAATACAGCTGCTTTTGGAGCATCAGTAACTTCGTCCTCCAAAGTAGCTAAAACTGATTCAAACCTGTAAAGAGGAAAGAAAATTATAAGAAAAGAGTCGGATGGCATTAGATAAGAAATAGTCAGCTTACCCCTCAATGAGATGTTTGGTTTCCAGTACCACCTTTGACTTTGTAAGACTGATAAGAAGCCGAGCAAGAAGATCCCTGTCCCTTTCTTTCCTCTGAAACGAGTCATTTACCCATATCGATAGCATCATTGGATGAAAGCTTGGTGAGTTCAATTCTCCAATGCGTAGAACAACTTCGTCCTCATCAACTGCACTGGAACCAGAAAATCACACGCATCATAAGTTAATAACTGTAAAAGGTGTGTATAGGAAGAGTAGGATTCTTGAGATTATCCAAATAAAATCCTTGAATGAATCTCCTCTCATGTAGTCAAACAGAATGAGAAAATAACTCCGTGTACATTATGTAAATGTCGTTTGTAGTTTTCTTTGCTACGAGTTTCTTAAAAATGTCGGCTTCCTGAATGTGAAGCTACAATCATATAAGTACTTTTCCTAACTAAAATAACTTTCACATTACAGATATGTGCAACAAATACTTGATCACATGAATTAATTGAGGCATAAAGTCTGTAGAAGTTATCATGTCTCAAGAAAGTAAACTTTTCATAATTAATTAGCCGGTCTTATCATTTCCTTCAGATGGTTCTTTTACACTCTTGCTATGATGCAGATTCTGAATAATTCTCAAGCTGTAATCTTTCTTTATATTTTATTGGTAATGCACTGGTCACTTGTATATTTTTCAACACAACTCCTTTCATAAATTCACCGTAAAAGAAAGGATGTGTAGAAAAATTAAACAATGGAGAGATAAATTATACCTGTAAAATTCACGAATAGCTGCAATCGACATTTCTCCAAGACGTTCTTCAGACCATATCGTTCCTGGTGAATTTGACGCTGGTGGTTCGGCAGATGCCCCAAAAGGACGATTTGTATTTGTTAATTCTTTTTCTGCATAATGTGCGTGCTCATGTTGATTTGGCCGAGCATAATTAGCAGTAGGCTTCACAACTGTCCCTGGAGCATATTTGGATATTGATTCTTGTCTTGAGTTGTATGGTGACCACCCACCTGCACTAGCAGTCACGGGACCAGCAGAATGCAATGCTTGACCCCTGAAAGGCGTTCCCCTTCCGGGGCCTCCCCGCGGACCAAGGCTCATTGTTTTATAATCATCAGTAGATCGCTGTGGCATGGTAGCTGATGATGTCCTACTCTCATGTGGATGTTTAGCTTCTAACCTGCAATCCTGGCTTCCAAATCCACGATTTTGTGATGGTATTCCACGAAATGGAGTCATCTGAGGAGCTGGAGAAGAAAACATGGATGGACGAGGACTTGAATCTGAAGGCTGCCCTCTTCTAGCAGAGGAAACAGTGCTTGAACCACGAGGGGACCGACCAACCTGAGCTCGACGTTCTTGCACAGCATCTCTTCGCACTTCCTCTATTTTTTTGGGGCCTTCTACTTTTCTTCTTTGCTGCCACTTATTTTTTCTCAAATCAATAATATCCATCAACATAAACCTCACCCTAGTAGACAAATCTGTATTGTTAGCCATTGTCGTCATCATATCAAAATACGCGTCCATGTAATCCTTTGCCTTGGAATGGTCGATCATTTCTCCTATAGTGCTCATAAGCTTGCAAAGAGACTCAATATCTTCCTCATCTGGAGTCTGGTACTGCCCAAGCAATTTCTGGATGCACTCATGCATTATCCTCTCTGTAAGCATCTTCTTCTTGTATAATTCTCCAATCAATCTAATGTTACCTAACATCCTTCTTCGTGTTTGTAACCTCATCTCCTCTCTCTTTCCCTCTGACAGCTTTACCGCTCCATCCTCTTCCATACTGTCGGCTTCTGCTTCTTCTCTTTCACCTCTCTCAAACTCCTCCTGGCATTTATCTAGGAGCAGTCTCTTGAAGGTTATTTTCTGATTGTCCTCCACAAAATCAGGAAGTTCCCCGGCTAGATGATAACAAAAATTTGCATACATCTCACAAAATGTTGGCTCCATGAGAGCTTTGTCAAATATCTGGGAAATGACACCAGCAAGAGTGGTAGCACTATCAATATTAACCTCCTTTACTTGCTCAAACAACTTCTCAAAATTTTGTGGCGTTAGCTTGTTGAGGATAGCTTTCAAGTGTCTACGTTTTGCCTCTTCTGCATCAGTCACTTTGCGTATCTCATATTTCTTGTCAGCTTTGTGCATAACTTGCAGTGGAGAGTGAGAAGCAAATGAACCTTTTCGGGAGCCAGAAACCCGCTGCCAGCGGTTGGCATCGGACCGAATATGTTGTATTCCTCCCTGAGAGGCTAATGGCAGCATTGTTCCAGCAGGAAACACAGATACATATTGGTTAGGTGGCTGTCCTTGTAGATTCCTCATATTCTTGTGGTTTCCTCGACCCGGACGAGCACCATTAGCGTTTCCCCCTTGGTTGATATCAATATGTTGCTCATTGGTCCACCTGCCATCATCTGCCATTCCAGTAGGACGGTTGTCAGACCAAGAAGAGCTGCCTTGTCTGCTATTAATTTGTCCAGGACCGAAGTTTGGACCATTCTTGTTAAAATCTACCCCTTTCAAAATGCTAGAGTTAGGACCCAAAAGGGCCTCCGCCATATGCCACGGAACTTCAAAATTATCAGGGAGATCACCAAAATGAGAAGAAAGGGTAAGAAGGAAATCTCTCGAGTATCTCATGTGTCCTGTAGTATCACTTCCACCATTTGGATGCCTAAGATTATTACTAACAATTTTATTGTCACCAGAAGTTTCCAACTTTGGAGTTGACATAGCAGCATCTTCCCAGCTGTTTGGTTCAGCTGTACTCTTTTTATCTTCATTTGCCGAAAAATCTTCATTGGAACTTGATGATATCTTCCTTGCAGTGAGACTGGAACAACTCTCAACACTTCCTGAAGAAACAGAAGATTGTAGTTTCTCCTTGGGTCCCTTAAATGCCATATAAAGATCAGATGTATCTCCAGCTGCATCAGCTTTCTGAAGAATTTCTCTCCTCTTTTTCTTTCCCCTGGAGTTTGCACTTTTCACCTTATTTGTATGTTTATCCTTTGAACTTGATCCTTGAACACGGCGATATTCAGTTTTTGTTTCCTCAGATAATTTTCCCCTAGTTTTGGTATATGATGGAGATGAAGGTGAAGTATGAATATGAGAATCCTCATTACTCTTTGCTCCAGATGCAGAAGGCAAAACTTCTTTATTATTATTTGTAGCAACAGGCACCACTATTTTAGAAACATTGCAATCTGATAAGGAAGCAGCAGAATGTGACAACTGATGAACTACATTGTTAGTTTCACAGCCTCCTGTGCTTGATACTTGACCCGATGAATTCCATTCATTTGAGTTTCTTTCAGTTTGAGTGTCTTTCACTGCTGCTTGGGTTTCTATAGTTTCAGCATTTTGACCTTCAGAAATACGGTCTACTGAATTTGTTGGAGTAGGATTCGATTTGGACGCGGAATTTCCTTCCTGATTCATAGAATGACAAAGTTATGAGAATGCTCAAGTCATATTTAACTAAATAAGAAATAATTAAATAATCAGAAAAATCAAAGGTCTCTCCTTGCCAGAAATTAGGCCCTATGGGTAGTTCGAGAGAAACTAGAGATGTGAAGACATGTGAAAACTGCACTATCATAAAAGTAAACATACCTCTCGTAGTTGTTGAGGATGCAATTGGCTTTTCTTTGGATGGTTCTTCAACTCGGTCTCAACATAATTGACTCCTCGAACATGGTTAACATTGCTTCCTATAGATGTAGCACTACCAGAAGGAGGTATATCGACAGAAACAAGTGATGTGCTTGAGGGTGAAGCAAAAGTTGTTGGCTTGGAGGCAGATTCTGATGCCTCAACAGAGGTTTCCGAGAGAATCCTTGATCCCTCTTCACTAGAGTTAACTCTCAAAGGTGGTTGCAGTGCCTTATCTGTTTCTGCTGTCTTCATGGAAACTGGATATGAAGATGCCAAAACCTCTCTTCTTACAGAGCCAGGAGCATGGTTAATTGCCATTTGAACTGAAGTTGGAGAAACAGAAGTCACACACATACATTAAAGTTGCAGAGAAAAAATATACAAGTATTTAAAACTACATTTACGAACAAAAGTTAGTAATCTTTCCTACCTGAAGAGCTATATCCTAGTCCTGGAGCGCAGGGAGCCACAAGGGAGTTTGTTATAGGAACTGAAGGAGCGTTTTGTAAGAACATAGGATTCGGGGACATCTGTGGGGAAAAGCTCATAGGGCGAGAGGGACCATAATGCATAGGCTGTGATGGTAAGCCCCCAGGATGATGTATTCCCAAGCCAGATGAACCACCATCCAATTTCATGTCAACCTTCTCATCTAGTTTCAACTCTTCATGAGTGTCGGGATGAGTAATTTTAACAGATTTGCGAGAATTAACCTTCCTAACATGCTGCCCAAACTGTGGTGGAATCCCAACTCCCATGTTGCCAAATGGAGTGCTCAGCTGATGACCAAATTTAGAAGGGAAGTTCATCATTTGTCCATGTTGGATTGCTCCCTGAAGCTGCATAGGGTGAGGTTGCAGACCAGGGACAAATGGAGGATGCCTAACTTGGTTGGGATTTCCAACTGGTAGTGGCATTGGCATTGGCATTGGGAACGAAGAACAAGGTATTCCTTGATGTTGAACCTGTGGTCCAGGCATTCCGAACTGCACAGGACCATGAGGCTGCAGAAAAGGAGGATTCACTGGAACCCCCGGAAAAGGGAGAGAAGATAACTTCTGCATGCTACCGACAGCCTGAGCTGCTGGAACCTGAACATGAACAGGTAGATCTCTTTCATGAGAATGCTGAGGATCCGGATTTTTATTCATCGGCTTCCCAATGTCCTCCCTCAGCTGCGGCTGATGTGGAGTAGAAGAAGACAAAAGCTGCAGTGGTCTAAAAGGACTAGATCGTGCCTGCAAAACAGAATGTTGCGTTACCAGAACATCATTTTGGCAATTGAAAGAGCTAGTAAGTAGAAAACACCCATAATATTACTACAAGCATTGTTCTTGAAACAAATAGGGAACACGTCGGCTTAAAACAGGTTCAAGTTACGGTTACCATTTTCCAATAAGAACGACAGCTAGACCATGACAATCTCCACAACCAGCTCTCTCTATCACTGAGGAGATACATGCCCAGATTCTGGGAACAGTTTTTTTCAATCAACCATATGCGATATTGGAAGAAAAGTGGAATTTGGCTGAAATATATTACTCAAGGATCTATTAAGTCAGAAATAACACACTAAAATCCAAGTTTCTCCATGCTATTTTATCTAGTTCATTTGAACTTTTTGTGATTTCATTCATTGAGATGGTTACGCAATCCAATCTGAAGTAACATCTACAGATAAAACAAACATAAGGAATCACAGACAGCTTACACTACCTGAATGCGCTTCTGCTCATCCATGTTGGGGGGTGCTGAGTTGGTCCTTTGAGGAATCTGAAGTTGAGAGAAAAATATCTAATAATAAGTAAAATGTAATCTTTCTTGTTAAAGAATAATTCATAATCTCGTAAAGCACATGTAATTTGTGAATGACATGCTTATGTATGGTACCTGCATTCCATTCACAAAACCCGGGGTAAAGCTTCCAAATTGAAGAGATACATTTTTAGAAGTGTCATCTGCCAAATACAAACACAGTTCATGGAAGCCCAAGTAAATGAAACAACATCGGAGATCCTAAAAATGTTAGCAATACTGAACAAGTAATGCAGATATGCAAGTCCATAGATGTAGGTTCAACTATGTAGTGAGCATAAACATATATGTCCAATTACATCCATACACAGAATCCATCGAGAGAAAATAGATTGGGATATGATTTAATGTCTAATGACGTATGAACGTTTATGACAGCAAGAATACCTTTCATGGGGGTCTTAGGAGCTGACGGATCCAAATCTGAAGATGTATGATGAGAAGAAAGAGCACTAGAAACAATTTGGTTATCTTCATGTCTGATTCTATCTGCTGGCTCAACGAACTTATCTGAAGTTAGAGAAATTGAAGATCCCGAAAGCTCGGAATGCATGAAACAATGAGAAAACATAGCTTCACAGCGATTTATTCTTTCCAATGAATTATTAAAACAACCAATGACAAACCAGATGAGAGGTATGATGCTTGAAAATAAGGAAAAGAAAGCTGGTGCTTGCAAGAGAACCACACAAAGCAAGATATGAGAAGAAATATATACCCTTGCAGACACCGATCCATAAATTCCCCAAATCTGATCTCCTTTAAAAATATTTAATGACTTGCCAATTTTCCACTTACCATAGCTTAATTACCAAAACCACAACTATAATATATCTGGCACAAGATTCCTTATCATGCCATAAATGAGCAACAATTAGTTTTCTAAAATGTAATCTGTTTGTTACCTTTTAAGTTCAAGAAGCATTTATAATGATAAATGTCGTATCCATTGGAAACGAATTAAAAGAAACATGCTGGAATTGCAGCATCATTTAGAGGCAAACCGGAACAAACAAACAGATGAACAAATAAAAAGAAAACCTAAAGAAGAACGAGAAGAGATAAATGTTATACCTGTCTGATCAACACATTAAGCCCACAAAAGCAACAGTAAGATCTTTAGTATATGCATTGTATATTCTATTACAAGTTCAAGCAAATCTTTCTCTAGTTAGAATCATTGCATTTTCAATTCTCGAAAGGTATATGAACCAAATTTTAAAGAATCTAGATTCAAGATTTGAGATTTTAAGTTCTCCCATTTCAGGATTCTCGCAATAGTTCCGTGCATGTTGTGAAATTAGGTCTTAGGCCTAACTCACACCCCAAAAGCTAGCTCTAAGGGAGGAGGATTGTCCAAGCCTTATAAGGAGTCCACCCATCTCATTAACCACCGATGTGGGACTTTTGTCATTCTTTAACACATGTGAAGTTGTTACTGGCAGATTTAAGTATCTTTATCCAAGATTCTTTACCCTAGACCAATGAAGCTTTTCATCATCATTTCGCCTATTAACCTACAGACTCTCAGAACAATTTGGACTCCAAAGATCAATGGTTTACCAGTATCAGTACAAAAAGGTATCCTTTTCACTAACGCACCTAGAAAATCCAATAGTTACAAACAAACAAACAAAAAGTTAAGAGTTCAATATGCATAGGATGTTTGATCAACATTGATGAAGGGAAACGGCTGTGAATTCTAAAGTGCTCCTAACAAACTAATAAGTTTTTCAGTAAATCAGTAGGCAATGCAGATAGGCTAGAAAGAATTTTGATAGTTGTTGGTATAAGCACAATTAAGCAGATGAATAGTGAATAGTTAAGAGGAAAACAAAAAAACCTGATCCTGAGGTTATGGCAGGGGCATCATTTTGCACAGCATCAGTCACTTTCAGTGGACCTGTTTCTCCATCAGACTTCTTGAAGCTAATACGAGAAATCATTATAAATATCAAATTCCATCAACAGAACAAAGTTCAAGAATTATAGAATTTTTTCCATGAGGACACAAAGAAGATACATGCAGGTGTGAGCTAAACATTCAGATGCATGCAGTGTGCAGATTATTACCCAATAAGAAGATTCTTAATAACGAAATGCCTCAATAAGAAAATTAAATCTATAACTTCATGATATAAAGTAACGTTCTAGTCATGCAACTCAAACAACTCAGAAGCAGTTCAAACTCAACTTCAGCCAACTCATTCGAGGCATAATGGAACAATTAGGAAACAAATGCTAATTACGGGATAATGTTTGGCAGTGAATTATGAATTCAGATGAGGGAGCTCGATCACATGGACAGGAATCAAGTTTGCAATGCAGTTTGGCAAGAAAAATCAGAACTTAACAGATCTCCTACTTCTTATAAGAGATTAGTTCAGTTTTAATCTGCACTTATTGCTGTATTTCCTTTTCTTACCGAGCAAAACAGATTTTATCTAAAACTATCACCTAACTAAGGTCAAAACTTTTCTTGTATAGTACTCATTCATCATATTCAGAAAAGGCAAAGCTTGCTTTGTTTGAGACACATGCATAAGTACAAGAACGACACAATCCCAAACTAGTTGAAGTCAATTACCACGAATCATTCTACATCCATTCTGCTCTATCTCATCCTGTTTCATTCCACATATATCCCATTTTATGTGACATCAATACAATTTATTCAAAGACTGAAACAAGTTTTTCTTTGACCTTTATTTTTTCGTAAAACATTTTGAATTATCAACTACTATGACTTGCATTACTTCTAACCACAATTTTCAAATGTATAATTAAAAAAAAAACTTGAAAAATGTTGGCCCCAAATCACACCAATAAATTAGTTAAATTTACCCTCGTACTCCGTACTCTAAAGCAGCACATTTTTAATGGGACCAAGTAGGTACAAGTATTAAAATTCCATACCTAGGCGTTTGGCCATGAATTTTTTTCTACTTTTTCCCAGAGATACAACAATAACAACATACCCAGCGAAATTCCACAAAGTAAGGTCTAGCGAGGATAAACATATAGAGACCTTATCACTAGCTCGTGGAGATAGAAATGTTATTTCCCAAAAGCCCTTGGCTCAAATGCAAAACAAAATGGGCAACGTCTTGATTAGCACATAATACTTTTTCCGGAAAAAAACACGTTTGGCTATATAATTCCTGAATTTTTCTGATTACAACTGCTTTCATAAATTTGAAAAACACCAAAAAAAAAAAATTCACTGCTCTCACAAAAATTCAAAAACAACTCAAATTTTCATATACGATCATTTTTCACTCTAAAAACAAAAAAAACTACAGTACGTTTTTTTCTTTTTTTACACAAACACTCACAATTTCCATGACCAAACGCTATGACAAGTCTCACCCAGAAAATATATACGTATTAACTTGTGAACCCTTACAAAAACTTATTGACAATGTACCCCAAACTCCTAATACTGGCTCCACCTCTGTTCGTACTCATTTCGTAAAAAAGAAACAAAAAAAAGGGGAAAATACCTTTGCGTGGTTGGAGAAGAGGAATCGGAATCGGGAGAAGGAGGAGGTAGAACAGAGCTACCACCGCCTTTTCCAGAAGTAACCCGTTGATACTGTGGCTGTGCTGATGGTGACCGACCACCAACTCTACTATTTCTCTTATACTGATTCTGCGATTCACTTTTCTTCTGATCACCCCTGCGCTGCATGTAACCCTCTTTTACCCTTCTCTCTCTTCAATTTTCTTCGCACATCACATGCACACTAACCAAATTGAGGACAAAAAAACAAAAAAAAATTTAACGATTCATCCATTCATCAATAGAGAAATATTAGTTTACATAATGTTTAAAGAAATTGAATCAATGCATTATACATACGTATATATATATATATACCTAGATTTTGATTTTGCATGTGTTTGAGAAGAAGAAGAATGGGGAAAAACAGATCACAGAGGGAGTGTATGTTTTACGGAACTGCAAAAAAAAAAATAACACTGAAAAATTGGAGGAAAAAAAAGGACAATTTTTATTAAAAAAAATAATAATGTTGAAATGAAATGTTTTTGGATCATGATATTGACTATTTCTTTTTTTTTTTTAAAAAAATAATTTTTTTATTTTTATTTTATTATAAAAAAAATTTAAAAAAAAACAGTTTAGAAAGGAGTAATACATGAGAGCTATAGATTAGGAGACTATTTCAAACTTTTTTTTGCCTAATTTTGGGATCAGATCAGTAATTTAGATCATTGCATGGCTAAATTATTTTTCTTTTCTTTATCACAAGAGATTAATGGAAGTTTATTTTCTTAATTTTGGTTGTGTTTGTAATTCAAAAGTTGCTAGTTTTTGAAAGTTTTAGTGAGGAAGTAATTGAATTTGCAAAGATTAATAAGACATTTGAATATTGAGATGATTTATTTCTCTACCGCTATTTATTTGTAATATAATTAGAATTTTGAAAGAAAAATAAAATAGAATTTTTACTTGATAAAAAATAAAATATTTATGTTCACTTGGGATGGTGGACTGGTGGTGGAGGAGATGACTTTAGTAGTGGTTATGGTGACGGTTGGTATTAATGGCTAGTAGTGATGGTGACAATTGTGATAGTGGACGTGATTAGTGTTATAGTGATTAATGCGATGGTAGTGATTTTCTTTTTTAAAAAGAAAATCGACGGTAACTATTGATAGTGATTATGTTGGTGAATTGGTGGATTATGCAGTTGGTTGATGTTAGTAGTTGATGGTTATAACTGAAGAGTGTGTGTGATTGACAGTAATGGTAGTTGCCAGTGATGGTTGTAATGTCAAAGATAATTGACGGTGATGGTCGGCAATGATAATGATAGTTGTGATAATTAGGGGTGTACAAGCCAAATAATAAAGTTAAATCGAACCGACGAAATAAATCAAAACGAAAAAAAAATCGACTTGTGATTTGGTTTGGTTGGTTTGGTGGTTGGAAATAAAAACCGACCACTGTTGATTTGGTTTGGTATTAGAAGAAAAAAAGTCAAATCGAATCCAAACCAAATTGACACACACACACACACATATATACATATATATATATATATATATATATATATATATAATTTTATTTTATTTATAGTTAAAAATATTATTTATAATCTACTTTATTAATATATATTTAGTTAGTTTATAGTTTTCAATATTATATATTTTATTTCAACTTTGGATTTGTAAAAATTTTAAATATTTTATTTTGTATTAAGATCCGAAGTTACAATTATATTGTTATAGTTTTTCAAATTTGAAGTTAACAGTTTATTTTATAAATAGTTTTTTGTATTCACTTTGCCTTTACAATTTTTTCAAAAAATTTCTATTCACTTAACACTTTTGAAGTTTAGTTATTACACAGGTAAGTGAAAAACTATTTGATCTCTTTTTCAAATACTGTAAAGTAGTAAAAAACTGGGAGAAAATCGAAAAAACCCTATAGAACCGACTAAAGCCGAAATCGAAAAAATCGACTTTATATAGTTTGATTTGATTTTTAGATTTAATAAACCAACAAAATTAATTTAAAATTTTTTAATGAAAAAAAACTCGAACCGACCTATATACACCAATAGCAATAACAAATTGATTAGTGGTGATGGATGGTGGTTACCAAGAGAGAGGTGGTCATAATTATTCACGCAAAATACCTCTTACTTAAGACTTTATTCAAAATTTTAACGATTGAAATTTATTCAGATCAAAAGAGTATTTAAATCTAATGTAGGAAAAAACACTGAATGACTAAGGTCTAAAATATTCAAATTCAAATCTCAATTAACAGCAAACAAATGAAGCTTTAAAACAGAAGGACTAAATATTTAGTATCAAGTCATTTAACAAGGTAAAAACATGTTTAAAGTAATCATGATTAAGGGAATTTTATTAGTCAATTGACAAGTTATTTGAATTTTTACCTTATTGGTGATTCCATTTTCGACCTCGTAATCATCTCCCCTTCCCCCAATATATATGTTTTTGTCTTTGAAAATAACTGTAATTAAGTGCTTAAAGATATTAATAAACACATATCCATATACTTTTATGCATTTATTATTTCCCTTCTTCTACTATGATCAAATTACAAACTGTAATAATTGTTTACTCAGTTATGTCATTTACATGGTTTTTGGCACTTCACAGACTACAATAACTTGAAAGTTAATGTTAAGGCACTGTGATCACTCTTAAATAAAGTATTCACTTAATTATTTTGAAAATAAATCATCAAAGCCATAATAGGCATGAAGCAAATTTACTATATACAAGTAGTAGCATCATATATACCAAGAGACTTGAGCAAAAATACAATTGTGTTTGAGGAATATACTACACAGATGAGAGAGCCTGAGATTTTTCACAGTTCTGAAACAAGAAAAAATGTCTGGCAAAACAATGTTACAAGAACATCCTGTGGGTGATGAAAACTCCTACCAGCATTCTTCATGAACCAGGCGTGAAGCTGCACGTTCTTGTATTGCACCAAAATGCCTAAAATCAGAAGGAAAAGAAGAAAAAGACAACAACGTTAACAAAAAAAGTTCTTTCATGTCTAAAGACGTAGCATTCCTGATACTTTTATTAAGAGTATTCTCCAGTTAATGTTAGTAATATAGATTAACTAGTTTGCTTATCGATTAAAGGCAGGGCAGTAGTTACAGTGAAGTTCTCCGATGTCCTGGGATCATTCATCGTTATTATGTAATGAGGAAATAAATACAGTAGTTCATGTGAATACATCGTTTAGAATCTACAGAAAAATGCTAATGCTTAATGATAGCATGGTAGTGTTTACCTGTCATGAAGCACCTCACAAAAGGATGGCTGCAAAAATTCTTCTAGGCTCAGCTGTAAGTCCTAACAAGTCTCATTCACAACCCAAAAAAGCTCCAACTGATCTGACAAGAAAGAGATAAAAGTAGTTGTGCGATTTTCCAGAGACGGGCAGTTAACAAAATAAACTAAAACAAGTCTGGTTGCTTCATGTACCAGCAAACAAGAAGGAAGCATACTAACCTAACAGCTCAGTTTTGAAGGTCTGTTACAAGAATTAAAGCATGTAGCAGGAGGCACCACACGTGGTGCATGAGATAGTTTTTCAAAAATATGACGGAGGCAGTCATGCTTAACCATGGATTCTAGTATGGTATCCTCTGACACAGAACATGAAGGATTCATCTTGAAAGTATTCACTTTATTCCTAGACATAATTACATCTGAATGATATTTTTTTTTCGTCTGCTGTTCGATCTTGTCCACCTCCCATTTTGACGACACTGGGCAGTAAACATGAACAAATTTAGTCTGACCATTTCTGTAGGCTCGACTGATGGCTTGCTGTTCTACTGAGGGATTCCAGAGAACATCAAGCAAAACCACTCTTGAGGCCCCTATAAGACTTATTCCTTCTGAACAGGCTTTTATTGATGCAAGAAGCACTTTTACATCACTCTTAGGATCATTAAGAGAATTTATTGATATCTGTCGCTGCTTTACATCAAGTTTTCCATCCATATAGAGGATCTCTCGGCCTAAAGTCCAGCCAAAGAGAGAATGGAGTTGCTCCTTGATCAAGTTTAGAGGATCAAGTAACTGGCTAAATATTATAACCCTCTCCTTCAATCCACCACAGAGTCTGATTAGTTCAACAACAAATTTCATTTTTACTCCATTATCTGGATCCAACCGACATCCTCTTTCTTTTAGCTGACTTTCTAAGTCAGCGAACTCCTTCCTCGTTGCCACTAATGAAGGATGAACAGAGATTAGAGACACCATATTTTGTTCGTAAAAGGAGCCTGGAAACTCTGGAATTCTTTTAAGCAACTCCTTCTGCAAATGTGTGGGCTTCAAATGTATCACAATATCCCTTATACCCGGAAGGCTTACCTTCTTCACATTTTCACTACATTTATGGACTAGTGGTGCAATCATATCCCTAAGCTCTTCCAATGCTCTGACATTCTTGTCAATGGAACTGCTAAGATAAGCCCATTTATGCTCCAAATCTGCAGCAAATTTTGGACTAACTACGCATAAGGTGTTGTACAACTCTTTGATGTTATTTTGGAAAGGAGTTCCAGACAAGAGTATGCGCTTCTCTGTTTCAATTTTATTCAAAGCTTTCCACACAAGGCTTTGGTCGTTCCGAGCAGTGTGCCCTTCCTCAAGGACCAGAAGACCAGGTAACTTTAGAAGTATTTCTTTAATCTCTGTGGCATAACTGTCTCCATCTTCTCCTGTGAGAATCCTGAACAAGTCATAACTAATTCCCAAAACACTCTTACTTTTAGCCCAGGATCTCAGCTTCACCATACGTATAAGGTGTGGATTGTTTTTTCCGGCACGGGATAAACAGTGGAAGACACTAACAGTAGCTTCATCTTCCTGGGAAGAGAAATCTTTGCTGTTCAAGTTGTGGAAGGGAATGTCGACCTCCCATTTTTGGAACTCGGCTTCCCAGTTAAGAAGCAAATTGGATGGAGCTATGATTACAGGCCGACACTTTGGAAACTGCTTCAAAAATGCCTGAAGAAATACTATAGTGAGACGGGTTTTTCCTGTGCCAGGTGGGTGTGAGATTATGCATCCTCCCCTATTACCAGATATAGGCTCTTTCAGCTTCTCAAGATACATATCTCCAACAATGGTTTTCCACATGAACTCAAATCCTTCACGCTGATGAGGATACATTGTTCTTTTGGCACTAAGGGGAACTAAATCCCACACAGTTCCTTCCCCATAAATAGCAGCATCATGAACGGCAGAAGAATCATAAAATTTGAAGCCGTCAACATCCAAGAGGGATGGCGACTCTCCAAAATATTTTCTTTCATGCCTCCCTCGGGTTCTCTCAGCCTTCAATAATTTAAGAGTGAACCAAAAAATAAATTAGAGAGCAGAGTTCATAAAATCAAATATAAGAATTGCAAAAGAACATGTAAAGTGTAAATATTAATTTATGGACTAACAAATCTTACAAACTAGTTTTGCATAACTAAATTATTATCCTTAAACTGATGCATACTGTTTACTTGATGTTTAGCGGTTGTATTTATCCCAGGCTATGGTTTGTATAGTCCTGTGATTTTTCTTTTCCTAGAGCTGTAAACTGTTTTTATTTGATAATAAAGTTAAAAAAATTTTACCAAGAAAAAGGATGGTAAAAAAACATGTAACTAGGGACATCAAGCATAAATATTAATTATGGACTATCAAGAATAAATATTAATTATGATGTTACCAGTTTCAAAAAAAGAAATAAATATTAATTATGGACTAAGAAACTCACAAACTAATTGACTGAATTAATTCCATTTATTGCTGTAAAATATTAGCATGTCCATTTAACTGAAAGAGAAACTATTAGGCCATAGCAAATTTTCAAAAGTTTCCATATTCAAGAACTTATTACGAATCTTTGAGGCATAGAACCAACTGCATTATTGTTATCATGCACTATGTCGATCACGCTTCAGTTCTCAATCACCCTAACAGCTAAAAATAACCAGTACTTCCAGCTTGGCAAAGCTATAGAAAAAGCTACCGTGAATTTAGATAAGTATATGTGCAGGTTTGCAGGAGAATAAAATAAAAACTACTACACAGTCATTAAGATAAAGACGGGATCTATTAAAGTAATAACAACAGATCTTGTAAATTGTGTTCCTAATTGAAAAGAAGTGCTTGACAGGATAAAACTGGCATACTTACAAATGGAGGGAAGATGTACTTGCTCTCCAAATGCACATGGGAACAAACTTTACAGATGAGTCCAATTTGTTCATCTAGAACAAGCTGGTGGTTCCCCATCTGACAGCCACTTGTTTTTTCACTTTGTATCGGTGAATCAGATGGATTTGTAAAGCCAATACGTGATTCTAAGATACACATGTCCATTTCAATAAAAAGATCATCAACTCCCTTTTCCCATTCTTCTTTCTCTGGGGGAAGAGGTTCCTCGTCTTCAAACCGGAATATCAAAGGAAGTGTTTCTTTGACAGGAACTTGTTCCTTCTGTTCTTTCTCTTCAGGAAGAGTTAGTTCATCATGATCATCAACATTTATCATAGAATCAACAACAAACTTCAGAAATTCAGAATCTTTAAGAATCTTCTTCCGAGTCTTTCTAACCTTTCGAACAGCATCCTTTTGAACAACATTTTGCACCGACTCATCAACATCACAGTCCTCCTCAGACGAGGATTCACTAAGAAGAATCGGGCTGCTACAATTTCCATGGTTTAACTTCTTCTTTTTGGACTTAGGAAGTGAGCGCGGCCGAAGAAGATATGATCGACCTTTGTTGTTCTTTTCACCCTTAACAGCAAGTTGAGGTACTAGCTCCTCACCATTTGACTCCTTGTTTCCTTCTTCATGGTGTTCTTGCTCTGTTGGACAACTCAGATCATCGTCTTTCAATGTATTACAGTCTTTCAATGTGTCGCTTCTTACATCATCAGATTCGCTAGAACTTGATGATTCTTTCACCTGGTAATTCTCGTCCTCGGAGTCATCATTATCCTCATCACTTGAAGCTTCAGATTCTGACTCCGAAGATGCAATTGTATCAGCCCTCTTCTGATTTCTCCGCTGTCCAACACATGCTTGAGGTAGATGAAACAACCTCATCTGCTACATTCAACATAGGACTCCTTAATCCAACAGACCCCACATTGGACCAAGATACTGAACATGATCCAGTATTTACAGCAGAGCCTGCAGCAGCCTCCCCAATTAAAACATCATTCTCCTTCTCCTCCTCCTCCCCATCATCATCAGATATTTCGTGGATGAAAGACGGTTTCGTAATGGACTCACAAGTTCCTGGGCTGAAGTTACTCCTCCCATTGTCTACTTTTACCATACTTCCATCTTCTGATTTTCCCATTTTTCTCTTGCCATCTGCAGAATCTGTATTCTCCTCCACCCTATCTCTTTTCCTCCCACAACTCTCATCCTCTCCAATATTCACCGAACAAGTCGAAGACTGAGTAGGATTACCAGTTCGACCCAAACTATTCCTTTTATCAATTAACTCAACCCAATATTTCAACAATTGCTGTCTAGTCCTCCTCCTTGGAAGAGACACATCCCCTTGAATCCATCCTCCACAACAAAATAAACCCCTGATGCAAAATACACAATTTTTTTTTTGATCAAAATACACAACCACTAGCACAATTAAAAAGAGAAAAAAAAAACCCAAAACTACATCCCCTACCCCAACCAAGAAAACAACAACCCCATAACAGAACAATCACATGCATAAACACATCACTAAAACTCATCACAAACACCCTATTCAGCCGGAAAATCAAGAATCAAAATAACTCCCAATTCTTGATTAAAAAACTTAAATTGAATACACACATACATACATACACTAGTTTACAATGAGATAAACAAAAGTGACTAAAAACCAACCTTTTTCTGAACAAAACTTGCCGTGAGAGAGGCGGAGATAGAGAGGCGGAGGTGGTTGGCTTTGCTAAGGAAGAGAAAACAGGGTGTAGTTTATAGGCTAAAGTCACAAACTTGTCAGCATACTGTCAACTTTATCATATGTATACAATTATTATACACTTTTAGCTGACCTGGCAAGAAATTCCGACACCATCGGGTAGACGACACTTATTTACAATCAATTGACGTATATAATACACACTCACATTGTTAAAAATCAAAACTTTAATATTTATAATTTATAAATTTGACTTATTTTTGTTATTTAACATAAAAATATTTAAAATAGGTCTATTTTATATAAATATATTTACAAAATTGTTTTTTTTTCTTTACTCTAACAACTGTCACAGTTTTGTTCGCCGGAAAAAATGGTGACTGCTGCTGCTAATGCCACTGTTCTTTTTCTCTATTTCTTCCTCATTTCTATCAGGCACTATTAGATTTAAAACCCCAAAAGGTCAAATCGAGAAGAAAAAAAAATGAATTTGATGTAAAAATTAAAAAAGGAAAAAAGAAGAAGAAGAAGAAATTTTGGAGTTTTAGGGACGGCGATGGATTCTGAATCTATGAGAAGAAAGGGAGAGGGTAGGTGGGTTAGGGTTTAGAAATTAGATTTTTCTTATTTTAATTTAGCGAAAAGGGTTAGGGTTTAGAAAAGTGGCTCATATATACCCCTACTTGTAAACAAATGACTCACATTTAACCTTTTCCTCTAACGGGAAATGAAAAAATAATAATTTTCAATCTAAATATTTATTATTTTTTTCTAAAAAATATAATTCCATATGAGTAAATTTAATCCTCGTCAAACATATTTTTTTGACTTTTTTTTATTTCAATGACTAATTTATTAATATTATTTTGATAATCAAATTTATTTATGTTTCACTAATATTCTTGTAAAACTTATTGTAGAAGACCAAATTTTTTTCGAATACGAAATTAAATTACATTGCACACAAAAAAATAGTTTAATATTTTTTTTCTTTAAACTAAGGATTGATAGGAAAAATAAAATAAGAATAAGAAACACAAAATATATATAAAGAAGTCAAAAAATAATTTATGTATGAAAAAAATTAAAATATACCTTGAACTTTTATAGAAGAATCATATATACCACTAAATAATTTTTAAAAAAAAATTATAAGTAATAAATATAAATTTAAAACTAATTATTTAAAATTCCGTTAAATGAAGGGTATATTTGAGCCATTTTGTAACGGCAGGGGTATATGTGAGCCGTTTGTATAACGGTAAGGGTATATATGAGCCACTTTTATAACGAGGGGTGTATCAGCTCCAAATGACAAAGTTGAGGGGTATATCAGACCCTTTTCCCTTTAATTTATTATATTAGTGTCGATTATATTGAGTATCTTATTATTATCCTCGTAAAATGATTAGTGAATCTCATGAAATTATTTTGTATAAGAGGGGTTCAAATTCGAACTAATAAGCTAATTATAAAATTGATTTATTGATTTAAAGATATTGAATTATCGAATAAACCGTTAGGAAGTATACTAAAGTTTTAAAATTAACAACTTATTTGTGTGAGGGTGAATTAATAAATTTTCTTATCGTATAAATCATTAACATACCATATTTACTATTTCATTCGAGATAATTTTCACATTTAATATTTTATCATAATATATAAGAATAATTATATACTTTTCAATTGTTTATCGTGAGTACTAGAAGCTAAGGCTGTCGACAATCAAAACCTATTTACTTTTCTATAATTACTCTTTTAAGTCTTTCTTTTTATAAGTTATGTTCATTGAAATTAGGAGTAATTTTCCTAGATAGTCTCTTATGTTTTGAAAATTATCTAGTAATATTATTTATGTTTGTTTTAGGATTATAATATTATTTATTTTTAAAAAAATATATTTAACACGAAAAAGATACATTATTTCTCACCTACTAGGGTGCCATGTCATATTTTTTAACTTATTATTAATATTTTTTTTAATTTTTTTAAAGAATAGGAGAAACCCACATATCTTTTTAAAGAAACGTAGGAGCTCATATCATAGTTCTTAATGTAATTTTTTTAATGGATATAATATGTGGGTTTGTCTATTTTTTTCTAAACAAATCTGTCTATCTATATATAATAGGAGAAGTAAAAAGTGTCACATTTCAGCACCACGAATATTCAAGAATCTTAATTTTTCAAAAACCATTTTAAATATGCTCTAAAAATACAATTAAAAAAACAGAAATTTTAATATATATATTTTAAATAGAAAATAAGAGTTCTTTTTAAAAAAAAAAAAAAACTGTAACGGGAAAAAAATGATGATTTTTAAATGTCTCTAATTTCAATTTTAAAGGAAAAAATGAAATTAAACTATTTTTTAAAAAATAAAAATAGTAATGACTATTACAGGAAAAAAATGATCTTTAAATGCTTCAAATTTCAATTTTTAAGGTTAAAAATGAAAACTAAAAATTGATTTTATTTTATTAAAAAAAACTATAATGTCTATTTATATTTATCACAACTTTCACTGATTTTATGAAATGCTCCAACAAAATGGAATGTAGAAATATCTATCTAAATAGGAGAAGAAAAAGTGTACCATAAAAAACTATAATTATCATTTAAAAACTTATATTAAAAAAAATAATTATCATTCAAAAATAAAAAAAGTTATTATTAAAAAATAGTTAAAACAGTTCACTACTAGTTAGTTGTAGAAATGGGGTACTTTTTTCATTCATTTTTAAATTTATTTTTATATATATAAAAAACAAAACATTTAAAAAAAAAAAAAGATAAATAGAAAACATATTTTAAAAAAAACATACTTCAACCTGACGTTTAATAGGTTTAAAGCATATTTTTATAATAATAATAAAATAAATAACGTGACATGGCATCCTAATAGGAGAGAGATAATGTATTTTTTATGTCAAACATAGTTTGAGGAAAATAGGTAAAGTTTAGTGATATTGTAATCCTAAAACAAACATAAGTGATTTTTCTATTTAATTTTTCAAACATGGGTATGGATGACTATCTAGGAAAATAACTCTAGAAATTAGAGGTTAGCCGATGCAAAACTCTCTATTTTTTAAGACAACCAACTTCAACCCAATTCTTTATTTTAATCTTTTAAAATGAATATTTTTCTCTCTCCTCAATATTATTTTATTATTTCTATTTCATTCTTATTTTTTTATTTCATAATATAAATCCCTTATTTATTTTCCAATAATTACGTTATATAATTTTCATGTGATATAACATTTTACTTTTTCAAAATTTTTATTTAATATAAAATGATATTTTATTCTAAATTTTTAAATAACATTAATTTTAAGAAATTATGCTATAATATACAAATTAATGGACAAATTCTAATAAGATTGAAATACAATTACATAAGCACTCAATTATTGAAATTATTACGTTGCTCCTATAAATGCTCTATTAATGCATACGGAGTTCAAAATGAGCATTATCGTTCTTATTTTTTTATTTTTTTTATATATAACTAAAAATTGTTCAAATTAGAGATTTTCATCTACTACCATTTCCGTCGTTGGATTTGGAACCTCTACGACATCTTAAATTGGTGCATTAAGATCATTTCACCCTCAATTATCATATTGTGCAGTATAATACATGTAGTTATTATTCAGGTATCAATTTATTTCCTCAAAAACGTGACGGTCTTATAATAATTGCAGAATGTGATTGTAAAACTTCGAATGCACGTTCAACATCTTTTCGGCATGATTCTTGTTTTATTCCGAATTAATTATTATGTCATTTATTGTACTTTATCTTGTATTTAAATTATAATGTTATGTATTGTATTATTATGTTGTATTTAAATTATCATATTATTGTATTTTATTTTTAAGTTAAAGATTTCATCTTATCATTTTAAGTGTGTTTATTCTTTATAGTGAAAATTAATAATAAAATCAAATTATATCATTGATGAAAATTAGAAAAAATTAAAATACTATTAACTCGGAATTAAAATACTATATATTAAATAATATATTTTTTAAAATACTATATTATATTTAAAAAGAAGTATGAATATTAGATATTTAATTAATGACATTATATGTAAAATAATATGTTAATTAGAAAGTAATAGTAGAAATAATAATAAAGACTAAAATAGAGAGCGTGAATATAAATTCCTCAAATTTGGAGAACTATTATTTACCTCTCTATATTTGAAGAATAAAGAATGATATAGAGATGGGTTTGAGTGTTCATTTTCTATATATACTCTCCAAATATAGAAAATAAAGAGTAAAATAGAGGTGGATTAGAGATAGTCTCAATAACCATTCGATGATTATTAATATGTAATCAAATCAATCAATATCTTATAAGTTAGCTAGCAGATAGTAAATTATCGATATCCAATAAATCAAACTGTTAAGTAAAATTGTCCGTCTGATCATTCAATAAACAAACTTTATGTTTAGGTGATGACTTTAGAGTTTAGAGTATTTCACGCAAACGGTTAGGTAGCATGCACATGTCTAATTATTGAGTGTATCTTAGGTGAATTATCATGTTGTGTTACATGTCTATTTATTTAATTTTATATCAATTTATGTGTGATGTGTGCGTATCTACTAAAAAAAAGATCCTCACTTGTGAGATTGTACAAAATACCTCGTCAAATTATATTTTCAATAAAAATAACATAAAGAATTATTGTTGAAAATAATAATTCAAAGTTAAAGTAGAAATTCTAAGTTTATTAGGAATTGTTATTTATAGTATTTACTTATTTATGTTTAATTAATTTGTTAGTTAGATTACTTCCTAATCCTAATACAAATTGGATTTTACTTTTATAAATAACATAGTTTCAATATATAAAAATATACTATAATATATAGAACTTTTGTGAAGTTATAAATAAATTTTTTTCTTTTCATCATCAAAATATTAAAATAGTATAACAAATTTACATTAAATCATTTATTAATTATAAATAAGAGATATTAAGAGGGTAAATGATATTTGGAAACAATTTATTTTTGTGGGCAAAGAAAAGCATTTGGAAAAAACAAAAAACAAAAAGGGGTCAATAAAATTACACCAAAAGTAATACCGCCCTAAGCAAAAAATACATACATTATTATTATTTTAGTTTATTGATTTAATTTTAATTTGATATAAATTAATCAAATATTTTTTTTTAATCTTATAATTTTGAACTATTAAAGGTGATTGAATCGACTTGTTTGATGTAAATTCTTTATTTTTATTTTTAAATGTGTTTAGAAAAGACAAAATTAAACATATTCATCTAGACAAAAAACAAAAAAAAAATAAATAAAATACGTAAATAAAGTCAATCCAAATATCCTTTTTTAAAATGCTGGATAATTCTATAAAAAAACAAATTTTTTTAAAAAAATGATTAAAATATATTTTTAAAACAAACTAATAACAAGACAAATTCCAAATTTAGGAAAAAGCGTGTCACAAATGACGACAATTTCCGCAAAATGGCGTATTGCTTTAATAACATTTTCTTTTTTCTTTTGCACTTTCGCACAGCCTTCCATGAAAACTATTCAAAACGATTTTTATTTCGTTCACATTGAATCCAAATCAACAAATATTAATCTGAATAATTTTTAATAATTTTTTTCTAAAAATGCTAATAAAAATATTTTTATTATAAAATCAAGTTCATAAGAATATAATCATAAAGAAAAGAAGATAAGAAAGTAGATAGAAGAAGAAAAATTTTCTTATCTAAGTATATGTAAGTTTTATCTGTATATCATATAATAGTGAATGAACAACTCTATTTATAAGTTGAGAAATCACTCCAAAAGTCACCATATTAAGTACCATAACAAACAGATACATTTTTATTCAAAAAAAATTCATGAAACCTAGTGAATACGAATAGCTGTTCATGTATTTACTTTATTGACTATCCACTCATTTAATGAATTTATAACAATTTTATTTTATAATAAAGAGTCATACCTCTATTCTTTTAGCAACGTGACTATTCATTTATTTTCATTACACTTTATTTAACTTTAACTTTTCATGTGACATGTTTAAGATCACAAGATTAAAGGAAAGTTTGATACATTTGACATAATTTTAATCTAGAATCACAAAATTAATTTTCTTTTTTAAATTCCATTCCAAGTTACTGAATCATTCTTTTTGAAACGGAGAGAGTATTATTTAGTAAAGCGTGTAGACACAGATAGAGAGATGTGGTTGAAAACAAAAGGTCAAAAAATATCTCATTAAAAATAAAAGAAGTTACAATAACAATGTTGTGTTGAAGACGTGGCTTGCTTTTTATATATCAACAAAACAATTATAGCGTCATTGAAGTCCCTACTTCTTCAGCTGTCATTTTGACTTTGTTAACAAGCCCTTATTTTTTCTCAATTCATCCCATTTTTTTCTGTTGGATTCTTCATCACTCTGCCTGTCAACTGGTTAGTTTTCCATTTCTAAGTACTAATTTCTTGCTTTTTTTTTTTGTTTCAATTTATTGTTTTTTTATCTAAGTTTTAAATTTGTATTGTAAATTGCTAATTGGCTTCAGTTTTTGATAGTTGGATTGAATTGAATTTTTTGATTAGTTTAAGTTTAGTTTAGTTTTTTTTAATAGAATTTGGGGGTAAAAGGGGAAGGGATAGGAAGGAGTTGACATTGCAGATGAAGTGTTTGATGATAAGTGAGAGATCTGGTCCCAAAAGATAATCTTATCATCTTCTGCATAGAGAGAGAAGTTTAGGTCATAGCTTTTTTTGTAATAAACAAGTTTACAAACACTTCAACAATGAAATAGGAAACTACACCAACATATGTTCCTTTGGGAACATCTCCGATAAAATTGGAATGGTATAGAGAAGATGATTAGCATGATGACACGCACAAATCGAGAAGTTGTCCAAATTTTTGTTCATCGAAAAAACAACATATTATGTGGTTTAACAAGGTGGGGGGTATGGGGAGGGTAGAGTAATGTAGACTTTACCGCTACCAAGGACCGAGGGTGTCAAATGGGTGGGTTGAGTTGAAATTTGAGATATTAAACTGGGTTGGAGTAGAAATCGAGTTGGGTCTCTTTCCTAAAGTTTAATTTGGGCTTAAATGGGTTGGGCTCAAATGAACAAAAAAAAGGGAAACTTACCTAAATATACTAAAATAAATAAATATTTACCATTTATAGCAACAATATTTTTTTTCCACTTGAACACTTTTAATTCATTTATAATACAAATTTAATACATATTACAAAGATCAATTTATTATTCACATATAATACAAATTTTAATGATGAATAATACATTTATCACAGATTTTAATACACTTATAATACAATGTGACAATTTTTTACCAAACAAACATGATATATTTCAAAAAACAATTATAATTCATATATATTGCACACATAATTCACTTTTAATACATATTACATACTTAACAAAACATTGCTATAAATGGTAATAAACAAAAAGTATCGCTAAAATCAGTAATTATTTTTTAAAATGTATAATTTATGTAATTTTTCCCAAAAAAAACCATGACCCGCACAATTAGAATGACTTAATCTCAATAATTTTAGCATATTATTATAATTTTTACAATCACAACAATATCAAACTCAAGAAATTTTTTAAAAAAGAATTGCAAATGGATAGATAAATCCTAAAAGATATAAAATATATAGAAATTCATACCTTCAATATTATACATGCAAATTAAGAGTCTTATAAGGGCTGAAATTGGAGACTAAATCTCAATTGAAAATTCTTTCAAAATGTGTTGGGCTTAATGTATTGAGATTGAACCCAGTTCAAATCATCTTGAGTCAAACCCATAAAATTCTGAGCGGGTAGTTATATCTGGGCTCGTTTTTACACCCCTACCACACTACCTGTAAAGTTGTAAACTACTGCGATTAATAAGAGCCTGTTAGAATAAGCTTTTCCGCAGGTGTTTTCAAGGCGAAATAGCTTATAAACACTTGAGTGTTTGGGTGAAATAAAAAAAGTGCATTTAAGTATTTGTTTTTAAGGCCACACAAAACTAAAAAAAAAGAGTCAAAAGTCATAAGTTAGGATTTTCTACCTTTTAGCTTATGCTTATAAGCTATAAGCCATCTAAAGAGGTCATAACAATTGAATGGAAATATTAAACTGGAAAGGAAATTCACTCTCTTATTGCGCTGTTTAATTCTCTTGCTTAGCTTCAAACTCACCTCAGGCCCATGTCCACCACTGACTGTGTTACGACTTGTTTGGTCTTCCAAGTCTACACTTGGGTTAATAACAATAACCTCATCCTCAAGGCTCAAGATAAGATATCTTGATTGCAGAAGGAAAAGGAACTTCAATGTGTTGTACAACATGTTCAAGAGCACGAACGGAAGTCTATAGAAAATGAGCTCTTCCACCCCATTTTCTCACAGAATGTAATAGTCCTTCTGCAACACTTTTTATAGTTCCAGTTGTCACTTCCAGTAAAAGCAAAACATTCTCCGAAAAACACACGAGCAGTTGGCTCATCCAATTTCCATTACAAAAACCTCTAAATGACAATGCAATGATACGGTAGAAACATTATTGAGAACATAGTCAATAGAGCAATTCGGCTGATGCACAAAATCCTCACTTGACATAAACTTCTCGGAAACTTTCTGATAGACAATTATGAGTATCTTATGCTAGCTGAACTGGAAGAATGTGGTTGAGATGGTTTTGGAATTCTATGTAATTATGCAAAAGATAAGGTAATATGACATCTAATTGGAGGACTTAGATCTTATGTCACAGACTTTTCAAGTACCTAACTAATGTATTTTAGACTTCCAACAACTTGTTGTGGAGATTGATCAGCTAAATCAAATTACATATTAGTCCTTTCAATCTGGACAGTGTCACACCTTTGTCAGAGAACCCACAGAAAGCATTTTTTTTTTTTTTGGTAATAAACATGACAATGTTTTTATGAAAAGAAAATGATTAGCTAGTAAAATGAAAGAGTGAGTTACTATTGTCTTGAAAGAAGGGAGTGAAATGTGAACAAATCCAAATTAGTTTGGTAAGTTGGCCCCTCTCTCCATCTTCTTTATGGCCCCCAACTCCCCACTTCCCTTTCATAAATGAGATTTATTATGTAGTTCCAAGTGAATGAAAGCATCTCTCTCCTTCACCGGAGATTCAAATTTTTTAGCATTTTCCTCTCAAAATCATTAGTTTTCTGTCTTTCCTCCCTTGCCCCCCCCAGTTAAGTCCTTTCTCCCTGCTTTTTGCAAAACTTAGTTCCTTTTGTTAATTGTTCTTTTGGGGATTTTCTGATTAAAATCATTTATTGAATCTTTGTATGTGTCCATGAATATTGTCTTGTTGAATCTACTTTCAATTTAATCTCGAAAATCTACTCTTTGTATTTCGTTACCCATCTATTGGAATACAATTTCTTAGTTATATATCGTAGCTGACTATCTTCAATGAATGAAAAATAATTTAAGATTTGAGATGAATGGCTTACGTGTAGTTCTAATATTTTTTTTGGACAGGCATGATATGAGGAAGAACTCTAACACGTGAATATAGCTGGCGACAGTTGTGGGATTTGATATCGAACTTCCCCTGCTCCTTCTGTGTGTGGCGTCCACGGGAGGTGCATATTTGTTATATTTTCTGCTGGCCTGTTGGCTTTGTCAAATCAGTCTTTATATAAAATGGATTTTTCGTCGTTTCATAAAGATGAATTTGACAAGATATACAATAGAATTTAAGTAATGATCGAAACAAAAATTATATTTAAAGTAACAAACTGAGAGATGACAACCATCAGAATTTAGTATTCGAAAAGAATTTTGACCTTCATCATAGCAGATATTGAAGTGAAATAATAGAAATACCTTTTGTTCCATACTTGTTAAACATGTTATTTCGAAAGAAACATATATCCTACTGTGGTGGACTTTTGACAGTTTGCTTACGTCACCTTCATGATTATGCAGGCAATCTTTTTAACTTTTCGAGTTGAGGAGTTTGTATTGAATAACAAGCTCGACAGAATGGCATCAACCTTTGTAAGATATCTCTGTTCCATAACCAAAAACAGTTAACATGTTGAATGAGTTTTATTTGCCTTGTCTAAGTTTGCTCGAGATTCTCTTTACTTTCTTTTATGTTTTCATTGTCCATGAGATTAAGAGTGAATTCCCTTTTCAGGTGAAGTCTAGTAAGATGAAGAGGATGGAGTCGAAGAAATCACACGCTTGGTGGTGGGATAGCCACATTAATCCCAAAAACTGCAAGTGGCTTCAAGAGAATCTTGAACGTAAGCTATTGTCTTCTTTAACCTCACTTATCTTTGTCAAATCCTTTAATTTCGTATTTGACTAATCTGCTAATGCCAAAGATGGACCATCCAACTATATAAACCTTATTAATTGAATTCAATTAACAGTGCATCATTTATGCATTTAAGACACACATACGCAAGAGATTGAAATTTGTACTAGTGAGTGATACGAGTTGCTACTCACTGGGCATTCTAATATTTCACCTTAGGGATCATTATCACAAATAGATTGAACTATTACTAGAATGCATTATAACAGATAGTTACTATATTCCTCTAGTTTTATAATTCATATAACCTCTTGTCAGAGGCGGAGCTAGAAGGTTACTTACGAATTCTTTTGACCAAATCATGTATCTAAAAAATCTATTCAATATGAACAAAAAATAAATTTAGAAGTATGGTCGTCTAGTAGGGGTCTTCCTTCTTTGTTTTCCATTATTCCAATGTGTTAATAGTACCACCATTAACACATTAATTTAATCGGTAACCTTAGGAGGTATTTGTTTGCAAGATGTAAAATTTTTAATTTTGCACCTTAAAAAGGAAAGAATTTTAAAATTTCAGAAACTTTGGAAGATAGAGAATGTTTAATCCGTGAATTTTTTCTAACTATACCTCATGCAGTTTCTGCTTTCTTGTTGGCTTGGTGTTTTTTTTTTTTTTTTGACTATACCTCGTGAAGATAGAGAAATGCTCAAAACTTCTTTTTCGCAAATGTTCCAATCACTAGCTCTAAATTATAAACTATCTTTCCCGTGTTATATTTTGCCTACATGCATAAATTTTAAAATCATATTGGCTTCCCTTACCCTGGCCTTATATCCTCCTCCACTATCCTAGCGTCGCCCCCTGTATAGGTGTTAAATGCAACCCTTGCAAATAGGGCATGAAATGAGCAGTGTATTGAGATGGGTGGGGTCAAAACAGGTTAATTAAAAGCATAGGTTATGATCCCAACACACAAAATATTGGTTAAATCATTTTAAGACGGGTGAAATGTGTTTTGAGTAGAGTCATAGACACCTGGAACTTCAACGTGTCTGTTTGAACTTCCATTCATTGTGACCTATTCTTAAGCAACACAAAAATAAATATTTCATTCAATATGCTTTGTGGTTTTGGTAATTCTGATGACATCATATGATATAATAATTTGGTCTTACACTATTATGGTATTTAAAATTTTAGATTCTCGTGTCCAAATTCTATACTTCACATTTTTCAAATTCTTTGATAGTTTCATATTAAAGTAGAACGCTCAGAAAAAAAAAGTAAAATGGTCAGAGAAGACCGGAGGCCAATTGACCGTACTTGTTTGTGATTCCATGAAAAAACTTTGAACAGTTTCATCCATTTATCTCAAAGGAGGTTTCTAGCTATTACACAGGCCTCCTGGAGAAAATGCACCGTAAAAACACCTAATTTTGGCAATTTAATTACCAAGTTGTTTCTCGTAAATTTTTTATGTTGAATGGAGAAAATGGCATACAAGAAAATGACGAATAGGTCTATTATTTCAGAGATGGACCAGAATGTCAAAAGGATGTTGAAACTCATTGAAGAGGATGCGGATTCATTTGCTAAAAGGGCAGAAATGTATTATCAGAAAAGGCCAGAATTGATCACACTTGTTGAGGAATTCTACCGCATGTATCGGTCATTAGCCGAGCGTTATGATCACGTGACCGGGGAGCTCCGGAAAAATATTCCTTCAGATCTTCAATCACAGGGGTCAGGCATCTCTGACGTGGGTTCTGAACCACCCTCCAGGTTGCCCTCTCCTGATCGGAGGCCAAGCCGTCCTAAACCTGGTCCTCGTGCTGCTGGATTTGAATTTTTTCTTGGCGCAGGCGGAAGTAGCTCGGATCTGGCCAAGGAAGGAGATGAATCCTCAACATTAGATTCTGAATCTGAATCAGATGATTCGTCTATCAATAATTACTCAAGTACAATAAGCAATGATGATGACCATGGGTTGCGTAAGAAGATTGGTGAATTGGAGGTCGAGCTCCGTGACGTGAAAGAGAAGCTTCGCAAGCAACATGAAGAGGTCTCTGAGAGCTCCGTTAGGGGATCACATGTGGACAATGATAATCTTATCGCAAGGATATCTGGGTATGAAGAAGACCTTAGAAATGCAAAAGAAAAGATCCGGTTATCAGAAGAAGAGATTAGCAGGTTGAGAATTGAGCTTCAGAAGTATGTATCAGGGGACTTCGTGAAGAACGTCCATGAGCTTACTGCTGGACAGGAAGCTAAAATTTCTGATGAGGGGCTGCAAGAGAATGCTATAGAGGAAGAACCACAAGTTTTGGACCCAGAAGGTAAGATCCGAACACTTGAGGAAGAGTTAAGGAGCACCATAGAGAAGCTTCATGATTCAGAGAAGGAGGTGGAGCGCTTAAGAGACGAACTTAAAAGTAACGGTTCCTCCGTTAAATTACTTCATGAGCAGCTTGGATCAGCACAGAAAGATATTTCTGGCTGGAAAGCCAAACTTGAGAGAGAGAAACGAGAGGTTTCAAAGCTGCAGGACCGAATTGCAAGGTACAAATCCAATTTGTCAGACCGTGATCAAGAAATCAGAGGACTGAAAGAATCAATATCAAATGCCAACAAGGCTTTGGCAGAAGAAAACTTGGATCTTCAATGTGAAATTACCAAATTATTGAAGGAACGAGCATATTTGGAGGATAATATCAAAGAAATGGATCTACGTTGCCAATCATTAGAGGAGGATGTTAGACGAGCTGTAGCAGGGAAAGAAGAAATGGAAATGCTGCTAAAATCTGAAATCGAGCAGTTAAAGTTGACCATCGCTGAGAGGGACAACCATATCGAAGAACTGAACAGAAACCTTGATGCATTATACCAGAAATATGATGCATTGCAAACAGAGAAAGATAACCTAAATGCTAGAGTTGCCTTGCTAGATGAAGATCTAAGTTCTAAAGATGATCAGATTGATCAAATGAACAACCATTTGAACCAACTTCACATTGAGCACGTCAAGTTGATTTCTGAAACTGAAGGTGCCCGTAAATTGGTAGAGGAGCTGAGGTCTAGAGTTAAAGAAGTGGAAAGAGAAGTAGAGAGACAAAAGGAAATAGTTTTGGAAGGAGCAGAAGAGAAACGCGAAGCAATTAGGCAGCTTTGCTTCTCACTCGAGCACTATAGAAATGGTTACCAAAGGCTTCGACAAGCTTTGGAGCATAAGAGACTACCTGTAATGGCGGCCTAAGTCCATTAGTGATGGTGAGCAGACGTTATGATCGTTTCAAACTCTGCTTTTTTGTTGTCCAAAACACCATTTTACCTTCTTGCTTTTCGTTTAGGGTTCAGTTTTTCTTTCGTTCCATAGCTCCTTTCGTTAGGCATTTGCCTTCCCAGTATTCCGGCTTTTCTATGTCTGTAATTGCAGGAATACCAGTTGTGGTTTTCTAAATATCTGTGCACTTTCTTACCATAACAGAAACCAATATGTATAACAATTCAGCTTTGTATGAAGTCTAATTTCAAACAACCATAGCACCAAACTATGGCTGAAACTGTCAAGCTGAAGAAACGATACAATTCGAAGCACCGAGAAGGTAATAGGACAACTGAATGTATAATTATACCTAGGTTAATGATGTAGAGGTAACAAAGTCAGAAATATGTACTTGGAGATCAGATCTTATTAGATCAAATATAAGTAATAACAACACATTTTGTAAATTGTGTTCCCTTTACAGATAAGATGAACAAATTAGAGTCCAGACTTAACTTAGATGAATGTATACATGATTATGATGCTTAAGATATTGTGTTGCAACTTGAAAGTATACTTAATGGTATATTGAGTTATATGTGTGAGAGTGGGAAGGGTAACAATGGCCTTGTAGTTTGATGAGTGGCTCAGAGTCGAGGTGAGCTTCTAAATGAGCGGTTACATATATTTGGAGGATTGGGTACTACGCCATTATGGTACATGAACGAAGTTGATCCCCTATAGGTCGTGGTAAACCCTAGTTTCTTCTTCTTTCTTGATCTAGAGAGAATATTTTCGGAGAGGATGAATTTGGTCAAGTTTAGGGAATTTAAGAGAATAAATTGAATTGTGGAATTTGCGGGTTCAAAATATTATGTAGGGTCTAGGGTAGAGGGTAAATCAACATAGTATTGGGACTCAAAAATCCCTTGAAAATAATTATCGAACCCTCACCGACAGTCTGACCTATGTTCCTTAGGTCCTAACACTGACCGTCCTGATTGACCTTTGGTGGGTTCAGAGACCACCATTTTTGGATCCCCAAGGATGGGAACCCATGTACGGTCTGTGAGTAAACTTACGAACCGACTGTGAGTCTCAACTTTTTATCCTAAAATTTTAGTTTTGAGACTCACCTACGAAACTTGCCTACGACTCGTGCATTGAATAACAGACCGTCCTAGTGAACCGTATGACTCAACTCCTTCCTCTTTTCAACTATCTCCACCATATGTTTTAAAGTTTGTTGTCTAGTTCTCCTCTTTGAAAAAGAGCCATCCCCTAAATCAATTTTCCTCACCTGAGTCAAAGTACACCTTTCGTTATCAACCAAAATTAGCAAGCATTTAAATGTGTAACATGCAAGTGCAATGCACGTGTCAAGAACTAGTCATATATTATTATAAGTGGGAAGCTCCAAAGTGAAAAGTTGAATTACCATTTGGCCCCTCTACTAAATTAAAACTTTTACAATTTTCATATATATATATATATATATATCTATATATATATATATATATATATATAATATATATATATATATATACTTCTTATTCTCATTTCAAAAATTTGACCTTAATCAAATTTCTTCTTTCTCACACTTTAAAAAAATACAAATGTAATTATTCCTTAAAGACGAGAAACTAAGTAGATGCATGTATCTTTTAAAGTTAAATTTCATTTCTATCTTTTTTATATTTATTTTAATAGTATTTGACCTTTTAATTTTCCATGTGTCTTTTCATGTTTTCATAATTTTGTAGTATAAATTTAACTTTTCTAAGAAAAACTTTAATTTACTATTCCTACAATTCTTGTGTGTAGGAACTCTTAAATTTATTTCACTCATTAATTTTTTTTTCTTTCATCTTCCAACTTCTTTTTACATTTTCATTCATATTTCAATATATAAAATTTCTTTGTTTTATTGGTTGTACATAGTTTAATCTTCTCAATAATATTTATTCTGATCAATCTTTTAACATTCGTTAAATACTCTATAAAGTGTATCATAAGGTGGGTTTGTCCAATTATTTCATTTGCGTTCGTTGATTAGATTTCTCCTCCAAAAAGAGTCTTACTTCAGATAAATCTATTCCAATATAATTGATTTAGCTACAAATATTGACCAACACTTTTTGTATTATTGCTAAGCTAGCAGCATATTCACTTCTTTTAGTATAATATCTATTTATGAAAAGCTTCTGTTGCAATAAAATTCAAATTCAGATACAAGTTGATCTGTGAATGCCTTTGCATATTTGAACTTTGAAATGTGGACATGGACTATGCTTGGAGCACACAGGTTCATAGTTGATTGTGTGTACGTGTAGTTTAAAATTGTATGAAATACACGTGCGTTGCATGTGTTCGAGAACTAGTATATAATAATATATAATATATATATATATATATTATATATATATATATATATATATAGGAACAAAAAAGTTGAAAGTGGAAATCCCAAAATAACCCTATATAGTTGAGTTACTACAATGATACAGTTATATTATTATTATTGATTATTATTATTATTATTATTATTATTAATAGTAATTTAAGTTCCATAACAGAAAACTTTTTACATACCACTAAAATGTTACCGTAATAATTTGAAGTGCATTTATGAGTATCCTTTTGCCATTATCATTGAGTTGCATTAACAATTTTTCTTCTTAATTGCTGAATTTTGAGCACTTAAAACAATTACCATTTTAAATTAAAAAAACTTAAACATTAGAGCATATGAAGAGAGATGTTAGAACAAATGGAGAGATTCATACAATATCAATATTTAATTGAAGAGAATACATGGTTAGATGTTACAATTTATTATTTTTCACTTCTTGATGACTTTAATTGCTAAACTTTTTAGCTACAATTAAATACATTCATTCACAACCTTTCATAAACACAATTTCTCTCTTTATAAATTGAATAGAAAATATTAATCCAGTACACTTTATATTTTCACATCTTATAGTTCTTATGTAATCTTTTATTCATTGGTCATTTTTTTCATTTTGTATGGTAATATTGTCACGACCCAATCGGGGACGCGACTTGGCACCCACATTTACCCTCCTATGTGAGCGAACCAACCAATCTAACCTTTATCATTTTAATACAATATCAACAAAGAAATGCGGAGACTTAAACTCATTAATAAAACAATTCAAACTATTATTAATATCCCCAAAATCTGGAAGTCATCATCACAAGAACATCTATCTCAATTACTAAACTAGGAATGTCTAAGAACAAAAATAACTAAAAAGCTAGTCCATGCCGGAAGTTCAAGCATCAAGACTTGAGAAGAAGACCCAGTCCAAGCTAGAAGCATTAGCTCACCCTGAAGATCTATGTGACGAAGACTGGCTTGATTTACTGCTGGGTTGAAGTTGACGGAACGTTTGCTGCATTACACAAATAGCAAAGAAGAAAAACTAAAAGTAGGGGGGTCAGTACAACCACAAGTACTGAGTAGATATCATCGGCCAACTCAAAATAGGGAACAGTATATATCATAATAATGTAAATCAACTACAATACTCAACATGTAGCAATAACAATATTAATTCATCAATAAATACAACCGAGTTCACACATGAGGACTCAAGCCTCAATACCATACTCATTTGGGGAATTAAGTTCATTAGATTGAGTTATTCATTATCTTTCAAGATTCATTATCTTTCTTCCTCTTGTGTCGGTACGTGACACTCCGCTCCTCTATTTCTATCCTGGTGCCGGAACGTGACACTCCGATCCTCATATACTATCCTGGTACCGGAACGTGGCACCCGATCCATATACTATCCTGGTGTCAGAACGTGACACTCCGATCCTCATATACTATCCTGGTGTCGGAACGTGACACTCCGATCCTCATATACTATCCTGGTACCGGAACGTGGCACCCGATCCATATACTATCCTGGTGTCGGAACGTGACACTCCGATCCTTATATTCATTCTATCCTGGTACCGGAACGTGGCACCCGATCCTCTATCTCTATCCTGGTACCGGAACGTGGCACCCAATCCTCTATCTCTATCCTGGTACCGGAACGTGGCACCCGATCCCCTAATTCATCAAGCCTTCTTTCATACTAAGGCATCATCAATCTCATTATATAATTTATCAAGCCTCCTTTTACACTAAGGCATCATCATTCTCATTATATAATTTATCAGGCCTTCTTTTACACCAAGGCATCATCATCACAAGTGAATTAGGGTTTATTTCGAGATTGGGATTCAATAACTTCATCATGCTCATATGATCACAAATATATAATCACATTCATACAAGCATACAATTAAGCACATAGCAGGGTTTACAATACTATCAATACATATCATTCACTATTAAGAGTTCACTACGAATATCGTAAAATAACCATAACCTATACCTCCACCGAAGAATTGATCAAACAAGCTAATCCTCAAGCTGCGTTTTCTCCTCCCTCTCGATCGATCCCTCTCTTTCTCTTTGTTCTTTCTGTTTGTTTTATTCAAACCCTCTTTCCTTTACCCCTTATCATATAATTAAGACTAAAAGAGACAATAAACCCACTAATTAACTTAAGGTTACCTCTTTTAACCCCCAAGTAATTAGACTTATTAATATTACCCTCAATCTTTATAATTAAGGAAAGAATAGTCCAAAACGACCCTTAAAACGTGTAGAGGAATCCTATTCTGCCTGGGATTTGTTGCGCAATCTGTGACGGGCCGTCGTGCCTGCGACGGTCCGTCACGATGGTCGTCGTCACAGCCTCCCAAATCCAGGTGAACTGTGACGGCCCGTCACACCAGTACGGTCCGTCCTGCACCTCCGTCCTGACGGTCAGAAACTCGTTTCTTGTACCAAATTCTCAAAAGTTGAAGTGTTTTGCAACGGAACTCACGACGGTTCGTCGTGGATGTGACGGCACGTCCGTCAAATTTACAGAGAGTCGATTTTCAGTATGCAATTTCAGAATTCTAAGTATGCTGAAACGATGCACCCTCGACGGGCCGTCGTGCCTGTGACGGTCCGTCGCAGTGCCCGTTGTCTTGGCCAGTTTTTCCAGAATTAAAATCTGCTGCTCCAAACGACTAAACTGGTCGTTACAATAGATACCAATTTACCCATCGTTCGTCCCCGAACGATCAAAAGAAGAAAAACAATGGTGAAAAGGAGTACCTGATCTGTAAACAGATGTGGGTATTTTTCTTGCATATCTGCCTCCTTCTCCCAAGTAGCTTCTTCAACCGGTCGATTCTTCCATTGGACTTTGATGGATACAATCTCCCTCGACCTCAACTTGCGAACTTCTCTATCTAATATAGCACCGGTTCCTCCTCATAAGTCAAGTTCTAATCAAACAAAACTGAATCCCAACGGATAATGTAGTTTCCATCTCCATGGTATCTTTTCAACATGGACACATGAAATACCGGATGCACTATGGACAACCCTGGAGGCAAGGCTAATTCATAAGCCACCTCCCCTACTCGCTTAAGTACCTCAAATGGTCCAATATACCTTGGACTTAACTTACCTCCCTTTTTCCGAACCGCATCACCCCTTTCATGGGTGAAACCTTCAATAAGACTTGTTCACCTTCCATGAACTCCAAGTCTCTAACCTTCCGGTCTGCATACTCCTTTTGTCTACTTTGCGCCGCTAGAAGCTTTTCTTGAATGCGCTTCACCTTATCTAACGAATCCCTCAAGAGGTCAGTACCCCAAGGTCTAACCTCAAATGCATCGAACCAACCAATGGTAGATCTACACCTCCTCCCATACAATGCTTCAAATGGAGCCATATCAATACTAGAGTGATAGCTATATGTATGTATGAAAACTCTGCCAAAGGTAAGAAACTATCCCAATGGCCACCAAACTCTATCACACATGCACGAAGCATATCCTCCAACACTTGAATCGTTCGCTCAGACTGACCATCGGTCTGAGGATGAAATGCAGTACTAAGGTCCAACCTAGTACCCAATTCAGCATGCAATGTTTTCCAAAACTTAGAAGTAAACTGCGTACCTCTATCTGATATGATGGATAGTGGAACCCCATGCAATCGAACGATTTCTGAGATGTATATTTTTGCTAACTTCTCTGCATTGTAAGTCACCTTGACCGGAATGAAATGGGCAGACTTAGTTAACCTATCAACAATCACCCAAATGGAGTCATACTTACCCATTGTCTTTGGAAGACCAACCACAAAGTCCATTGCGATTCTCTCCCACTTCCATTCAGGAATGGGCATTCTCTGAAGCGTTCCTCCGGGCCTCTGGTGTTCATGCTTTACTTGTTGACAGTTTGGACATTTGGCAATAAAGTCAACCATATCGCGCTTCATTCTACTCCACCAAAAGTGTTGCTTTAGGTCGCGATACATATTGGTTGCACCCGGATGTATAGAATACCTTGTACTATGAGCCTCTGTCAGAATAGTGTTGATCAAATTATCGACGCGGGGTACACATACCCTTCCTTTAATCCTCAAAACACCTTCCTCATCAATTGTTGCTTCTTTATCCTCTCCTTGCAACACCTTATCTCGAATCCGGATCAATTTCTCATCATCAAACTGCTTCCCCTTAATCTTGTCAAGGAAGGAGGATCTTGCCTCCACACAAGCTAACAATCCTCCCTTCTCATTTATTTCTAATCTCATGAGGTCATTAGCCAGAATCTGCACTTCTCTAGCCAATGGGCGTTAGAAGCTTGCAAATGAGCTAGACTTCCCATGCTTCCCCGGCCTTCTACTAAAGCATCTGCCACAACATTCGCCTTCCCCGGATGATACAAAATAGTGATGTCGTAGTCCTTCAGTAGTTCCATCCATCTCCTTTGTCTCAAGTTCAAATCTTTCTGAGTAAAGACATACTGTAGACTACGATGATCCGTATAGATTTCACACTTAACCCCATATAAATATGCCTCCATTGCTTCAATGCAAACACTACCGCGGCCAATTCCAAGTCATGAGTTGGATAGTTACGTTCATGCACTTTTAATTGTCTTGAAGCATAAGCAATCACGTTTTCTCTCTTGCATTAGCACTGCACCCAAACCCGTATAGGATGCATCACAATAGACAATGAAATTCTTACCTCCACTGGCAAGGTAAGGATAGGCGCGGTAGTCAACAAAGTCTTGAGTTTCTGAAAGCTTTCCTCACACTCATCCGACCATACAAATGGAACATTCTGCTTAGTCAAGTTCGTCAATTCAGAAGCAATAGAAGAGAATCCCTTGACAAATCGGCGGTAGTAGCTAGCTAACCCAACAAAACTCCGTATTTCTGACACATTAGTGGGTCTTACCCAATTCTTCACTGTCTCAATCTTAGAAGGATCTACCATCACTCCATCCTTAGAAACCACGTGCCCCAAGAAGGACATGCATCTAGCCAAAACTCACACTTAGAGAACTTGGCATAAAGCTTCTTCTCCCTCAACATTTCCAATACAATCTCAAATGCTCCTCATGTTCCTCCTTACTTTTAGAATATACCAGTATATCATCTATAAATACGATCACAAAGAGATCCAAATACGACTTAAATATCCCATTCATCAAGCTCATGAAAGCAGCGGGGCATTTGTAAGACCAAAGGACATCACTACAAATTCATAATGCCCATACCTAGTCCGAAAAGCGGTCTTTGGCACATCCGTTGCCCGTATTTTCAATTGATGATAACCGGATCTCAAGTCAATTTTAGAGAAGACACAAGCACCTTGTAACTGATCGAACAAGTCATCAATGCGAGGAAGAGGATACTTGTTCTTAATAGTTACCTTGTTCAGTTGTCTATAGTAATGCACATCCGAAAACTCCCATCCTTCTTCTTCACAAACAAAACCGGAGCACCCCAAGGAGATGCACTTGGTCTAATGAAGCCTTTACTCAACAACTCTTGAAGTTGAGCCTTTAACTCTCTTAATTCGGCGGGAGCCATTCTATAGGGGTATAGAAATGGGGCGAGTACCCGGTTCCAAATCAATGCAGAAATCAATATCCCTATCCGGTGGCATGCCAGGAAGATCTGCAGGGAACACATCCAAAAACTCACGGACTACCGAAACTGACTCAATCGAGTAGGTACTGGGTAGGTAGTGTCATCCTGAGATGTGCCAAGAAAGCTAAACACCCTTTACTCACCATTTTCTTAGCGCGAAGAAAGGAGATGATACGCACCAGATTAGAAGTGTAGTCACCCTCCCACACTAACGGATCTGTCCCAGGCTTGGCTAGCGTCACAGTTTTAGCATTACAATCCAAAATCGCAAAATTCGGAGAAAGCCAAGTCATACCCAGAATTACATCAAAGTCACCCATTTCTAAAATAACCAAATCTACATAAGTGTTGCTCCCCACAAAATTCACCAAACAAGACCTATATACTTTTCGACTATCACAGACTCACCCACCGGAGTAGAACACAAATAGGCATGTCAAGTAATTCACAATGTAAATTTAGACCATTAGCAAATGAGGAAGATACATATGAAAACGTGGAGCCAGGGTCAAATAATACAGATGCCATGCAATCACAAACCAAAAGATTACCTGTGATAACAGCATCAGACGCCTCCGCTTCAGACCTACCAGGGAAAGCGTAACAATGGGCCCCATTATTTGTCTGTCCGTTGCCCCTACCATGTTGCGTAGTAGTGGCTCCAGTTTGCCCTTCACCTCGGCCGTTTTGGTGACCACCATTACCTCGACCACCACGTCCTCCAGAAAAACGGCCTCTACCATGACCACCCCTACCTCTAGCTAGTGGGGCTCTGTAACTCTGGTTTGGACAATACCTCTTAATGTGTCCAATCTCTCCACATCCATAACATTCTATGGGTTCACGCATCGGCCTCTCAGAGAAGTGTTGACCGTTCTGAGGTGGACCCCCAACTACAGTCTGTAGTGAAGACTGAATGGGTCGAACTGAGTAACCTCCAGAACTCTGTCCTCTAGTATATGAACCATTGAACTCACCTCCCTTTCGAAACCTCTTTGATGTCGATGTTGTGGTGAAGTCATCTGACTTCACTCTTTCCACCTCTATCACAAAGTCTACCACCTCTTGGAAGGACGTTGCCGTTGCCGCTATCTGTAAGGCTGAAATCCGCAACTCTGACCTCAACCCCTTCACGAAACGGCGAATCCGTTCTTGTGGACTGAAACAAAGTTGGGTGGCATACCTGGATAATGCACAGAATTTGGCCTCATATGCGTTAACCGTCATCCTACCTTGCTCGAGACTCAAGAACTCATTCTCAAAGTCCTTGGGATATACTTGTCCATAAACAGGGTAGAGAATGATTCCCAAGTCATAGGTGGTGCCTCTGATGGTTGACACTCAACATGTGACCGCCACCACATTTTGGCGTTCCCTTGAAACTGATAGCTTACGAACTCAACGCCAAACCGTTCTACTATCCCCATCTTGTGTAGTAGCTCATGGCAATCAACCAGAAAATCGTAGGCATCCTCTGATTCTGCGCCCTTAAAGGCTGGAGGTTTCAATTTCAAGAACTTACTGAAAAGTTCATGCTGATCATTTGTCATAATAGGCCCAGTAGTCAGACGTGGAAATGTGCCTATTCCCAATGATGCATCCATGTGGGGAGCCATGGTAGCCGCATGTCGTATCTCTGAAACCGGAGGTGTTGGTGCAGAAACCACTGGAGGTGCCTGACCCTGATCGGATAACCCGCTAAGATAAGCAAGTACCTGGTTGATCATCTCTGGGGTAGGTTGGGGTGGCATTTCCTCATTTTGCTCTTGTTCATTCTCCCCTTCCTCACCCTCTCTTATCACCTCCTCGGTCGGTGGAGGAGTCACCGCCCTAGTATCAGATGGGCTAGGGGCTCGTCCTCTTTCTCTAGAGGACGTCCTCCCACGACCTCTTCCACGTCCTCTTGCCCTGCTCTTCCTCGAGCTACAGCCCCAGTGGCTGGCTCAGTCGTTTCTTGTCTTTCCGTTGTTGCTGCTGGTGCGGTCGTTGCTCTAGTTCTAACCATCTGCGAAATAGAGTGAAGATGGTCAGATACCAATTTGTATCACCTAGATACCAATTAGACTCAAGTAGTAGCACGAAAGGAAGAATGAAAGAATGGAATTTTCCTAAAGTCTTATAGCCTCTCAAGGAAAAGTAAAGGCGTCCCCCTACCGTTCCTTAAGACTGTACTAGACTTGTTCTTGTGTGATGAGACCAACGAACCTAATGCTCTGATACCAAGTTTGTCACGACCCAAATCGGGGACGCGACTGGCACCCACATTTACCCTCCTATGTGAGCGAACCAACCAATTTAACCTTTATCATTTTAATACAATATCAACAAAAGAAATGCGGAAGACTTAAACTCATTAATAAAACAATTCAAAACTATTATTAATATCCCCAAAATCTGGAAGTCATCATCAAGAACATCTATCTCAAATTACTAAACTAGGAATGTCTAAGAACAAAAATAACTAAAAAAGCTAGTCCATGCCGGAAGTTCAAGGCATCAAGACTTGAAGAAGAGACCCAGTCCAAGCTAGAAGCATTAGCTCACCCTGAAGATCCGGTGTGACGAAGACTGGCTTGATTTACTGCTGGGTTGAAGTTGACGGAACGTTTGCTGCATTACACAAATAGCAAAGAAGAAAACATAAAAGTAGGGGGGTCAGTACAACCACAAGTACTGAGTAGATATCATCGGCCAACTCAAAATAGGGAACAATATATATTAATAATAATGTAAATCAACTACAATACTCAACATGTAGCAATAACAATATTAATTCATCAATAAATACAACCGAGTTCACACATGAGGACTCAAGCCTCAATACCATACTCATTTGGGGAATTAAGTTCATTAGATTGAGTATATTCATTATATTTCAAGATTCATTATCTTTCTTCCTCTTGTGTCGGTACGTGACACTCCGCTCCTCTCTTTCTATCCTGGTGCCGGAACGTGGCACTCCGATCCTCATATACTATCCTGGTACCGGAACGTGGCACCCGATCCATATACTATCCTGGTGTCGGAACGTGACACTCCGATCATATACTATCCTGGTGTCGGAACGTGACACTCGATCCTCATATACTATCCTGGTGTCGGAACTGACACTCCGATCCTCAATTACTATCCTGGTACGGAAAGTGGCACCGATCCATATACTATCCTGGTGTCGGAACGTGACAACTCCGATCCTCATATTCATTCTATCCTGGTACCGGAACGTGGCACCCGATCCTCTATCTCTATCCTGGTACCGGAACGTGGCACCCGATCCTCTATCTCTATCCTGGTGGTACCGGAACGTGGCACACCGATCCCCTAATTCATCAAGCCTTCTTTCATACTAAGGCATCATCAATCTCATTATATAATTTATCAAGCCTCCTTTTACCTAAGGCATCATCATTCTCATTATATAATTTATCAAGCCTTCTTTTACACCAAGGCATCATCATCAACAAGTGAATTAGGGTTTATTTCGAGATTTGGGATTCAATAACTTCATCATGCTCATATGATCACAAATATATAATCACATTCATACAAACATACATTAAGCACATAGCAGGGTTACAATACTATCATACATATCATTCACTATTAAGAGTTCACTACGAATATCGTAAAATAACCATAACCTACCTCCACCAAGAATTGATCAAACAAGCTAATCCTCAAGCTGCGTTTTCTCCTCCCCTCGATCGATCCCCTCTCTTTCTCTTTGTTTTTCTGTTTGTTTTATTCAAAACCCTCTTTCCTTTACCCTAGTTATCATATAATTAAGACTAAAGAGGACAATAGAACCCACTAATTAACTTAAGGTTACCTCTTTTAACCCCCAAGTAATAGACTTATTAATATTAACCATCAATCTTTATAATTAAGGAAAGAATAGTCCAAAACGACCTTAAAACGTGTAGAGGAAAATCCTATTCTGCCTGGGATTTTGCGCAAGCTGTGACGGGCCGTCGTGCCTGCGACGGTCCGTCACGATGGTCGTCGCAGCCTCCAAAATCCAGGTGAACTGTGACGGCCCGTCACACCAGTGACGGTCCGCTGCACCTCGTCCTGACGGTCAGAAACTCGTTTCTGTACCAAATTCTCAAAAGTTGAAGTGTTTTGCAACGGGAACTCACGACGGTTCGTCGTGATGTGACGGCACGTCCGCACTTTACAGAGAGTCGATTTTCAGTATCCAATTTCAGAATTCTAAGTATGCTAAAACGATGCACCCTCGACGGGCCGTCGTGCCTGTGACGGTCCGTCGCAGTGCCCGTGTGGTCTTGGCCAGTTTTTCCAGAATTAAAATCTGCTGCTCAAAACGACTATAAACTGGTCGTTTACAAATATAGTGTTAGATATTTGGCAATCTGACGAATCATATAATTGAAGTAGTAATCTTTTTTTTAACCAATAATATAGTGTCCCACATGATTAAAAGAAATTTTTTTTTATCAATACAATCAGAAAATCTTCAGATTCTATTGATCTTTGCAAGTTGCAACCTTAGTTGAATGTTTTACCAGAGACATCATTTTTACCCTTTAAATATTGTATAATGCATCAATTATTCTAAAATAAGTATATCATTTGAAATGTTTGGTATCAAATAACATGGGATACACGTGCAACGTACGTGTTCGAGAACTAGTATTTATATAAAATATTTTAAATATTCATAGTCCACAGCCTGTCATTGAGGCTTGCGGGTTTGGCCTACGAGGCTAGCTGACGCTATTAATTGAGGTATGTCATTTATGCTAAAATGAGGTATTTGCAATTCATTTATGCTAGTGCTAACTAGGGGTCTACATAAATGGTTTGTATTTCAATTAAAAAATCTAAATCAATTATGTTGACTTATTAAATCTAAAAGCCAAATCAAATCACGCAAAGTCAATTTTTTTTTTGATTTTGGTCGGTTGTTTCCATTTTTAGGTTTTTTCGTTTTTTTTACAATAATACGGTGTTTGAGAAGGAAATCAAATATATTTTCATTTAACTGTGTGATAAACTAAACTAAAGAAATGTTAAATGAATAGAAATTTTTCGTAAAATCGATAAAATTCACATGAATACAAAAATATTTTTTTTTGAAATATCAAGGTTCATTATATTATATTAAATTAATAAGATAAAAGGATACAGTCAAACTGAATATAAACTGAAATTTTTATTTGCTATGTCCATTAACAAATCTATTTTACTAAACTGAAAAATCCAAAAATTATACTTTAAAAGTCTAAAAAGTTACCTAACTTTAATAAATTTACATGACCCATTTTTTTTACCCCTCAAGACCAAATCCAAATGAAAAATAACTCAAACATGTATTTTTCTATACCCAAGAATTAATTATTTTAAATAAAAAACCAAACAATTTCTTTTACATTTTTTTGGGATATAGGGGGAGGGGGGCTGGTAGGTGGTTTGGGCTGATAAAAAAAAACTTTAAAAATATTTTGTTTTTAAAGCTTTTAACAAGATCCCCACTATAATATGAGTATCCATATTATCTACCCGGTAACATTTTTTTTTACTAATTTATAAATGATTCGAGTACTTCATTCATTTTTGTTTAACTCATTTTCTGATCGACTCAACTCGCTCGTTCGTCACTCCTACATGTTATCCTTTGAAATACGTTTTGAATAACAAAATTTTAGTCACATTAGTGTTTCGCACTATTTTTTTAGTACGACTTTCTCAAAAAAATTAGTATGCTAATGGTTATGCGATTTGATGCAGGTGCATACTTTTGGATTCAGGGGATGGCTCTGCTTTAAGATGGTTTTGTCGAAAGTGTAAGCGTCCCATTACCAAAACGAGATACACAGCTTGTGAATGTGGGTGTAAAACATGGGTAAACGATGGGACTAATGAGAAATGGCTCATCGTGGATATCCCATTGGCGAGTCCTCCACTTAACAATAAAGGTCCGATTCTTCGTAGTGATGACAGGGAGTCTGAACAGGACTGTGAAGTTGTTGGAAGGAAAAGAAGCATGATGGACCCTGCTGAGACTGAAAACCAAAACAAAGGCCGAACATATTTTCTTTGGCCATGCTATATGGACAGGTCTAAGAGTATGAATGAGGAATCATCTGATGATGAGGAGTCGGATGAGGAGGGTCTGATCATGAGGACTGCGATGATCAGAATAAACTTTCTCCTCCTGAAGAGAAGGAACATGTTCCTGTCAAAGAAACAATTCCTTTAGTATTTCGATTTGAAGACGAGGACCCCGTTCCCCCAGTGAAAGAAGAATACGAAAAGGAAATTGAAGATTGTTTTGCTGAAATGGAGACGTGTTTGTTGGGAAAACGGATAAGCCTTACAAATTCTTCACCTGTTTTGCAAATGCAAAGTGAAAAAATAAGTGACTGTCAGATGGGGAATCACAAGCTTAAGCTAGATGAACAAATTGGATACATCTGTTCAGTTTGTTGACATGTGATTTTGGAAATGAAATACATCTTCCCTGATTTTGTAAGTATAAGAGTTTTGTTCTTTCAAGCCCTTTTCTTTTCAAATATTTTTGTAAATACGTCTTCCCTCCAATTTATTTATAATTCACTCTTAATTTCTTCAACTTATGTGTCATCTGTAGGCTCGGAGAACTCAAGGGAGGTACGAAAGAAAATGCTTTGGAGAATCCCCATCAGTCTTGGATGTTGACGGCTTCAGAGTTCCTGATTCTTCAGCAGCTGAGGATTCTCCCGTTTTTGGAGAAGGAACTGTGTGGGATTTGGTTCCCCAAAGTTCCAAAGCTACTATGTATCCTCATCAACATGGAGGGTTCGAGTTCATGTGGAACAACATCGCTGGAGATACAATAATTGAAAGGTTGAGAGAGCCCCTATCAGATAGTAAGGGAGGGTTCATTATCTCACACCCACATGGCACCGAAAAAACACGACTGACCATAATATTTCTTCAGTCGTATCTGAAGCTGTTCCCAAAGTGTCGGCCTGTAGTCATAGCTCCGTCAAATTTACTTCTTAACTGGGAAGCGGAGTTCCAATAAGTAATTGAACGTCAAGCAAAACCACTCTTGATGCCCCTATAAGACTTATTCCTTCCGAAAAGGCTTTTTTTTGATGCAAGAAGTACTTTGACATCACTCTTAGGATCACTAAGAGAATTTATTGATATCTGCCGCTGCTTTACATCAAGTGTCCCATCCATATATAGAATTTCTCGGTCTAAAGTCCAGCCAAAGATAGAAATGGATGGGAAACTTGATGTAAAGCAGCGGCAGATATCAATAAATTCTCTTAGTGATCCTAAGAGTGATGTCAAAGTACTTCTTGCATCAATAAAAGCCTGTTCGAAGGAATAAGTCTTATAGGGGCATCAAGAGTGGTTTTGCTTGACGTTCAATTACTTATTGGAACTTCGCTTCCCAGTTAAGAAGTAAATTTGACGGAGCTATGACTACAGGCCGACACTTTGGGAACAACTTCAGATACGACTGAAGAAATATTATGGTCAGTCGTGTTTTTCCGGTGCCATGTGGGTGTGAGATAATGCACCCTCCCTTACTCTCCGATAGGGGCTCTCTCAACCTTTCAATCATTGTATCTCCAGCGATGTTGTTCCACATGAACTCGAACCCTCCATGTTGATGAGGATACATAGTAGCTTTGGAACTTTGGGGAACCAAATCCCACACGGTTCCTTCTCCAAAAATGGGAGAATCCTCAGCTGCTGAAGAATCAGGAACTCTGAAGCCGTCAACATCCAAGACTGATGGGGATTCTCCAAAGCATTTTCTTTCGTACCTCCCTTGAGTTCTCCGAGCCTGCAGATGACACATAAGTTGAAGAATTTAAGAGTGAATTATAAATAAATTGGAGGGAAGATGTATTTACAAAAATATTTGAAAAGAAAAGGGCTTGAAAGAACAAAACTCGTATACTTACAAAATCAGGGAAGATGTATTTCATCTCCAAATGGACATATGAACAAACTGAACAGAAGAGTCCTATTTGTTCATCTAGCTTAAGCTTGTGGTTCCCCATTTGACATTCACTTAATTCTCCACTCTGCATCGGCGAAACTGATGGATTCGTAAATCCAATATTTGATTCCAAGATGCACATGTTCATCTCAGAGAAAAGATCTTCTATTTCTTTTTCCCATTCTTCTTTCTCAGGGGGAAGAGGTTCCTCGTCTTTAAATCTGAATACTAAAGGAAGTGTTTCTTTGAAAGAAACATGTTCCTTCTCTTCTGGAGCAGGGACTTCCTTGCGATCATCGACATTTTTTATTGAATTAACAATGAATTTAAGAAATTCAGTCTCTTCAAGAATCTTCTTCGGATTCTTTTGAAGAGCATCAGTTGAAGATTTGATTTCCGACTTATAGTATGAGGTTGCATCAGGATCAGTCTCCTCATCCTCCTCCTCCTCCAACTCCTCTCTTCCTCCTCCGCAACGATAACAACATCAGGATCACTGCCCTCCTCCTCCTCAACAATATCAACATCAACATCAGGATCAGGACCAGTCTCCTCCGATGACGAATCATCATCATCAGATACTTCCTCAACGAAAATCTGCTTTGTTAAGTACTCAGAATTTCCTCGACTGAACTTCCTCCTCCCATTGTTTTCCACTCCAGAAGTCTCCATCTTTTTTCTTTTCCTTCCATTCGTAGAATCCCCACTTTGACTCAACTCGTTCCTCTTTTCAACAATCTCCACCATATGTTTTAAAGATTGTTGTCTAGTTCTCCTCTTTGAAACATAGCCGTCCCCTGAATCCATCTTCCTCACCTGAGTCAAAAGTACATCTTTCGTCATCAATCAAAATTAATAAAAAACATATACAGAAACTAAACTAAACTGCATTTACAAATACCTTTTTCTGCCGGAAAATCAAAAACAGATCGCTTTGAATTCTTCAAAACTGTAAAAGAAAAACAGAGTAATATACAGTGAAGAATGAATTGAATGCATAGACACACACAACTATATATAGAGAGTAAGAGCACAAACAAAGCGTGAGTTAAGAGAAGGCCTTTTAGCGTGACAGAAAAAACTTTAGTGAAGTGTGTGCATTCTGTGATACAATATTCCAAACGATGTAAAGCGTGAATGTTAACTCTTCCAACTGAGTCACATGAATTGTCAATAAAGAATTGTCTTTTTTTAGAAATGGTATTTTGGGGAAAAAAAATAAAAAAAATGGTTTTTTGTTTCCACTTTAATTCAATTAGTGAATTTTTTAAAAAAATTATATCCTTTAGTTAAATATTGTCGCTCTTATTTATGTAAATTTTTATAATTATTTCGAGTAAAAAATTGATGATCGATTAAGAAAAATATTTCAATTATGGACATCATCATCGGCGGCTCCCTCATATTAGGTTTTTGGCGGAAAAAAAGAATGAGATTGATGATTATAGACCACTGATCTAAAAGGTTTGGGGTTTGTTTATAACCCTAGAAAAAGTAAATTAGTAACGATATAACTTTGAAAAACAATTGTTCATCATAACAACCAAACCTATTTTATATGAACTATAAAGAGAAACCATTACAGCACGACGAAAACCACTATTGATCATTAGACCATTAAATTAAAACTTTTTCGTTGCAGATCGTAGTATTGCGACATTGCAAGCAAATCTCACTAAATCGCTCACTATAATAAGAAGATAAAAACAAAGACTTAAAGTAAAGGAACCAACCATTAAAACCTCAATTTAGACACTTAGAAAATGATATTCAATATAACTCGCCGGTGTGGGAGTAGTGACAATGATTCACAACTTTGAAATATTATTGTCAAATTCTAGTGTCAACTATAAAATGACTGTAAAGAGTCTAAAGACTGAAATGTAAAACCTAAAGGCTAAACATGTCTAAGGCCTTAACTCATATAATTATAATTAATCAAGTTTCTTATCGAATTATCAAGCACCCAATTACAAATATGGACAAATCGAGACCCGAACTAATAAGCGGATAAGAAGTTTATGGTAAATTGAGATTCGAAATGTTAAGCCATTAACCTGAACCATTGACCCAATAACCAAATTATAGGTTCGGATTATCGATTCAGATGGTACATTATTCTCTTGGTACGACTTCGTCTTTCTCAAATTATTTGTCATTTTGAAAGTCTAAAATCAACTTAACTATTTTCTTATCAATTTTTAGTATGCTAGAGGTTATGTGACTTGACTCAGGTCCTTGTTTATGGATTCAAGGGATGGCTCAATTTCAAGATGGTCGTGACGAAATTGTGACCGTGCGATTACCAAATTGGGATACACAACATGTGAATGTGGGTGTGAAACATGGTTGGACGATGGAACTCACGAGAAATGGCCTTTCGTTGTGGACTCGCGAGAAATAGACTAACGAGAAATGGCCAGATGTTGTTACTATTAAGGAGGAGGAGAATAATGATCTTGATGTTGTTATCGCTACGGAAGAGGAAGAGGAGGTAGAGACTGAACCTGATGTTGTTGTCGTTGCGGTGGAGGAGGTAGAGAGTGATCCTGATGTTGTTAACGTGGCAGGAGGGGGAGGATGTGAAGATTAAACTTGATGATGTTAACATTGCGGAGGAGGAGAAGGGTCCTAAAGTTATTATCGTTACAAAAGAGGAGGAGGAACGCAAATAGATCATGATGTTTTTATCATTGAGGAGAAGACGTCTCATATGTCGAATACAACAGATGAGGTTGTTTCTTCCAAGTCAAACATGTGCAGTATAGAGGAAAAACCCAAAAAGTTTACGGATACAACCTCATATTCTAAATCAGAATTTGAATCTTCAAATGATGTTTTTCAAAAGAGTTTGAAAAAGATTTTTGAAGAGTCTGAATTTATGAAGTTTATTGTTGATTGATTAAAAAATTGTAATCTTTTTCACAACATTTGTATTGAATCAATGTAAACATCAGAAACTCAGACTCTCCAAGAATCATCTTCGGATTGTTTCGAAAAGAACTAGTTGAAGATTCGAATGTTGACTTAGAATATGAGGTTGTATTAGTAAACTCTTTGGATTTGTCTCCTGTCCAACACATGTTTGACTTAGAAGAAACAACCTCATCAGTTACATTCAAAATATAAGCCGCCTTCTCCTTAATAATAAAAACATCAGAATCACTCTCCTCCTCCTACTCCTGCGCTACATTAACTACATCAGGTCAGTTTCCACCTCATCCACCTCCTCAACTTTAATATCGTCAAGATCACTCTCCACCTCTCCTCCGTAACGACAACAAAATCAGGATCACTCTCCTCATCATCATCCCCCTCCTCCGCAATGCTAACAATATCAAGATCAGTCTCCACCTCCTCCTCCTCCGCAATGTTAACAACATCAGGATCAGTCTCCAC